>CH002141.1:855211-865733 GCA_000149265.1 Ciona savignyi | reverse complement strand
ATAAGCAAAGCGAAACCAGGTAAGTGTTGGATGATAACTGCAAATACGTGAAACGTAGTGTTAAAACATAGAAAGGAAACAGTTGAGTGCAAAGGTGACAACGTAGTAAATACAAACAAGGCTAGTGTGCATGTGTTCATCGTCGCTTAACTTCCACATTCATGCATACGACACTTTCGATCTCACCACTAAAAGCAAAGTTTTCAAAGAACTTAACATTCGGGTGTAAGCTTGTTTTAGATCAAAAACTAAAAAATATACAAATAGTACTAAATTTTGTAATTTAAAAAACAGTTTATTAAAAAAGTCGTGTCAGGTCTGTAAAAGTGGCGCGTCGGAAGAATGAAATAATTTTGGCCCCTGATTCAAAAAGTGTTTCCACCTCTGTTATAAAGTATAGTCAAATCAGAGTAAATTAAAGGGGTATGTATATTAATTTTGAGTCAAATTGGGAACCCCAGTTAAAAATTGGTTTGTTGTGACGTTATGGTTGATTGCACAGGGGATTTAATTCTCTACTGTCTACGGAATTACGGATTCTGTTACGTTGGTAGTGGAGCGTCCGAACAATATGCACTTTTCAATCCCGGACACTGAGGAAATAAGCGACACGTCTGGACCATCTTATAAGGTGAGGTCGAGGCATTGTTGTTGGGGTACCTCTAAATACTACAGGGCCGCTTGGATCGCTTGGATCACTTAGATTGCTATTGAAAGTAATTCTAACCCTTTCCCAAACACTAATCTCAACCCCAGAACTAACTTTAACCCCAACCCTAACATTATTATCATTGCTTTTGTAATTACGAAGTATAGTAAGCGCTCCAAGCGATTTAAGCGCTCCATACGATCCAAGCGGTCCTGTAGTATTTAGAGGTACCGTTGTTGTTGCAGTACCGCAAGGTTTATTGGCATCAAACCACCTACTTTTATCAATATATGAAAATGATTTTGATTACCTACACAAACCTATAAAAACCTACCTTATTTGCGATTTTAATTCAATGCATTCATTGGGCTGTTTATCTATCATTCATAAACCAACCACGGTGCACCAACATACTCATTAATTTACCACTGTTGTTGTAATATAGCGGATCATAACATGTATATGTTGGCATTGTCCAGTATGGAAAGTACGGCAGCTGCACACTCGAGATTTTTTATTTCCTGCGTCTTTGCACACTTGGGTACTTTCACACATGCTCGTGAGCTGGCAGTATAAACATCGTATATTTTCCAACAAACCTGTAAACCTACCTCTGGACCTCGGGTAATTTACTGTCAGTACGTTTTTTGTTACATAGATATATATGTTAGCTGATGGAGAAGATAGATTTAGAATAGAATAATACGTTTGTTTAAGATTTTTACAAAATAGTAATAAAAAGGAGATTTTGTGCACACTTGAAGTGTGCACTCTTGGACGTTTGCACACTGCACACTTAAATATTTGGCGTGTGCACACTCGAGATCTCGGCGAAAATTGACGTACTTTCCATACGGGGGCATTGTAAGATATCTCGAACCATTATGTATTCAAATCTGTTAATAGTTTGCTTGATGTTTATGCTTAACCATTATAATTCACGTTACACGTAATAAAGGTCATATATTACGGCTATACTATACCGCATGGCATAGATTTCTTCTTTTCCGATTAAGTAACTGTACAAGCAGCAGTGTATGATATTATTCTGCATTTTTACCCTTAAAACCCCAAAGTTTGGTAAGTGAGTGTTACTTATGATTTAAGCTGGAATCATAAAGTCAACCAATTTATTTTATTAACTACAGAAAGCCGTATCGCCATATGCCTACACACTGTCCACACTGCCTACACACTGCCCACACTGCCTAAGTGCCTACACACTGCCCACACTGCCTACACATTACCCACACTGCCTACACACTGCCCACACTGCCTACACACTACCACACTGCCTACATATTACCCACACTAGGTATGCCATTGGCTATAGTAAAGTTAACTCACTTAATCATTTTTATTAAATTGCCTATGTCAGAGATAGGATAAGAAATACGTGTTTTTTATATGGGTTAATGGGAAAGCGCAGGGGACGTTTTCACAAACGTCAGATTACATCATGCCCACTGTCGCTACCTGGGCTATCACATTGTGTTGGGTATATTAAGATGTTTTATTTTTATTTTTAGAAGAATCCAAGCCATTGGGTTTTAAAGATGTCTGCTAAGTGATATAATATAATATTTATAATATAAATTCAATTTTATAATTAATTGTTTTTTAAATTTAATTAGTTTTTTTTTCACTGCAAATTTAAGACAACTCATATTTGTTAAAATCGTCTTAGATATACAGCATTACACTTTTTTGTTATTGTGTAATGTGTATTTAGTATTATAACATAATTAAACAAAAGGGAGCAGCATGCACCGTGACCTTTTGGTATTTTGCTTCATCTTTTACTGTGTATTATGTTTTGCTATTCTGTGTTTTTATGTCAAAATGAACTAAACTAAACTTGAAAGGTGAATGTTAATTGCTTGATGTTAAAGTTATAACAAACATAAATTAGTATTCCATGTAGCCTTTGTTACAGCAAATTTACCAACAGGATCAATTGTCATAGTATTCCTGTTTTAAACTTTGATATATCTTTATAAGCACCCAGGAAACATGTATTAAATCCTAAAAAACATTTTTTTAATCCTATTTGGATTTTTTACATGTTTCATGTGGGCTTATACAGATAGATAGAAATTGTCTGGTGGGGTAACTTACTAGACCATGATCTGGTAAGTGCTATATCTGCTTTGAAACAACAATTTAAAACAAAGGAAATGCTAACATTTCTTTAACTTTTTTTATATTTTCATATTGGTCGAAAAAATAGTAAATTATATATTTCATAAAGACTTAGGAGATTAATTTATTTTGAAATACTGCAAAATAACACTACACAGTCCTGTTTGCGTGTGGTCGAGTTTATGGGGATTTCCAGAAAAATGGTCAATAAGTATTGGATGCCTACAAATTTAATAGTATCAAAATTTTTCACATATTTTTTCTGGTTTTTAGTGACCAGCTGTTTTATACACATAGTAAAAGTTAAGTATGATGGATTGTTTTATTATTGTGAGCTTTTTGGAATAACCTCATATTTTAATTCATCTATTTTTAAGGTTTTATTTTTTACTTCTTCCACTTTTATTATAATTTAGAACAAGTTTTCCTTTCAAGTTTAAAGTTATTGAAAACAAAAAAATGTTGGCCAAATTGCTTACATTCTTAATCCTAGTTAACACTTAACACATTTAAAAATTTTATCTTATTAGTTTATTTTACTTAAATTGTTATTATGAAGTGTCAAAACAGGAATTTTTCTAAAAAAAACTTTAAATGTATGTTCGTTTTAAGTGTACAGATGTTTTGTATACATGGTCCTAGTGTATTATATTTACTATAGGATTACCTGTGGTAACTTGGTGTATGTAGAGTTCATTTGTGAATGCAAGTACTGCATTTTAAGAATTTAGGAATAAAAAACAAACCCTCATCATTGCGACCGTTTTTATTATACACATGGCAAGTTTAGTCCTATTACTTGCGATTTACTGCTGTTACTCGCGTGAGCTTTCACATGCGAGTGGATTCTTACATCCCGGAAATTTGATGGATATTTGGCCCTGGTTCTGCATTGGGCTAGAATGATTTGTTTTCATTATTTTCATAAAAAATGTTTTTCAGGTGTTTAATGTCCATGTCAATGGAGTCCTGCATTGCTGTCTGCGTTACAGTCAACTGCATGGATTGAATGAGCAGGTTTGAAAAGAACTAGAATTGCAAAGTTTACCAGTTAACCCCAATTTTCATGATCAGCTCTGCACAGAATTTAAAGCGAAATCTTTGCCTACCTTCCCCCCGAAAAAGCTATGGCTTCAAGAATCAGATTTGGAAGAAAGACGGGTTCAGTTAGAGAAATATATCCAATTAGGTAATTTGCATTGATATACTGATGGTTACATGCAATCAAGTCCCGTTGCTATGCCACCTGTCGGGACTGAGGTAAAGTGGCATTGTAAGTTGTAACGAGGGTTTGTAAAACAGTACTAATATACTGTGCTGTTCTGTAAAAGTGGTATAGTAGCAAGAATGGCTAGGCCTATGTAGCGAGAGTGGTAAAGTACTTGAGAGTTGCATATTAACGGTATTTGACTGTATTCTAATCCCCAGTGAGCCAAGATCCGAGGTTATCGACAAGTCAAACATTCAATACGTTTCTCAGCAAAGCTCAACAGGTTAGTTGTAGTTCAGCCACATGTTGCAAGATAACAATTGTGCTGCAACGTAATACCCACATACCAATACTGTTTTAAGTTGTTTTGTTGTTTTTTCATTTTTCCTAATTTTTAAAAGTTTTTATTTCATCTTGGAAACAAAAAACTTTTCTTCAGGAAACTAGGAGAGAAGTTTCACTTCCAGTCACCCTCAATGTCCACCTACTTAATGGGTCAAAGGTCACACTCAATATCCACAGCACTGACCAGACCGATGAAGTCTTAGAGGTCAGTCATTTCTCTCTTCAATGTTCGATAGCCAACATTAAATGATGCCTATTGAAGATGTCCACGTAAAATGCGGTTCTAACAATTATGTTTTTCAGAATGTTATGGTTGTCGTGGGCCTCGCAAAAGAGTTGACGTATTATTTCGGCTTGTTCCTCGTTCGGATGGAAGGGGACAACCACACAAGTAAGATTAAATGTGATATTGACCTTGAGAAATACTGACCTGTTTTACTCCAGTTATCCGGCAACTGCAGGAGTTTGAAGCTCCGTTCATATCCTTGAAAAGTCTGAAAGATCGCAGATCGTATCAGATAATTTTGCGCAAGTCTTACTGGGACCAGTGCTTCGATGAGATTCACAAGTCTGATCGGATTGCACTAAACTTACTTCAGGCTCAGGTAACTAAAACTTGGTTAATTCATTAATTGGTTAGATAGTTCTGCCTCTGCTGTTTTTAAACCATTTTATTTACATCGTACCAGCTGCATTCACTTGATTTATGATTGTATGCTCCTGTTGATTACATGGAGTGGAATTGTTAATGTCACATGCCCACAGACAAGGTATTAGAGCTATTGCAGTGTGCTTTTATGTATTATAGAAGTTGTTTTGTTGGATTTAGCAACGTATCTTTTGTACAACAACCAATTTGCAGCTAGTTTTGATCTTGCTACCAGTCGTCTGATACCAGCACCGATGCACAAGCAGTGCTGGAACCAACAGTGGCCATGTAGCAACATTGTTCTGTTCGCATTGTTACAAAAAAGCCTTTAAAATATAAATTAGGAAAGGTCTTTTTTTGTGGAAATTTGAAAAATGAAATTTTTTAGGTTTGCATTAATGCCGTGACAGTTTTTTTATAGCTATTAGCAGCTTTGTTCTTTAATTGGTGTCACCGTACCATTGCTACCTTGTTATCATTTTTTCCAACAATGACCGAATTTAATAATCACATCTCATATGGGTATTCATAAAAACGATGTATTGCTCACTTCCATTCCACCAGGCTGAATGTGATGTGAGGTTGGGATGGACATCTTCCTCACAAGATGCCAAGTTACAACTTGCTTCTTACAACGACAGAGGCTCCAAGAAAGAGGTTTGTCCAGCTTCTACTCTAAGTATATTGCCTTACCCCCCACGTGCATTGCAGTATCTGGAGTTGTGTCAGACTTTACAAAACTACGGCTGCATACAATTCAAACCATGCATCAGCGATTTTCCTGAGAATAAAAGCCGAGTCATCATTAGTGCAGGGAATTACGAGATAAAATACAAGTAGGTCATTACCCGTTATTTTTACCACACAGCTTGCTGTGTTGTCCTCTGTTTACATTACTAATAATGCTAGTACAGATCTTGTTAATTATTCCAGGATTTTAACATCTGAGAAAGAAGTGAAAGAAGCTGCGTTCAGCGTCACAAGGATTAAGTGCTGGAAGGTTTAACAATTATTTGTGTTTTTGGCTTGAATTTGATAATTATGTTTATTAATTTGGGCAGCACATCATAAGTTGGTATAACAATCTAGTTACCATAACCATTGCATTTTGTTAAATACAATGGAGATGTTGTATTAGTTTTTAATTATCCAATAAGTCAGTAGGTTATGTTTAGTGTGTATGTTTTTATGTTAATTTTAGCTCAGAAGAGGTAAAACTTGCAGGCATGGTGTGGGCTGAGCGAGGCTTTATGTGTTGGTGAAGTACACAAACTAAACAACTGCGTCCAAACCCGTCCAACTCCGCCTAGGTCAGCTCCAGCGTAAACAAGGCTGTTGCTTAAAATCATTGCCTAGATATATGAACCTGTATAAGATGCAACCTGTGATGCATTTATCACTGCAGATTTACTCATTGAGCGACGATGCAACCCAACAGACCGACGAAGCCATACTCCAGTTCGAATATCTATTCAGCAAGGACAACCTAAAGTGGATCACCATCCAAAGTGAACAGGTGACTTATCACTTCTGCTCATGCAGTGAGTAACTCCAGTTCTACAGGCCATCATGCTGAGTATGTGCATCAAGTCCATGGTTGATGAGCTGATTCGCAAACGCAAAGGGGAAAAGATACGGAAGGTTTGTTCATATGTGCTATGTGTAAGATAGGTGATGGAATATTCAGTTTATCATCTATGTAGTGCAGGCATGGGCAACATAAGGCCCGTAAAGGGTTTTCATCGACCCGCAGACTATCTCACCATACCCTGTAGTTATGACATAAAATGCTAGTTATGTAATAATCTGGCCCACCATGAACTTTATTTTTCACAACTGTCCCGATGACAAGAGAAGTTGGCCACCCTGATGTAGTGATAAACACAATGTCTCATTACATCGGTATACGTCTTTGAACTTTTCTTTAAACTCATATTTGAAATTAGTGTTAAAATATAGATTAATAGAGCTATTTCAGTGTGTGTTGTGCTAAAATAATTTTTGAACCCAATAATTCTCTCAGTTTAACCGACATCTGGATAAGTACCTTTCCCAAGCGAACAATACAACTGACCAGTTAGCAGCTAGTTGCAAACCCACTGGTTTTTAATTGCCGGGTACTAACCAGATATTTCACCCCCAGCCAACACCCCGAGCAAGTAGTTCGAAAGCCGCCTTCAAACCACGTGATAAATCGACGGAAGGTTTGTTCGACCCGTCTGATATTCAGGTGAATATTATGCAATAAAGCATTGTTTATCACTGTTTTTCTTCAGTTTGGCTTTATTTTTGCTTTATCGGTACGATTAAATATTGCCGGTACAATTAAATATTATCGGTACGATTAAATATTGCCGGTACGGTAAGATTAAACGTTATCGGTTCCAATTAAACGTTATCGGTACAATTGAATGTTATCGGTACAATTGAATGTTATCGGTACAATTAAATTTTATCGGTACAATTAAATGTTATCGGTACATTTAAATATTACCGGTACAATGAAACGTTATCGGTACAATTAAAATGAAAACTGGTCAACTAAAAACGGAAAAAACTGCTACTACAATGTACAGTAGTTAATACTCGGCCATTATAAACTCTTACCTCGGTGTAATATAGGTGATACGTGAAACAAATATTGCAACAATAAATTAAAATTAACAAGGGAACAAGAAAAAACGGCCAAATTTCAATAGTTAAACATGTTTCACTTTTATTTCTACTATTTTTATAAAGGGGTTTAATCTGTAGTTGAAAGGTTTAAAAGTTCTTAATTGCATTTGTTCCTTATAAAGTCACGTGCATCTCCTGTTTACACAAAGAAAACTAATTAAACTGTTGGGCTATTTCTCCAAACCGTCAAATTGTAAGGTAAAAATTGCGCACCAATGCTTCTGTTGATAGGGGGAAACCCAAAAGGAGAAAATAAACGAAAATGCACAGTAAAGGGGATAACGATCTAAGGGTTATTGTTGTTTGATGATGTTAAACTTAAGATGCGTTTTGGTAGTGAAATTCATGTTTCGGGCAGGGTTAAAATTAGTTTCACATTCCTTTCCTCTTTTCCTCCATTTATAGTGTTGCCCGTTAACGATGTCGTAAAATCGGCCATAACATAAGTTTAAAAGCAAACTTGCTGACGATTTGCAATATTTGCTTATGCAGCACCACTTTCACAATAGATCGATCGCTCCACGTAAAACGCATTTCAAACAAAACCCGATTGTCGCTACAAATGCCATAAACAACGTAACATCTGTTCAATCGGCTATTTCCTTCTCGTTTTAAGTCAAAATAATGGTGTTGTTTTTGTTTGGCCAATTTAGGTTGGGGTAGTATGTATATATTTGTATATCGTGTATGTTATGCCATGTGTATTTATGGTTGGTGGTATACCATGCGTGTATTTAGTTATTTATATATTTTTTTATATAATAATCTGCAAGCCTTTAACTCGCGTCGAAGTGTCCCTAAAAAGAATATCGGCACGAAATAATTACAACCCGTGAATAGGAAAAGATGGTAAAACGAACATTTCCTTAAACAAGACCTGTTAAAAATTGGATGTATACAAAATATAAATATAACGGACACCGTGGTAAAAAAGTATTGGCGGAATGTATCATAGTTGAAACTCTAAACAGAAAAAACATCGACCATTACTTACAAATAAGAATATTCGGGAAACAATAAGGTTGTGACAAAGCAATTATTATATTGCAATCGTCAACTCCGAAAACTTTGTAAAATACGATCTTTTAGAGTTTTACTGTCACGTCTCTATCCCATGATTTCTTACGACAATTATCGATGGACTTTTTTTCCTGTTTGCCTTTTCTACATTTCAAGTTGATAAAAGTAAGACATAATAAACCAATCTAATTTGTACCCTAATAAAAACATTATTCACAAAAAGGCTAAAATGAGATTATTAGTAATTTTCTTAATAATACGTTAAAATTGGATTATGTTAACAATAACAACTGTTAGGGCGAGTTATCCGACGATAGACTGGTATAAATCTTTATTAGTTCTAATCCGTTGCTCTAACATTATCACGTCATATAAACATGTGTATTCCCGCAGACGTCGGATCGAGACGCGATCGGCGGTGTCGAGCGTGCCAAGGAATCCGTGAAACGAATTACTGTAAGTAACTGTGGCTGATTGGTTAATCCTACTAATAAGATTAAATGTTTAAACCGCTTAATCCGCCGCGCTCGACTAATTTGTATATTCTCGTGTTGCGTGTTAATCTGGTCTCGTGTTGTAAGGGTGTTTTGAACTCGATCTGATTAAAAAGATTTGCTTTGTAACAGGAGAAGCTAACTAACGTCACCATTCTGCCTACATCTGTGGGCGAGAACCGCCGGCTCGATTGCGACACCACGCGGACAGTGGGCGACCGAATCGGGGACGATGATTTATAATAATATTGTGCCGACACTTTTATTGTGCTGTATTATGCTAGTGCCTTTCCACTCTTGGTGCAATTCACTTTATATTCTGTTCAACGCTGTGCCATCCCTACCAAGCCTTATATATATATATATGATTACTCGTGAATTTTTGTGACAATATTACTTTGTTAACATTTATTGCGTGGTTGAAACCAGAAGACCAAGAGTGACGTATAGTATCCCCTACGTCATGCAAACCACGTATTTTTTGGATGATGTCGTATTATTTGTAAGTTCCACTTTATACCCATGACCGCCTACTGTTTGATTTTTCTAGCGTCATATTTCTACCCGTGTTAACCGCATACTGTATCGGGAATAACGTCGATGCATCATAATAAACGTTCAAATATTATTGTGTTTCTTGCGGTCATCGGCTTAAGAAGGAAGTGCTACATCGGTGGCAGACATGACAGTTGTTCTCGCGACGACACCGGACGCCCGCCTCGCGCGCTCCTGCAGCGTTTCCGCACCAGCGAGTCTCATTGTTTCGTAACAATAACTGTACGAAAAATTTAACATGATACTAATGGATTAATCGACTCAAAAAGATTTGACATACATATCTCGCACTTGTTTTGTTTATAATGAAAAGATGAACCGTAATACATTCTTGGGATATCATTAGTGCATATCATGCTTTATTACGTAATGTTAGTGCCATACAGTCTATTGTCGTAATCGCAGATCAATTAGAAAAAGTACCAGTCCTTATCACATATAGATGAAAAGAAGTACGATGGATATACGCATTTCCACTTTTGATCAATTTTAAGTGATAACATATCTATGTCCTTATATGGATTATTTTTCGTATTTTCCAATTTGGTCGGTGCCTCTAAATACTACAGGAGCTTGGATCGCTTGGATCACTTAGATTGCTATGGAAAGTAATTCTAACCCTGTCCCAAACACTAATCTCAACCCCAGAACTAACTTTAACCCCAACCCTAACATTAATATCATGACTTTTGTAATTACTAAGTATAGTAAGCGATCCAAGCGATCCAAGCGATCCAAGCGATCCAAGCGATCCAAGCGCTCGCAGCGATTTAAGCGCTCCA
>CH002141.1:837797-855111 GCA_000149265.1 Ciona savignyi | reverse complement strand
TAATGGATGTTTTGAAATGTAGTCTGAATGGAACGATATGATATATAATTTTTTATGTATAGAAAACGCTGTGGTCTTATCAAACGGGCAATTGTCACATCGTGCCCATTGTCGGGTTACGAAGAAATTGTGGTGCGTTTTATATAATTGACATGTTTTAAAGTTAAAAAAAATCTCAACACTTTCATCCACTGGGTTCAGACGATGATATGAGTGCCTTGCCAGGGACAACCGACCAAGCCAAAGGCTGTGTACGACGATGCGACCGAGCTATGTGACATGACGAAACGGCATTATTATGCTAAAGGCAAGATCAAGAAAACACTGTTAAATTGCTGACAGCAGGTGAACCGGTAGTACATGTTCGCGACACGTTTACGACAATTGACAACATAAACACCTTGCCTTGCAGGTTCCGCCCTATGACGTCGACAGGTTGTTGCACTTTCCCACACCGGTGCAGAGAAGTGGGCCTTACATTGCGGAAGTGGTCGCATGGCTACATATTTCCCGCTGTTTTACTTGATTATTAGTTCAGTAAACTTTTTAACTTGACTATTACAACGAATACAATTATTAATTTTAACAAAAAAGGCAACAAATTTCAGCTAGTAGTTTTACACTGGTCAATACATGATGAGGGATTTAGTATCCGATATAGGAATAGGTAAAGGAGCATTTATTATTTAAATATCATGCAAGAGTTACACGAATATAAAGTCTATAGGAAAGTTTGCGTTCAAAGTCATGTCTATGGTTGTATCTTTCAAGACTACTTAAAATTTCCCATCAGAAATGTTTATGACAAGGTAATAAGTTTTTTATGTGGAGGGTTGTATCATTTGCGTTATCGCAACTTCGTTATTGAACCATCATCTTACGTATCCGCGGTCACCACAGATCTAGTTGGAAGGCTCGAAGTCCAGGCACACGACATATGTTCGATGCCGCTTTGTACCGGCGTCTTCAAGTGCGAAGCGATTTCTCACTTTAGGATGTTTGTTGCGTATTTTTTATCATCTGTGTAAGGAAGCCATTATTGGTTGTTATCGCTGCGATTCATTACGAACTGTGACAGTTGTTCAGTGGTGTGATAAGCTCGGTTTGATCACTTTGTTGATCGGTATAAATTATCGCGTGCACAGCGAACGTTGCTCAGTATTGATTAAGTGTGTCCAAGTGTAACACAATTCATTGCAGTAAAATGTAGAAGCACAAAATGATTTGATCATGCATTGACAGCTATTAATTAAGGACTACTGCGGTTGTATATAGTTTAATCGCAGATAAAGTTGCAGGATTACTTCTACAGTGGAAAATAGTTTAATGTGCTATTACAATTAAATAGGTTTGATGTAAGCAAAGAAAGCCACAGACTCCAGTAAATAATGTCGAAGTCGTTTAATTTGGCTAGTGTAACAACATGTTTGCCTACAAAGAAGAGCAAGCAACTTTGTTAAAATCCTGAGAAATCCAAAAACCTGCTGAGTTTTTGTTGTGTTAAAAACAGAACATAGTGTAAAGTAGTTTGCCAACACGGGAAGCCATTCATTAGGTCACGTAGAAACAATAGACCAAATTAATTACTCTTGTTTGCAAAGAAGCTGCAGACGCGCGAAAAAAAAGCGAACCTAATAATGCTGTCGGCGCCCGTACTTTTCTAGACAATGATTATGATTGGCTGAGCGAAGTTTCCCGCGTTTCTCCACGGCCAGCAGCGAAGCGAGATCTGGTCATTTAAAAAAATAGGTCGCATGGAAGATTGACTGTAACTTGTTGTTGCACGTTTATTTCCGATACAGTTGTACTTGAAATAATTTAAATCAACGCAAGTTCAATTTAGATAGCTTGCATGTACTGCAACAATCGGTAGTCGAAACGTGTGAGAATTTGCACAGTTTGTTAGCCGATAGGCAGTTACTATTTACTGACAGTTTGTTTTGTAGGCTATTTTGTAACGTTTAAGTTATACAGAGCATATAAGGTTTACTAAATACGTTTATTTTTCTACAGAACATTGTAAGTTATAGACTAGTTGTATATTTCAAGTTCTGTGTGAATTATCGTGACCTGATTATCTGGATTACATCTTGTTGAGCATGGCTCTAACATCTTCGAGACTGAATTCACCGATTGGAATGGATAATATTAAATGTACTCTCAACTTTAGTGATGAAGCAATGGAGGATTCAGGTAAATACTTATTGCTGAAAATAAATGACTGTTTTATCCCATGAAATGTCAGGCGAGTTAAAACAGTTTCCATAAATGTTTATATTACCAGGAGAAAGTGGAACACATTGCAGTTTACTGACCCAATATAGTTGTACTTGGAAATAAGATAATTAGTTTAGTGCCTAACTATACTGGCCATTTTCTAGCAGCTTCTTTTGTCTTTAGTTTAAATTTAAATTATTTTTCAGGTGTCAATGTTCCAGCATCCCCCAAATCAACTAAATCTTGGAAGAATCCTAAAAGAATTTACACCCCTTCCCCGGTGAAAAGATCTTTATTCTTCCAAGCTCGTGATTCAAATTGCGCTGCACCGAAATCACTGCGCAGAAATCCTCGAAAGTTGCACAAAACTTCACTCGGCTTGTCACATATTGCAAAGCAAGATGAGGACAACTTCATGTCAGATGAAGATGATTCAAAAACTCTGTCGGTCCCGTTTAAAACTTATTCTCAGCGACGAGACTCTGGTTGTTTAGATTATGATGAAAACACACCCACTGCTTCCCCTATGCGAAGCTCAACTGCCCTTAGCTTTAACTCGTGCAGTAGCGGTGATGAGAACAACAGTGATAGTTGTTTCTCCTCTCCAATAAGATGTAGTGCCCTCCACTCCCCCCGCAGAAACCCACGATTCCCAATCGCCACTTCACCCTCATCATCGTCGGGCGTTTCTTGCACCTCCCCTGTTCGTTCTCCTCCTGAGACCCCACCACACACCCGGAAATTACGAGCTCTTACCCTATTTGACACCCCTCGCACTCCGAAGACCCTCATGAGCAAAATAAAATCTAGAATCAATCAAGAAAATGAGGGTGAGAAAATGACCACACAAGCCCAGATCAGCCCTTCAGCGGGAACCAAAAGCCGCAGCCGAGTTGATCTTTTAAAAACCTCTGAATCCTTTGGACTCCACACACCAGTGAGCAAAAGCAAGCGCTTGGAAGATGTTGATGAATCTTACTCCCCAATCACAAGACGAACGAACATCCTAAACTCCAACTCCAGATCAACATTTCTTCGATCTTCACCGCTTGTTAATGTCAACCCCTTCACCCCCGATAACCGCTCCAACAGCTCAAAACGACTAAGAAGCCAGAAAACAAGGTACAAATTATAAAATAGGAATAATCACATGTGTCAAAAACTCAACAACTTTATTCCTTTTTAGTGAGTCGATTTTGCTACAAGACAGTGGACTTGATGATGATGAGGAAGTTAGACCTGCCAAGGTAAGTTGTACAACATTCCTCCTGTTTAGATAACCAACAACATTTAAATTGGTTATCCATTGTTTATTATATAAAATACTAATGTTTTCTTTTTCACAGCGAATTCATTTACGTGAGAACAATATATCTCGCTACGCACAAGAATTCCATGAGGTGTGTAAAATCGGCGATGGTGAATTTGGAGCGGTGTACAAATGTGTCAATAGACTCGATGGTTGCACTTACGCTATTAAAAGGTCAAAGAAACCTCTCGCTGGATCAATTGACGAGTAAGTTTTTCTTATCATGCATTGAGCAATGTTAGAATAAAAAAAATTGAATGAACATATTAATTTACTAATTCTACCTTCCAGAGCGAATGCGATTCGAGAAGTTTGTGCGCATGCAGTCCTTGGCAAGCACCGACACGTTGTTCGTTATTATTCTGCTTGGGCAGAAGATGATCATATGGTGATACAGAATGAATATTGTAATGGTAAGTTGTGCATAGTTTTAAGGATTAAATTGTATATTATAATTGGGTATTTTGTTATACAAATCACGTCATATTCTAATAAGTCAACCGAAACACAAATCTACTTAACAATCTTTTAGTTATATAATTTTCAATTAGATCTTTTAGTGATTATGCTCGTATCACAATTATAATATCATTTTATCTTAGGTGGAAGCCTGGCTGATGTTTTGTCCCATAATCAAAAGAACGGAACTTCAATGTCCGAAAAAGATGCTCTTAATGTTTTGGTTCAAATCGCAAAAGGATTGAAATATATCCACTCTCAGAACCTCGTTCATCTTGACATTAAACCTGGTAAGTTTGAAACCTATTTTTATTCCTATTATCCTGCAATGTATGTTCTAAACACCTTGTTATCACAGGCAACATTTTCATTTGCAAAGAGCGGCGTTCTTTCGAATCGAGCTCCCCACACAATAGTATGGATGAGGGAGAAGAGACCCCACCTGAAAGCGAAAATATTTACAAAATTGGTGACCTTGGTCATGTGACCTGCGTTGAAGACCCCCAGGTTGAGGAAGGAGACTGTAGATACCTCGCTAACGAAGTCCTTCAGGAGGATTTCTCCCACCTGCCCAAGTCTGATGTGTTTGCATTGGGTCTTACAATTTACGAGCTAGCGGGAGGCGGCAGTCTACCTAAGAATGGACCCGAATGGCACAAACTACGCACTGGAGATTTACCGACACTACCACACTGTTCCTCCGAATTTAACCGACTTCTCCAGGTACTGTACATAACTGTAGATCCAAACTACCCCATTTCTTGATGTGTTACTAACTCAATATATCCCTACAGAGCATGATTGACCCATGCACGTCCCGTCGTCCCAGTTCTGCTGGGCTTCTACAACACCCCATACTCTCAACATATTCATCCAAGAGCAAACACCAGTTGCAGCGAGAACTCAATGAACAAAAATTTCAAATTGAAGTGCTTCAAAGGTAAATTATTACGACTTTTATTTGTACCATTTCAATTTGTGTTTAAGTATAAAAAGGAGAATGGTAATTACACATAAAAAAGGTGCAGTTTGATAGCTTTACTCCTGTGAAAATGCAGGTGTTGTTAAACCGCCAATAGTTAAATTACTTCATGCCAACAATTGGGTTTACAAAGCTTTTAAAATGTGTTGGAATTGTTTAACCCATTTAACCAAATTGATTTTGTCAATCGACAAACAATAAGGCATTTGACAGTCTAAGATAGTTTAAATAGGCTAACTACCGGACAGTAAATAATATAACTTTTAAAACAATTTTCAATTCTTTAAAAAATCTGCTTTAAAAATTATTTTGCCATCAATTAACGAAATTTATTCACTTTGCAGGGAATTAGAAAATGCCCGAAAAGCTCCCCAAGAGCAGCCCCAGTCATTCCAAAGTGGAAGTTTCTGCGTTCGTAGAGGTGGTAAGATGGGGGCAAGTAGGAAACTCCACAGTACGATGAAAGGTGGAAAATCTACAAGACTAGTTGGAAAGAGATGCAATCGTAGCATGAGCCTGAATATGTACTAACTGCCACCATTTCCGCCCTTCTGTGCCTTTTTGCTGATAATCAACGAAACGTTGTTCAATCATGCCAAATTCTATTTTCATTTTGTTATTTTTACCGATTTGTATTATGTTCCAATATTGTGTTGTGTGGAGCTACTCGCGTATTGTGGTTTCATGTTTAGCGTGCGCAGTTAGTTCATCGTGGTGTTCCTGCCTTTTCAATAAACATCACTGCCAGTACAAAATGTTTGAGGTTTTTATTTTAATCAGCGGTAGTTATTTGATATAAAGAATTAGCAAGCAAAAGTAGGAAAATTTCGGTATAATTTTCATGGAGTCTAATGTTTGATTCGATAGAGTAGTAACAGGGGTTACTCAAGCGTGGCTGCAATTGTTTTCGGCGACCATGAATGTTGATGCACGGGGTGTATCCGATGGTATGTCAGACACTGTAATTAGCGAGTAAATATCATCGTCCGGTGCAGGAGCTGTGTGCAAAATGTCGGTACAAATTGACCGGATTGTGCAGCAAGGTTTGTTTGTCCAGTTATCTTGCCGTATTCTACAAACTGCATTTATTATGGCTGTTTTAACTTCATAAACACCAGCAAAAACGGATAATAATGGGTCTTCTAAAGATAAAATAGTGTAACATTGTACAGACGTTCCACAAACAAGTCTATATATATTCTAGTTTCTTATGCAACCCAATAGCTTGGTTATTTAATCCATCATTTTTTGTATGAATGGTTGTAGAATCGAAACTGGTCTCTGGCCAGCCGGTTGTGTCCTTGGACAATTGGACATGGCACTTCTCAGATTTCATCTAAGCCGAGTGGATTATTTGGATCTATTAAAACTTAATAAATGTTTTTGATTATATACAGTATTACAATTTTGCGATTACCCATGTAAAAACACTCTCTTCAGTTTTCTTACATGGATAAACCTGAATTACCTATTCTGTGATCCTTGTCCTACGGGGTGGTCCTGTGGTTTAGTGCATCGCCTTTCAGCCGAAGGTTTGCAGCTACGAAACTGGTCGCCAGCTAGTCGTTTGTGTCCTTCGCCAGTTAGTCGGTTGTGTCCTTGGGCAAGGCAGTTAATGGGCATTGTCTGAACCCAGCGAATTAATCTGACGGTTGCCCGTGTGTTAACCCCACCCCATTCATGGGTATAAACATGAATATCCTATCTTACCCAATGTGCAATTACCAAGTTAATGATCTAATTTTTTTTTTTCAGATGAGCTTTCCAAAACTCGCCAGCATCTATCATTGCTCCGTGAGCAATATGTGAAACTGCAACTTGAACATGCTGAGCTACAGCGATCACATTCCGCATTGAAAGCTTTGCAAAGTAATGAAGTGAAAGCCACACCACCTGACCACAGCTTGGCATCTGGACTGCTGCATATCACTACCAAGCTGTTCGGAAATGATTTGTACAGGTTAGTTGCCTGGTTTAAACTTATACCCCCTGTTTTGATTTAGCAAGAATTCTGTGAGTTGTGCTATTGTTTGTATGACTTTAGTTAGAATAATAATATATTGCTAATCCCGAGGTTAGGAAAATTTTAGGTTTGCGTTATAACAAGGGAAACTGTCAGATTACCTTGTTACTACAGTCAGGTTAATGAAGCAAATGCAGTTTGTTAAACATTATGATGGAGATATTTCAACAGTTTTGATTAATCCATTAAACCACTGTGTTAAAATTAACATGCGAAAGTGGCCCACCTTTAATTACAGCCGATTATCTAGCTGTTGGTTTCGATTCCATCACCGTTTGTGGTTCTGTCACCACAACCTATGCCCATCTGTTGTATTAGTGACACTTTGTCCAGACTTGAGTGGCAATTGAAAGAGCACTTGGCAGGATATATTGCTTCACACAGAAATGTCAAGGGAAATGCTAACTTACATCATCTTAATTAGAAAACCACTTGCAAAGTCAGAAATAGTTGTTTTTCGTATCTTTTTGGTAACGATTCTTCATTTGGTTTATTCATTACATGTAAAAGTAGGAGGAATTGCAGCAAGATGCTAGATGGTTGTTTGTGTTCTTCCATAAATCACAGCTGACAATGAATAAGCAAAGTTACTTTAATGGGTTAACCAAAATTGTGGGCAATAGGTCTGAATCTGAAGTTTACTTGTGGTATACAGGCATACAGCTGCCTGAGTTTCTTCTATTCCCTTAGGTTAAACATGTGTATCCTATTTAAATCAATAGCAACTAGACTAAACTAAAACCAAATTAAATTAATGATTACTGTAGTAATAACAAATTGCTTCCCTACATAACCCTCCTCCCCTCCACACAGTGACATTGAGATCAAGCTTGCCCACAAAAGTATTCCCGGCCATAAATTCGTGTTGGCAGCACGAGGTGCTATGTGCTGGGACCTCAACACATTGAACACCCTCAGTGTTCTAGACCTCCAGAATCTGGATCAGCAGGTTGGTTTTATTTTCTCTGGAACAAACTAATAATTTGATTATCAATTTAATTGTTGGCGTTTTAGAAAAATTTATTCAATTCATCTTGGGTCTCTTCAGACAATCAAAAAGAAAATTAGGCAATTAAATAATAAATAGGAAAACTGCGAATGTCAAAAACTAAAGACACATAAATAAAATAAAATTTTACTAATAAATGACAATTATAAACAAATGGGTTCTTCCTTTCTTACCAAACATGATGGAATACATTTATTGGTACCTGAAACATTGGAATAAGATATGATGCTTTCTTTGGATTGTGATATTCTGTTCAGGATCCTATTGGATCTGGTTATGTTTTAAAACTTTTTTTTAATTCAGCACTTTGTCATATTAACTTGAATTGGTGGGATCAAAACCAACTGGTTAAATAACTGTTTTTTTTCTTGGACAAGGAACGTAGCCTAATCCCAATGTAAAAAAGTGTTACGTAAAACCTGTAGAAAATCTCCACTAATCCAATCCACTTAAGAAAAAGGCCCACTAATCCAAAGCTGTTATATAATGCCCTATTTTTTCCATACTTAGGGATTAACATGAGTATTATACTAAAAAATTCCTATCCTGATAATTCTTTCCTGATTTTGCTAAACTACCTGTGACCATATTACCAGGCTGGGGAAGCCATAGTGAGGTGGTTGTACACGGACACTGTAAACCTCACAGACACCAGTGACGACTTCATCATTCAAATGATGAAAACCTCAAGCAAATACAACCTGCACGGTCTGCTGGCACGGTAGGTGAGTTTGACGGTGGTAACAAGCAAATTACCTAGACGTTTCTCGCAGATGTGAGCAAGCCATCATGTCGGTAGTCACTGTTAAAAACTGTATTCGATTCTACGAGCTTGCTGAGGATCTAAAAGCCGCGTCGTTGAAGGACTACTGCTCAAGTCTGGTTTCAATGCATTGGGTAATACATCATGCTTGTTATAAACATCATATCTAATGCATTTGACTGCCATATAAAACACAGAGAAATGATTGGAAATGTACGGTCGTCTGGCCTGGGCAATGTGACCAATACACGTACCAATTATATATTAGCAGTAAGCCCATCAGAATTTTAAAGCTGAGCCTGGAATAAAATGTGAAATGTAATAATGCACTTATATACCCACAGCATGATCTATCACCTCAAGAGTTTTCCTTCATGGCTGCCCCCATGTTGTACACAATGTTGAAGAGCAAGTCACAGTGGCCGCTGCACCGTGCGATTCGTGCAAGACGTGAAGACGTTGTTTTCCTTTATCTCATCGAATTCGACTCCCAGGTAATTGCCACATTTATTTTTCCTTTATACTCTTGTCCGTTTATATAAATAGTGAATTCCAAACACAGTAACGAAAAATTTTATTTGAAATGACCAACAGTGTAAAGATTAACCAATATTAGCTAACAACTAACTATATATAAAATAATTAGAACAAATATTTCTTGGAGTTCACAATTCTTGACCTTTTAATATTGTGCACTTACAAAAGTAGGGGTTGTGGAAACACTGTGAGGCTAAGAATGCTGAAAGGGACCTTAACTCCAGTAGATTTCATTCAAAAAATTACAAAACTACATATAAATTTTTCTGTTTTTATGCCGTGATTTACTTTATTTGACGTTATTTACTACTAGGTCAAAAAATAAATAAAGTAAGAAAAAAGTACCCTCGTTACCCCCATTTACTTACCACAGCTTCCAGCGAAGTTAAACGAACGAAACGATGATGGGGAATGGCCGATCCAACTAGCGTTGTCCACTCACCAGGATTCAATTGCTCGCACCCTGGTATCGCATAGAGTGGACATCAATGGATGTGATAATAACGGACAAACTCATCTGCACCGAGCAGTAATTGAAGGTGGGCAGTCCTTCGTTTCAAATTATTAAGTTTTTTCTTTGACTTTTAAAAAGCAATTCAAATTTATATTTTTATGAAGCTTAATTTTGATTTCCTGGTGAAACGCGTTTTTCATATCGAATTTTATATAGAAATCGGCAAAGCTATCCGTTCAGCTATACAATCGTATAAATTTATATTTAGTTAATAAATTTCCACATTATATTGTGCAATCTATTGGGTTCTTTATCCCTAGGATTGGGTGCTGTGGTTTTATTCTATTGGTTTAATAATCTGTCTAAAAATTTGGACTAAAAGCATTAAACATTTCAAGATAAAAAGGGTTATATTAGTATTATGTTTTTTTCTTAAAGTTTATATATATATATATATATATATATATTATTATTGTCTCTATGAAATTTGTCAAACAAAATGTTGTGTAAATCAAATAAAATTCTTTAGTTTTTATTTGGTTTGGTCCATATTTTAAATTGTATGTCAAATTAAAGTTTACTAACAAATACAATTATTGTAACACAATGAAGCCGATATAACTAAATAAATATGCGCAGCAATGCAGATTTAATTAAATAAACATGCATTTTGGACACTTTTTTTTATCAAAGACAAAAGTTCACCGAAGATAGCCACAGGTAGATAGATGTTAAGTATGCAAAATATTCAAAATGAACTTTAATATATGCAAAATGTTGTATGCAAAATAAATTTACGTTCAATTATAATTGCTTTTGTTGTTTTTAAGCATGAAAAGTTGTCATCGCTTCAAATTCTATTCGGCAGGAGATGGGTATACCGGGATGTTTCTACTCGACTATGGCGCTAATGTGAACATGAGCTGCCGTGCTGACGGGAACACTGGTCTCCACCTTGTCTCTTCCGTGCACTTCGGCCCAGAATCAAAACATGATATGGACGTGAGTGGGATCGGAAAGCCAGTTATTTTTCATATTGAGATCCGTTGATATACTGGAATGGACATTCCTAGGGATCAGGATTTCGATTTAAATAGGAAAGGATCGGAATCATATTTTAATATTAGAAATTAAAAAATCAAGTGCTCTTGGTATAAAAAAAATTGTTTCATATATACACAGTGATGACGATTATAACTATAAATTACAGTTGTTTTATTAAATAATAAATATACATTCAAATATTTATTCATAATTAAATTAGTACTTTTTGTGTGCTCTTAAAGTCAATATCAGTACGTAATTTGAAATTATAGATTCTAAATAATTTTAGAAAGCCAAATAGATCCAATAAGGACATTCCTAATTCCTCCATGGTTAAAAGTGTATAAATTATTTATAGTTAAAAGTATATGAATGTATAAAAGTTAAAATTGTTTACCAATCATCCCTGTTCACCCCCATTCCGCAGAGCATAACCCGTCTCACTGCAAATATGTTGAAGAAAGGGGGAAACCCCAACTTACCCAATGCGCTTGGGTTAACCCCACTCCATCTTTCCATCCAACACAAGAATATGCCGGTTTTCAAGCTCTTGTTGGACTATCCAGAGTGAGTTGAACTTTTTATTTTCTTCCAGAACATGCATGCTTACAGACCATTCAAATATGGTCGAGGTGGAATAAATAATTTTTAAGAATTTTTTCACGTATTGATTGTTCTTCGTCATGGCACATAGCCTGTTGAATTGGAGCTTTACCTTTGAGCTTGGTAATTTGGAGCTTCACAAGGTTGTGGGATCAAAACTGGTCGATTTTGTCTTTGGGGGAAGGAATTAGCAAACATCGTCTGTTACCAGTAAATAGTGGGTGAATGAAAATACTAAAACATCTCAATTATATACAACAAACTTCAATCACTCCGGTAACCCGACGATGGTCAGGAGGTTATCTGACCTGCATTTTCCTCAATGGGGGTTAACCAGATAACATGTATACATATTGCTTTCCACAGGACGGATATGGAGATACGAACACGTGATGGCCACCCCAGTTTGTGGTTGGCACTCGACTCTTCCAACGACACTTCCGTGGTCTACCATGATCACTCGATGGCAGCATTACTTATCAAACAAGGTTGTAACGTCGACTCTCCCCATCCTAACACAGGTTAGTACATGCCTTCACCCAAATACATGTTAATTGCCCAACCACCACCAACTTGAACCTACCTCTCCCCCTACCTTATCACACCACCATCTCCACCGAAATTCATGTAGGGAACTACCCACCCCGACCTAAACACACATGGGGTGATGGGGCCCTTAAACTTGACACCCAATCACACCACCACCCCCACCCAAATTGTGGTGGGGAACTACCCCACCCCGACCTAAACACACATGGGGTGACGGGGCCCTCAAACTTGACACCCCAACCCACATCCCACAGGTTCCAGTCTACTACAGCTATGCATGATAAACAGCAACGAGACTGGAGGACTCTTCCTTGCCAAGCATAGAGGAAATGTCAATCACATCA
The DNA here is from genome assembly GCA_000149265.1 of Ciona savignyi. Classification (NCBI taxonomy): domain Eukaryota; kingdom Metazoa; phylum Chordata; class Ascidiacea; order Phlebobranchia; family Cionidae; genus Ciona; species Ciona savignyi. The sequence goes on along the minus strand of CH002141.1, from coordinate 842,818 downwards.
ACTCAAAGGTATCAACCTTCCCATCATGTGTTGCATTTGCATCAATTGTTTAGATGAGTTGTTTAGTCCAGCAAAGTGGTCAAGCTCTCAATTGCAATTAGGTTTTTGGGTACAATCAAACACTGTACAACTTGCATGTCCAGAATGCAATGGCTGCCATTTTATTAATGTAACCATGTCGTATGATAGTGTAGATTGGTTGTCAATCTCATTTTTATATCGGGGCTGGCGGGTATGCAAATGCAAGCAAAATGGAGAGAAAAGTTTGTGTGATGTCATGCTTAACTTCAATCTTATGTTCCAGGGGGAATCCCCTCTTCACATCTCGTGCTTGCACGGTCTCATCCAGCTCACGGAGTGTCTGCTTGCTAAAGGTATTTTTTCTCAGATTCTTAATAATGGGCTCATTCCAACACATGCATACACCTGTGTTGATATTTCATGTTAATCTTGGTTCTATGGTAGTAAACAAACTCTCCAACCTGACTGTGGGCATGGGTTGACGTAATTATTTTTTTTTATTTCTTACTTCTGATGGTGTGCATTTTACCTCAAATGCGTATTTTACGCATTAAGTGCGCATTTTATCTTAAAACCTTCTTAATTACACCCCATCCCAGGCGCAGACCCCAACATTCAATGTCCCACCCCCCTTGTATGCCCTGGTGAGACACCGAGTGGTTCGGATGTGGTGAATGAAACAGCGCTCCATGTGGCCATCCGATGCCAACATCACGAGGTGGTTCAACTGTTCCTTGAACATCGAGGTAATTTCCCCACGATCGCTTGAATCTTGATGCAGCTATTGTAGTGGGTGGCGACAACTACACTGTTAGAGGCAAAAATATATATTTATGTTTATTCCAGTAAATGTGGATATGCAGGAGGGGCTATAACTATAATAATTATCAGATTACCATAACACACAGCTTGAAGCTATTGCTGTGTGTTATATAAGACATGGCTACTGTATAGTCCCACCCAATAATCTACTGTGTTCAGGCAGTTTTATGTGGCTTTTCCCCAAAAAATACTAGCCAACACCTGGTTTCGATCTCACCACCTTCCGGCTAAGACTGCAATTGACTTAGCTAATAGTGCAGACAAACAAGACTCAAACAATCAAACATCCCCCAACAGCAAACACCCAGCACAGCAAGCAAGGACTCATCGCCACTGACTTCAGCATCCAGGATAGCAACAGCAACACGGTACTTGCACTTGCCGTTTGGTCGGGTTTCTATAAGGTTGCTGCCCAGCTATTAAGCTCAGGAGCTGATATCAACTACAAGTAAGTTGAGAGGAAAGACTGACTTGATCGCTTTATTCTGGATCCATGACAGCTCCAGGGCGCTGAGTAACATGCATTTTATGGACTAAATTTATGGTCCCAGGGCAACTGTGGATCCGCTTATACTAATGTAACAATGTAAGTTAAGAGGAGCAAAGTTTACCAATACGCCATATATGCTTACGCATATATTCAAAGCTGACAATAACCCCCCTATATGCTGTCAGTCCAAGGAAATCCATACATTAACAACCCTAGTAAGCCAGGGTAAGCGAGTGATGCTTCAGATAATTGTATCAACAGGAATGCTGTTGGACGAACTCTGCTCCACCAAGCGATAGAGAAGAAAGATATTTCCTCCTCCCTCTTCCTGCTGGAGCATCAGGCTGATTGCCATGCAAGGTAGGTGGGTGGTTTGGGGATTCCCCTTTATAAACTTGGGATGAGTTGCAAATGTTTTTTTTGGTTGCAAATGGTTTTTTTGGTTGGAATGGGTTTTGAGATTGGGTTTATGGAAGTTGCCACTGAATTTCTGATGCACCACAGAAGTGGGGATAATGAGACGGCACTTGAAATGGGGGTGAAACAGGGCTTGGCAGTCGTGGTGGACGCGTTGTGTCTACGAGGGGCAGATGTTGACATCAGTGATGCCGCCGGCGACCCACTATTGTGGATTGCTCTGCAAAATGGTGAATTATCCAAGTTTTTTGCACTTGTTATATAATAATTCTATGTGGGTTTTATTTTTTTGTTAGCCTAGTAGAATTCATGCAATTTTTTTATGAATTCTTTACAATTGAATTAACTAGTTGTCTCAGTCAAGATTCAAATATTTTTTAAAGTTGTGGAATGACAAAATAGTAAAAGCGGCTGTGACCCATCGTGGATGTGTAGATTAACAACCATGTTCTATTGTTCCACCATGCGGGCGTAAACATGACCCCCATCTTATATCCCTTCCAACAAGTGCCAATTGTCCGGCCGGTTAAGTACGTCACCTTTCAATTGAAAGGTTGCAGGTGCGAAACTGGTCGCTAGCTAGTCAGTTGTGACCCATTTAATACCCCACCCAACAAGTTATGTTCCAACCCAAGGAACAAAACACGATCCCCATCTCATACCCCTCACACGACAGGTATGGATGACATTGCATCGACGCTCGTCCATTACCGTTGCAACACCACTAAGTGGCGTGGAGAGCACAACTTGCTACATAGAGCAATCGCCGACAAGAATGAACGAATCGCGTGTTTCCTTATTAGGAGGTTTGATTCCAATGCTTCAATCTCACTTCCTCTAAAACTTGTACTAATTTTATTGCAGTTGTTTTCAGAATTAAATTATGTTCCGTGTATTATAGAATATCTAAGTTCCTACAGAATTTATATCAATTACATATTTCTTTGGAGAGCACCTTTTTTACAAGTATAGATATCGAATGAATGTTTACAACAAAAGCAAGTGAAAAAGGGCAAACAGAAAATGGGATACATGGTTATATTCACAAAACTAGCTAATTTTGTTGTTTTTGCACAATGCGCTTAGCAGATGTTTTCTGGATCCAGTGGTTTAAAGTTAAGCTGTACAAGCGTCTCAATTGTATTTAACACATTGCAATAATTCAGGTAACCCAACTAGACATAAAGGAATCTGACATTGCCGGCCTTTTTTTGGGGAAAGAATTAAACATGAGTAACCCACTCTTTATTGATGTGCCATTAAAATTTATGACAATCCCAGTGGATGTGAGACGGACACTCCAGCTCCACCCATGGAAGGCGTTGAGGGGCAGACCCCCATGCACATGGCGAGTCAACTCGATTTACAACTAACCCTGGAAGCTCTGCTGGAACGAAATGCTCGGATCAACGCTCAGGTTCGTGGTTTGTGGTTGGGAGGTTGTTCAATACAATGGCATGAGGAAGTGTAATAAAAAAGGGGGGTCGACTGAGAACAGGCAGGTTGTCAAACACACTTCGAAAATAAAATCAACAGGGGTGAAAAATGACACAGGCTAAAAGAAGGGCAGATTGTGAAAAGGATTAGGTGGTTAAAAGGGGAATACAGTAAAAGGGGCAGGTGATGAAATGTGGCAGGTTGTAAAATGATGCAGATTTTGGAATAGGAATAAGTGGTGAAATTTGGTAGAAGTGAAAAGTGGCAGGTAATAAAATGTGGTCGGGGGAAAATATTATCAGGAAAATATATATGATCATTTCAAATCCATCTACCTGCATTTATTGAGTTTTCCCACAGGATAGCAACATGCAGACTCCGTTGCATCTAGCTGTTGTCAACAACCACCTGTCAATCACATCCACCTTACTTGCTCACACATCCATCAACTTGACGCTCGTCGATAACATGGGTAGAACCCCATTTGCATCAGCCATGCACAGGAAGAATGTGGAATGTGCCAAGTTGATACTGAAACGGGATCCTGGCGCTGCTGAACAGGTGGCTGCTTGCATAAGTATCTTATTCATACTATCGAACTACTGGAGTTATTAGTGTTAATTTCTTTTAGTTTTAATGTAGTTTATTCATTATTTTGGCCAAGTAAGAATGAGCAGAAAATAAAACATATTACAAATACAGGAAAAGACGGCAAAAGAAAACTTGTTAAAACACGTCATTAAAAAAGACTATAAATTTTATTTAATTCAATGAAAGAATTGCTACAGGTCTAGTTGTAATTATACTTTAATCCATTAGGTTCAGGTGACTTGTGCTTACTGTGCCCGAGAATACAACCCTAGCTGGTTTTTATTTCGCAACCTAAGGACTGTTTAACGTACTACTAAAATCTGCCAGACAAATACACCTAGGTTTACTAACTCGCTATGATTGCTAGAAAGTTTCATGTTCAAAACTCATAGCTAGCTGGTCGGTTGTGTCCTTGGGCAAGGCACTTAACGAACATTGCCTGAACCCAATAAATTAATGGGTTTCACTAAAATAGAAAAAACATATTGTCATACACAACACATTGCAATAGCTCCTGTAACCCGACAGTGGGTGCGAGATAATCTGACGATTGTTTATGTGAAAACGCCCTTGGGCAATGCACTTTACAGACATTGCCAGGACCCAGCAAATAAATGGTTCTACCAAATTGAAGGAACGTGTATATCATATACAACACACTGCAATACCTCCTGTAACCCGATGGTGAGCGCAAGGTGATCTGACCTTTGCCGTGTGTTAACCCCCTTGGTTTTCCCATTCACGGTGATAACCATGAATAACCCATCCTTATGCAACAGATGGACAAGAATGGTTTGAACTTCCTTCACTCAGCGATTGTCGCTCGTGATCTCGACTCCATTTTGTTTCTTATTTCCATTGGCTCCGACGTGAACTCACTCACATGTAACACCCATCAATCATCACCCCTCCACCTCGCTGTGGGGGTCGGGGACGTTCTTATCGTCCGAAATCTTGTATGTTGATGTTGTGTATTGTGATATTGGTGGTTTGAAAGATTATTCTTTGTTTTAAATTGGTTGGGTATTCTATAATATAAGTTGTTGAGGTATATTATGATTTCAGATTTTTTGGGTGTTTTTAATGATATTAATTGTTGCGTTTTTATAAGACCGAAACTGTTCAGAGATTCAAACGATTTTGGTAAAATGCAAGGAAAAAATGTGGGTGGGTATATCGTAATGAAAAAAGGTGTGTTATTCCAGCAACCCCACAAATTAGGACCCTTGAACATTTTATAATG
>CH002141.1:790933-837697 GCA_000149265.1 Ciona savignyi | reverse complement strand
ACAAGCATAAGCAATCGGCGGCTCCATGCGGCTGCAGTGAGGAATGAACCCACCCCATCGCCGGGGTTCTTGTGGAGAATGGTGCTGATGTCGGACACATAGATCTTCATGGGAACAATGGTGACCAAGTGTTTTACAATATTCATGTTTTAGATCTTCACGGGAACAACGGTGACCAAGTGTTTTACAATATTCATGTTTATTTTAAAACGCAAGGGGCATTATCACATGGGCCATCAACAGGTTGTGTTCGATCCAACAACCTTTCGACTATTCATCGATGCTCTTGCCTGTTATTCAGTTGGACAAAACTTGTGTAGTTTAGTTTCATATTTGCAACCAGTAAAAAATAAATTTAGTTAACCTTTTTTTTAGGTAAAAAAAATTTAGTTAACCTTTTTAGTTAAAAAAAATTAGGTTAAATTTAAAAACGTTTCATTTTCCGCTTGTTTGACATATCTTCTACCCACCATACGTGTGGTCAGCATTATTTCTAACTCCCACACCCACAGTGTTCCACGTGGCTTGCAAACATGGATCCTTGGAGACGCTGTCCACACTCACGCAAGCCCTGCCCAATCTTGCCCAAGTTCTGGTAGCGTGCAACAACCGCGGACAAACCGTGCTGCACGTGATGGCCGAGGACAGTAGCTCGAAAACCTCTGCTATGTTCGATGCGGTGATGCGCGCGATGCCCGACTACCCGCTCGCTGTCCAAGACAACCACGGCAACACAGGTATCGGAAGTAATTAAAGTTTGTCGTTTATATCCTAAGTCTATGCTATACCAACCATGTAGGGTGGGAGATTTGGGGAAAAAACGCAATAGAAGTGTTATAACAGGGCCAATCATCAAGAAACCTTGTATCTTTACAGGAAAATGCAATGATTTATTGTAACATAGGCAATTGCCAGAATACCTTGTGTCTGAAGGAAAAAACACATGGGGAAATTGTAACACGGGCAATAGTTAAAATCACTTGTACCCATAACCAAGTTATCGGAACTATTTTAGAATGTTGTTTGTGTTAAGACGTTTTTACAGTTTTTATTTAAACCATTAATCTGCTTGGCTCAGGAAATTCAAATCTGACAAGCTAACTAACTGGTTTCGATCCCACCTCTATCGAAAGAACGCGCCATAGAAGAAACAACATAGAAGCTGACTTTAATTGCACTTGCAGCCCTCCTGCTTGCCTACATGAATGGGAATGGCTCGCTGTGTCGTTCATTGGTGAGAACTGGATCCTCCCTCGCAATCACCAACAACGATGGAGTCAACCTCTTCAATCACCCCGTGGCCACCAAGCAACTCTTGTTTCGACTGCTTGATTTGCTCAGTCAGGTTTGGGCAGTTTGTTCTTTACTACTTAAAATCGATTTGTATTGATATTATCATTGAGATCATGTTTGATAATTATGTTTGATGAAATCAGGTTTGTTTAGTTGGTTCTTTACTACTTGTGATCGATTTTGTTTGTTCTATTCTGCTACTACTTGAGACTACTTAAAGTCGATTTGTATTATTATTAATTTTTAGATTGTCGTTTGATAATTAATGTTTACATTTAAGTTGAGATATACTATCTCCTGGAGTGGAAATTAGGTTGACACAGTTCAATCAGACAGTCAATCGTCTAATTATCTCATGCCCACTGTTGGATTATGTGAGCTATTACTGTGTGTCTGTTATCTGATGTTCTGTTAATTTTAAACCATCTTTTAAATTTAATTAATAAAGGCAACATTTGTGCAGTATGTTACCCAAACAGACTGCGGTAAATAGTGATCGCGGTGGATATCAAACCCAGAACCTTTTAAATATGATACGTGTGTTTTACCTCCATACTATACAGCCTGAAGTCACACACAATTACTACCACTGGGATGAGGCTGTGTATGAGGATAACATACCTGTATTTATACCCGACGGTGGTAAAACAAAGCTTTATATCATCCACAGTAAGCCGCCCCAATCGGGTTGCCAGTGCTGTTGTGGTGTGTTGAAAACAATGTTGAAAAACAAGGATTTCTTTAGTTTCAGATCAATCTGTTAATCTACTGTATTATTCGGCTAAGTGCTTTGACCAAAGACTAGACGTACTAGCCAATGGGTAGTTTTGAACCCTCCCTCATTCAACTTATGATCCACTACGCTATAAATAAGCCAACCAGTTGGTATATAACTTTATCCCAATGATATATATATATATTGAAAGTTAGAAAACACAGGGATTTATCAGAATCTCAAATGCATCACTTAAATTGCTGTTTGACAGGAACCCCCATGGGCAGAAGGCAATTCCTGTCTGGAATGTGGAGTGAGGTTCGGTGTTGCAACACGAAAGCATCATTGTCGCCACTGCGGCCGCATACTGTGCTCAAAGTGTTCATCTAAGATCATCCCTATCCTTAAGTTTGATGTCTCCAAACCAACTAGAGTGTGCGACCTGTGTTATGACGTGCTCACCCTGGGTGCTATACATTAGCCCGCTGTCATCTGGCCGAACTACAACTGTGACTTATAAGTTAATTCAAAGTAGCAATATCATCTCATTTTATATCCCGAGTGCAATACATGTTGCAATGCTGCAGATTTGTGTACTCTTCATATTCATTTCTATTCTAGTACCGAGTGCTAATTTTGCAGATATTATGATTTCTGTAGTTTTAATATATATGTTATTACAAATCACTGTATATTTTATTGAAGGCTGCACACAAAAATGTTTGAAATTGATTTCAGTTATGATGTTATAAAAATATATTATTGAACAACTGATGGTATTCTTGTGTGCTTTGGTGAAAGATATCATAGTTCAATCGCTTGTTCCCACTGTCTATTATCAGAGCGATTTCAAGTTGTGTTGGAGTCTTCTATGATTGGGACTTTTCAACAATTTTAGTATAACCCCTATTCCACTGGGTTCAGGCAATATCCACTAATTTTCTTGTACGGAACAAAAGGGACTAGTCCCGTGATTATTTTGAACCAACAACCATTAGTCTACCGTCTGAGCTAACAAACTGGATTCAAATATAAACCGGTTCACGGTAAACGCTGCAGCCGTTTCCAGCAACTGGATATAATCTTATTTGCCGATAAAACGAACGGAAAAGTAAAACTTAATTTAAGTCTGCCGCGACCGCCACAACCGCTAAGCAGTTTGGAATTTCATTACATGGTTGACGCTTGCCGCCGATCGCACCATTTTACCGCCAAACGCGTTCGATGTGCAATTTTATTTCGTGTTCTGTGATGCGTGAAAGGTACGAGAGTCTTATTTGTTATTTATACTTTTTGCTCACTAGTCAAATACGCGATTGCGCACACGTGGTTAATTATGTGTACAATGCGAAAGTTTAGTTACCGCAAGCAGTCACATGGTATTTATTACGTTTGCTTAAACGAAAACTTAGTTTCGTTGCAGTACCGGTATTTGCTTTTTCAACCGCAAATAAAACACTAAAATAAACGGTGATATATCCAGATACTGTTAATTTGCCTTTAAGTAAATATGTTACTACACTGTCTAAAGAAATCTTAAATGAGTCGCACATATTAGTAACACTTCTTGTCACAGCATTTTACAAAACGAGTGATTTTAAATCTTGTAAAAATGAAATAGGCAAATTAACCTCTGAAATCGTGTATTATCATTATATACATCATGATACCAGTCGTGGAGATAGTATTATGTGTTGTCGCGTTTTTCATTACACACTTGCTTATGCGAAGGCGCAGGGCACACAAAGCTGATAGAAGTCCTGATCAGGTAAGATGCAGTTTTGCATTCTTGTAGTATATAGTTTGACCGAATAGCTTAGTGGATGAATACATTTGCTTTCAGCTGACGGATTGCAGTTTCGAAACTAGTCATTAGCTAGGCGGTTGTGTCCTTAAACAAGGCACGTATCGGATATTGCCGAATCACAGCGGATTAATTGGTTTTACCAAAATTGAAAAAATGCCCCAATCATACACAACATACAGAAATATCCCCCATAAGTTGACGATGGGCGCGAGATGATCTGATAATTACTCATATGATTACCCAATTTGCCTTTTCCATTTACAGGATTAAACATGAATATTCTATATCATAAAAAGTCACAGCTTTTAGTCATGCAGCTATATTTTGGTAGCTACAATACTATCAAATAAATTTCGGTGACATTCACTCAGGTAAACTTGCAAACCATAATCTTCCTTCCCTAGACCACTGCCACCTACAATGAAAGCGACAAGTTTGATACCCACACTGCCGAGCCAGATGAATCGATTGTCCACATTCTGTTCGGCTCACAAACTGGCACAGCTGCCAGCTATGCCCACGCAATCCAGGAGGAGTTGAACGGAAAAGGAATCAAATCAAAACTTGAAGATTTAAAAAATTTTGACCCAGAAGACAATTTTTTATATTGGAATGTAAGAAGTGTTGCTTGGGATAATTATGATTGTATACCCCATGTACAATGTACGTGGTGTAAATTTATTGTTTTAACAGAGGTACGAAATTGCATCAACATGCTAAAGTATGTATAGAGGCATATTGTGTAGCTGTTATTTTTTACACTTGTATTGTTCGGGTTGTAACTAAACATGCAGTTTCTACTTCTGGCACATCAAACTTTACATTCAAAATTTTATACATGTACAGAAAGTTGTGTGAGGTTTCCACCTAACGCCGTAGTTCATACATTCCTTGGAGTACCATCCAGACTGGTACCCACTACCACTATCAAACACAGTGTATTATGCACCCAGTCTAGATGCACAACTTGCCAGATCAGTTGTAGCTTGTCGAACCATCAGCTAAAATGCGGCATGTGGTCGATTAAAAGCGTTTGGGTCCTTGGGCAAGGCATACAGTCGCTTTATCCTATTAAATTAATGGGTTTTAAAACTGTAGCAACATCTGTACATCATATTTAACACTGCTGTGTGTTTTTTTTGCCTGTGTTACAACTTTTGTGTTTGCCTGTGTTACAACACTTTACACCTGTGTTTATCACCCCGGCGATAACCATGAACATCCTATCCAGGAGAGCAAGATGAATGGACCAGTTTTGTTCCTCATATCGACATATACCGACGGAACCCCTCCGCCATCGTGTGAGTGGTTTTGCCGATGGCTGCAGGATGCTTCGAATGACTTCCGCGTTAATAAGTCATTGCTTTCCAACATGAGGTTTGCTATCTTCGGGCTCGGAAATTCACTTTATTCCGACCACTACAACACGGTAAGTTTATTCTTAATGGAACTGGAAATTTCCTTATCGTAAAGTGTTGCAGATCGGCCGTAACTTGGACCGATGGCTTCACAAACTCAGCGCAACCAGAATATTCCCATTCACCGCAGGCGATGAGAATGTGGTGCAGAGCAAACATGGTTCTATTAAACTCGATTTCAAGTGAGTCCTATATTATGCCCTATGAGGGTGGGTGAATTCGGTGGATTTCAGTGCAACACTTGATTTGAATTTCAGTGCTTGGAAGAGCGAAATAATAAGTGTGTTGGAATATTTGCTGGCGGGAAACCAGAAGAATGGAGTTGTGACACCGGTGGCTGAGATTGATTCAGTAAGTTCCACAACACAATGCTTGGTGTGCACTATTCACAATCCTCATCAACAGGAGGAGGAGGAGGAAGAGGAGGAGAAAGGAGAGGAGGGGGAGGATGTTGTTGACGTTGAAGATGTGGGAGACGCCATGTCCCACTACCCTCTGTTGACCAAGTTAGTGTATTCTTCACATCCCCTTCCAATATTTACAGTACCCCCCTGTTCCCCATGATTCGCATATAGTTAACAATTTATTAACATTCAGTTAAATTTGAATATGATTGAACTAAACAGTTACACTTATAGAGGATAGTATTGCGCCTTGTATATTGATATCTGGCTGGTAAATCTTTTTAGGATATATTTTTTCCATATTTACCCACTTCATTTTGTATATTTACCCACTCTATTTTGCATAGTTGTCCAATTTATTTTGCATTTTTTTATCAACTTTATTTTAGAAAAAATAATACTAGCTTGTACTATTATATTAAGGGAATAAATGAGTTATTTGTTTCTGATTTGCTTTGTTGACTGGCAACGGTTGCCCCAACAGATCAACTGGTACTAATGGAGTCAGCATGAGGAAGAGAAACTCAAAGAAACCTCCGGAAATGATCACAGATGAACTTCGGAAATCGCTTTCAAAGCAAGGTACTTGCACCTTCTGCATACGAGTTCAGGTCATTCGTTGTAAAATTGATTTGCACAAGATTGTTGTGTCAGCCATTTGGCCCCTGGATAGCTCCGTAGCTAGTACACCGACAGTCACCTGAAGTGTAGTTTGTTTGACACTGACACCCTGCTGACTTGAACAACAAAAACGGCTCCATCATAAATTAAATAGATACCCAACTGCGGGCACAGTATGCCAACTCATTTCACCCACTGTCTATGATATAAACCGGTGTATATAAACTATATATATCTATCTAGGACTCTCAATATTTATAAGCTGTTGGCAACAAATTGTGTAACATGACAGATGACATTGAGTAACATTAGTTGACATTAGGTAAAATTGGGTGGCAAAGTGTAACATTGGGTGACAAAGTGTTACATTGGGTGACAAAGTGTTACATTGGGTGACAGAGTGTTACATTGGGTGATATATTTTTGCTCATCCCTATACGATGATCCTTGGGCCCATGGCTGTAAAGCACTCTCGATTTAGTAGTTTATTACATTTTATTATTCTCTTGTGTGCTCTCTGAGAAGACCGTTTCTATATTCTGTCCTTTGCTGTTGCCACAAAATGGGGTACCATACCACTTGCCCGCAGTCTGGTTGCCAAAGCTATTGTATTGTGTGATTAGTAAGCCAAATATAAATCCACTTAATATTGGAATCACTTGTGACCTAGGCTACAACTGGTGTTAAGTGAGCTGGAGGGAATAATTATCAAATGTTTAGGTTATCGACTCATCGGTTCACATTCCGGAGTGAAGTTGTGTCGATGGACAAAATCTATGCTGAGGGGGCGAGGGGGATGTTACAAACATACTTTCTACGGCATTGAAAGCCACAGGTAAGTTCTATATGACATCTACTTTGTTCTGGTGGTTCTATATGGCATATGTATTGTCCTCTGGGTTTTATATGGCATCTGCTATGGCCTATTGCTTAAATATGGCATCTGCAATGGCCTATTGGTTCTGTATTGCATTTTTCTAATGTTTATATATTGCATCTGCATTGTCCTACTGTGTATTTCCACAATTACGTTGTTGATTTGACTCCCGTGACGCATCAACCTTCCCAGGTGCATGGAGACCACTCCAAGCCTCGCTTGCGCCAACAAGTGTGTGTTTTGTTGGAGGCACCACTCAAACCCGGTCGGCACGGAGTGGAAATGGAAGATGGACCCGGCAGTGGACGTTATCAAGGGGGCCATCGAGAACCACTACGACATGATAAAGCAGTTTAAAGGTGATGACGCTGTATATTGTCTACTGTGCTGCTGAGGTATTACAGTGCTGGTGCATGCTATTCTAATGAGCGGATGAGGTATATTTATTGTCAGGCGAATTAGATAAGTGGTACTGTATTGGACCTTTATCTAAAAGATAGAGCAATGAAAACCAGTCGCTATCTAGTAGGTTGTGTTCTTGTACAAGACAATAATCGCCTAAAGTCAGAGGATTATTGTGTTATTCTAAAACTTAAGAAACATGTCGATTACATACAGCACACAACAGTAGTTTGAGTGATTCCAATACACTAGCACTGGCAACCAACCACTGCGAAAAGAATTCCACCTGGTATCCATAAGTCACCACATATCTAAAATTGCAATATGCAGGAGTACCTGGGGTTAAAGCTGATAGATTTGCGGAGGGCTTCTCCATCAAGCACTGTGCATTATCGCTGGTGGGTGAACCCATCATGTATCCCGAGATCAACGACTTCATACAGATGTTGCATGAAAAGGTATTGTTTTCATAAGAACTGTCTGCGATATAATGAAATCTTGAATACTTTTCACAATTTCATGAATACTTTTCACAATATCATGAATACTTTGCACATCATCATAAATACGTTGCACAATATCATGAAGATGGTCCATGATATCATGAATACTTTAGACAATTTCATGATTATCTTCCACAATATCATTTTATATCTAGTCACAATGAGCCTTTTAATCAACCGGGGTATTCCCCTTATACCAATGTAGGGTATCTCGTCATTCCTGGTGACGAACGCTCAGTTCCCGGAAGCGATCACCACCCTTCTTCCCACCACCCAACTCTACGTCAGCGTGGATGCAGCTACACAAGACTCATTGAAGAAGATTGATCGACCACTCTTCAAAGACTTCTGGCCTCGATTCATTGAAAGTTTGAAGGCTTTGTCTCTAAAGGTTAGTGGGATTTTGTCACAGTTGAGTTTGTCACAGTTGAGTTTGTCACAGTTGAGTTTGTCACCGTGGAGTTTGTTACCATGGGTTTTTTTTGCCATGGGGTCTGTTACCCTGTGGTCTGTTACTCTGTGGTCTATTACCGCGAGGTCTGTTACCACAGGGGTGTGTTACAATGGGTTTTATTTTTTTTAGATATTTATTACCACCTTGTTCCCCAGGGCCAACGAACTGTGTACCGACTCACGTTGGTGAAAGCTTGGAACGTTGATGAGTTGGAGGCGTATGCTGATTTGGTGGCGTTGGGCAAACCCGATTTTATTGAAGTGAAAGGTTTGTTGGTTGGGGTAGATAGGTGATTATGGGTGCAAAGCCATGCCCATGCTGATACCTAGGGTGCACTATAAATTATGGTATTGTTTTTTTAACCCAATATTTTTATAAATTAAAAAACAAAGGAGGTTAAATTTGGGTTGTATCTTCCCATAAATTTAGGTCCCCATCGGTTTGTTCCACCTCTACCCCATAGCCCCAGGATTTTTGTCGGTCAGCTAAATTCTGCTTCAGAAGCCAAGTTGGGGTTGTAACTAATAATTTTTCGCTGCCGGGCAATCTAGAATAGGTTAGGATATTCATGTTCATTCCAGAGAATGGGACAACCAAGGGGTTCATCACACGGGCAATCGTCAGATCACCTTGCACCCACCATCTGGTTACCGAAGCTATTGCAGTGTGTTGTGTTTGTGTATCATTCACACGTGTCTTCAATTTGGTAGAACCCATCATTTCACTGGTTTCAGGCAATGTCTGTTAAGTGTCTTGCCCAAAGACACCACGAATTAGCTAGCTATTATTTTCAAATCTACAACCCTTCGGCTGAAAGGCGACGCACTAACCAACCAAGCTAATTAGTCGGACTAATATGTGATGGTAAAGGCGTGACTTGCGGCGTCTCAACAGCATATTCTTGTTGCAGGTGTTACGTTCTGTGGGGACAGCAAGTCCAGTGATGGGTTGACGTTGAAGAACGTTCCATGGCACGACGAGGTGCTGCATTTTGTCTCCCAACTTACCGACATGCTGGATGGATACGAGATCGCATGCGAGCACGAACACTCCAACTGTGTCCTGGTGGCGCAAACTAAGGTGATCCTTGCACCATTAACTTGTGCCGCCTATTCAGTCGTTGGCTCATTATTACTGAGCAATCAATCACCGTTCGTCATGGAAAAAATGTTGAATATGGTGGAAATCCATGCTCCCGACTGTGGATATGGGGGCTTCTGCTGATTGCATGTGTTATAGATATGTTATTTTCATGTTTTATCCCCATGAATGACGCAAAATACAAGGACAATCGTGAGATTAACGTGTTTCCACCGTCCAGTTACCGGAGGTTATGCTGTATGTTGATTATAATGGAGATTGCTGCAGTTTTTTGTTTAACCCATTAGGAAAACAGGAGCAATACTTTTCTAAAGAATTGCAATCCCTACTTCATAATATTAACTTTTTCTTCCCCACCAGTTTAAAGGCGCGAACGGAGAATGGCGGACTTGGATTGACTACGCTCGGTTCCATGAACTCTTCCAACGTT
Organism: Ciona savignyi; assembly: GCA_000149265.1. Classification (NCBI taxonomy): domain Eukaryota; kingdom Metazoa; phylum Chordata; class Ascidiacea; order Phlebobranchia; family Cionidae; genus Ciona; species Ciona savignyi. Next base: position 827,672 of record CH002141.1, on the reverse strand, counting down.
TCCGCGCCACCGGGGAATCCTTCACTGCACTCGACTACACAGCAACCACACCTGCGTGGGCTGTGCTCGGCGCCGACGAGCGCGGGTTCGACCCCCAGGAAACAAGATGGCGGCGTAAGGAGAAAGTCACCCAGGGATGCTGACGTTTATATGCATCGGAAGATGAGTCGTGAAGCAAAGTGGATAAAACCTGAAGCCTTTTTTGCATGTCCGGTAGCTGTCGCTGTGAAGTAGTAAAGAAAAACTGCAATGTTGATTAAATTGTCGTGCTTTTATTTAGTCGTGCTATAGTTGAGCCGAGTTTGCGCGATGGTAAGTTTTACTGGCAGCATTTAGACAGGCAGGTTCTGTTACACATATCAACTAAGGTGTTTATAGCTTTTACAATTCGGTTGAATAATTTTTTGGATGATAGCTAATAGACCAGATCTGTCGGAAACCAAAAGGTTGTGAGATATAAACCTAACTAAAATCTAGCCGGGTTGTTTTTTTTCTGGCGCATGATATTTAGCGGATGTCCTTTTAATCCAGTTGTTAAAAAAGTAGACCAAAAATAGTAGGAACTCTAAATTTTATTTATCAAAATGCGTAAGCTCTGTTAGCCCAGCAGTGAGCGGTAATCTTAACGATTTCTCGCGTGATAACTAATTGCGTTTTCTTATTCGCGGAGATAAAACTTATTCCAGTTTGACATAGTAGCAAAATGAACGCAATGTATAGTGTGGAGAATGAATATGAGACGACAGTTGAGCCAAGGCGATCTCACACGGTGTCCACAGGTAAGTTGCCAAGTATTCCAGCGTTCCGATTCTAACAGCAGTCTCGCGCAGAGCATCTCGCCACCGAGAGCCAGGCAGTGGGGTTATGGGAGCGAGCGGAGAGTCTGGTTTGGCGGTTTGTTGTTGTACTGACCATTGTGTTCGCGGTTGTGGCGCTCATACTTTCCGGTCGAAGTCATCAAAACGCCTCGAACTACCTACAGAAGCAGTCGGCAAAATGTATTTTTTTTGTATTTCATTTATAATCGAATAACGTGCGTTATATAAAACTGCACTTCATTTTTATTGGCTTTACTGATTAACAAAATAAAATTATCCCATTTGGGTTTTCCCAGTTTATTTCTGTTACATGTAAGTTTTGTTGTTAAATCGCACTATGGCATCGCATATCATCCGGAGTTTAATTGAAATGTAATTAATTGAATTATGACGTGACACTTTTTTCGAGCACGATCTGAACGATTGATTGTTCCGCCCTGTCACCAGACTGTTGCATCATAAACATCAATGGAGCCAACGTCCTCGATGCTAGATTGAATGTATTTATATATCACAGATGGTCATGTGAAACTGTCGTCGATTCCACGCTCATGCCAAGGGTATTCTGGCAAATCTGGCGTCTACATCATCCAGCCTGACCCTTACACCAACCCATTTGAGGTACACACGTCCGCTTAACTCGCTGCGATGGTACTAAACTCACAATGTTACAGACTTACTGCGACATGTCGACAAACGGTGGTGGGTGGACGCTAGTTGGCGCTGTACATGAAAACAATATCGCCGGAAAGTGCTCAGCTGGAGATCTCTGGTCTTCGGATCAGGGTTATGTATATTCGAGGAACATATACAACGGTAACAATTTTTAAAGTATTCTTTCCTCTTGGTCAAAATTGTACAATGGTTGGTATTCTGACAATATATATGTGCAATGGTAGGGCTTCTGCTATATACATTTCTTATTATATTAGCGAAGTGTCTGATGGCCGTACAATTTAAATTTGCAAAAACTAAAAAAAAATCCTTATTATTTGGTTGCGACAGATATACAACACATTGGCCTATATGTCCGATAATCTAGTGGTGGACACGAGGTAATCTGACAATTGCCCGTGTGATAATGTCACCCTGCAAGATATAACACATTTTCAACTTGTAGGTACGAATAACTGGGGAAATGAAAATGTCTTCGGGAATGTTCGAAACCTGTTTACTTCGGATTTAAAGAACAGCGCTTATTCCAACGTTCAGGTGAGTGTTACTTTATAACATCGCTATAACGTAACCATCGTGGCTGTTACGTCACAGGCTCGTGACGTGCTGATTTGGCACGTGCCCAATAATGCCTCGCTGGAAACCATGGCCGACCAAGCCTTCCTTAAATATTACACAACCGACAGTGTGTTGAACCGATACGGTGGAACCCTGCAGTCTCTCTACAGCAACCATACGCCAATCCGACCCGCAGGTGAGATTTAAAAGGAACGTAAGATACACTCACTTTGTAATACGCTTTGTACAAGATACGCCTTGTCCCAACACTATGCAATCATTCCAGGCTCATACCGCTTCTACAAATTAGTTGCCTCCAAAGTGACATATGCTGTTGGCAATAATGAGGCAGTGATGTCAGCAATACCTACGTCACTTAGATCTTACGTCACGCCAGGATACATGCAGTTTCGAGCGTTCGATCTTCGTGGCTACCCCATCGCGCTGTGCCTGGGCGTAAAGTAAGTCGCACCCTGCCCCTCCCCCACCTCCTTACTAACGCAGCTAAAACATTGGCAGAATGACACGCGGCGACGCGTCACGCGTTTGCATTGGTGGCGGATCAAACAACAACATACGAAGCTGTGGCGATTTCGTTGGTAAGTAACTCATCGGGGCAACACCAAAAGCAGGAAATGTTTAAAGGAGGGAAATTGCTTAATAAAACTATGAAACTTATTTTAACCCTGAATACTAACCCCAACTCAAAAACAAACACTAACTTTAACCACAGCCCTAAATCTAACCTTAACTCCGTAATCTTTATTTCAATGGTGCAGTTTCCCTCCTTTCTACTTCACTTTTTTAGTTCCCCTTGATAGTGTGGTAACCGGCCACTTAATTCACTCAGTTAGATCGACAGTTATCAGTCGGTCATTTTGAGTTCTAAACCAGCCACTAGCTAGTGGTCATCTCAGGAAAGACATTTAGCCGTTGCCAGTGGTTTAAAAGGGTTAAACAAAATTACAGCAGAATTTTTATCGCATTTAACATACTCCAATACTTCGACTGTGGGCAAGGTTAAATCTCACGATTGGTTATAATCTATCATAACGCGCCTGTGGAGGTTAGGATAGTATATTCATGTTTATCCCCGTGAGTGGGAAAACCAACGGGGTTAACACACGGGAAATCGTCACATCACCTCTCGCCCATCGTCGGGTCACCGGAGCTATTATAGTGTGTTGTGTATGATTTACACTTTCCTTTAATTTAGTAGAACCCATTTATCCGCTGAGTTTGGCAATATCCGTTAAGTGCCTTGCCCAAGGACGCAATCGACTAGCTAGCGACCAGAACCTGCAACCTTTCGACTGAAAGGCAACACTAAACAGTTTAAGCTGTCAGACATAAATATTCTATCCACTGGTGTATATTAACCTCGAACCCCACAGGTTGGGACGGTGGTTATCGAAGCAGGGCAACCACATATTCTCCATCCAGCACCGGCCGCCCATTGTACTACATTGATTCCAGCATTCTAATATTCACCCGATGAAGAGAATAACTGTGTTATATATATGTGTGTATTTGGGTTCGCTATAGCGATATGTAAATATGAGAAATAAATAATACCAGTGATAACGTTTGAAACATGTATTGTGGAATTGTTTAAGTTTAGATTAGTTTATTTTTTTGTTTTTTTTACAACGAAAACAAGCAACTCTGGACTTATTTTTTACAAAACTTGAAAGCAAGATAAAGAAGACAAAACGACTGTCGTTAAAACACGCCAAATTCCAATCAATAACTTAGTGTGGGCAAAGCCAAAAGTGGCCACCTAACTTACCATAAAAGACCAAAAATATGGAAAAAAAGTGTTTAAATTAAAATAATTACACTTAAGCCTGGAAGAAAAGGGTGTGGTAAAGATCAGTAAAAAACAAACCCATTATATTTCCTTTTCTTTTGAGTCGTGTTGGAATATTGCTTTAATCCAACGCCATTCGTTTTTATTTGCTAATTCATCTTTAATTTATTCAAATCTCCAAATATTCAAAGAACTTAAATTCGTGTCCGACGCGACAACACTGTGACGTCACCGCCCATCAATTAATATGTCATCGAGGGGAAATCACGTCAATCAGTAAATCACGATTATTTTTGAGAAATCAACAACAACTAGTTGTACCAGTATTCATTCAGATACACACATAGCGAGGTACAATGACGTTTGTTACGACATCAGGTAAGTTTTGTGTGATTTCAAGTGGTATTGTGATGTCTTATTTGGAGAGTGCAGTGTACTCAATTGAGTTAGTGTCTAAGATATTTATAAATATTTTAGATAATAAGTTAATATACCATGTAGATGCATACGATGTGAAGAACTACACCTCTGTGTGTAGAGGTTATGGAGATTTGGTATGGAAGGCTGTGACGTCAGTGGCTTTCGTCATAGCGCTGGTCGCACTGATCATGAGCGCAAATATTCATGTAAGTTGGGCTCTTCACTTCTTGATTTAGTTTATTCTTTTCATTGACCTACCGTGCCCTCCGTCGTGTTACCGGAGCTATTGCAAAGTATCTTTTATGTTAGGTAGGTAAATTGTTGGATTGTCCGACAGATTAATCTGCTATGGGTACGTGCGTCGCCTTACAGCCGATAGGTTGCGGCTTCGAAACTGGTCTCTAGCTTGTCGGTTGTGTCCTTGGGCAAGATACTTAATGGACATTGATTGAACCCAGCGGATTAACGGGTTCTACTTAATTAAAGGAACGTGTGAAACATACACAATACACTGCAATAGCTCCGATGGGCGCGAGGTGATCTGACCATTGCCCGTGTGTTAACCTCCTTGGCTTTCACACATGTACATACACACAACAGCACACAGAAACCAACACACATGCACATACGTCAGCATATACAGACCAGCTTCCATACACACCAGTACGGCACACACACATGAACACATTTATACTATTATATTATACACACATCAATAATGATGCAGCCATTTTCATCCCAACCAGACCACCAGCGAATCCAAGGTGAAAAACGCAGTCGAATCATCCAACCTAGCCGGTAAGTTGCAAAATATTTACTTCCTTTATAAACAGCCATGCCGTTCAACGGATTATTAAAGAATTTTATTGTCGCTACTTTACGATAGGAGATATTATACATGGTTTATTAATCTGTATATATGATTAAGAAGGGTCTATAATCAATAATACACTCAATTCGACGACATCCACTAAGTGTCTTACTCAGAGATACAACCAACAAGTCAGCGGATGGTTACGCCGTAATTTAATCGTTGCTGCTGCTTAGCGCTTTTTGTTTTGTCGGAAAGTAGGATAATAGGATATATTTGTGTTTATCCCCGTGGATGGGTGAAACGCAAGGGGTGTTCGCACGGGTAATCACCAGACTACTTTGAACCCACCGTTAAGTTACCGGAATTATTGCATTGCGGTAAATATAATTAAAACGTTCCATCAATTTTGGCAAAACCCATTATTCCAACCGACTTAGGCAATGTCAGATAAGTGCCTTGCGCAAAAACATAACCCACTAGCTAACTACCAGTTTCGAGTCTACCCTCTTTCCGTTGAAAAGCAACGCATTGACCAAACATTAAGCGATTTTTATCAAACTAGTCAGTGCTTACAATTTTACGCATTTTTAAGATACGTACAAGGTATGTATTTTTACCGAGACGAGTTTCGAACCCATGCTGGGCTCGTCACCAGGACCTTTTTTGTATAAGAGTCGGTATGATGGGTATCGGTCGCGTTAACCATTCGGCCACACGACCGTATGTGGTTGTTAAAAATATAAGCTGTCGTGATCTTATACGCAAATTATTCGATATAATACTGTTATACCCACAGACTCTCTGACGGGCCGAAACCGCAAATACCCAAAGTCATGCAGCGAAATAACCAACTCTACATCCGGGGTATTCGAGATAAGACCCGACAAAGCCGCGCCGCCATTCAAAGTCAGTTGTGTGGAATTTTACCCAGTTTGCAGCCCCTTGCATGGTGTTAATCTTGTTACCTCGTCTCCCTCCGGTTAACCTTGGCACCACTGCTCTTTTAACCCTGTATACCCCAATTTTACCCCTTTTTGTTACCCTGTTTCTCATGTTTCCACTTGATAACCATCGATTATCCCATGTTACCCCGTATTATTTATTGTTAACCCCACGTTACCCTATGTTGTCCACTGTTAATTTCATTTCACCCCATGTGACAAATGTTACTCACGTTACCGGTGTTTTCCTACGTCATCACCTGGTATTTCATGCTAACCCCATGTTACCCACAACCCAAGGTCTACTGTGAGATGGGGGACGCCGGAGGGGGGTGGACGTTGGTGGCTTCCATCCATGAAAACAACATCTTCGGCAAATGCACGGTTGGCGATAAATGGTCAAGCGAGCAATCAGACAGAAATATTGGAACCAAAGGTACCGTGCTAACCCTCCAGAATGGAATGTTGGATTATATTTTCGTGCAAATAGCTTTCTGTTAGTGAAAGTTGATGGTTGTTTAATTCAGTAGTGACGGGAGAGCGACCTGATGAACGCAATTCACAAACGGTTCATTTTTAATTATATTTTGTCGGCGCTATCAGAGAGAACAGAATCTATTCTTCCAACATGAGTTATGGAATAAAATGATTCTGGTTATTCCAGTAACTTTTAAATGTTATGATTTGGTATTTGTTTATTTTGGTGACTTCGATATTTTAAGTTTGCATTTCAGGAAGTGGAAACTGGGCAAACCGTCGAGTTTTCGGTCAATTAGAGGCGCTTACCTCACAGGACTACAAGAACCCAGCATATATGGATGTGAAGGTACGGTGATACATCCGATTGGTTAACGCGACTATTACATATACTAAAATGTACGAGAATAAAACGCACTTACTTAGTAACGAACTGATCTTGGGTTCGTAACATAGCTCGAAAAAAATACAGAAATATAGATGTAAAATGAAAGTTACACCAATATTTGCTGCATCTCTCATTCGTGGTAATGCAACGGTGATTACAGGCGTCCAACGTGATGATATGGCATGTCCGGAACGGGGTTAGATTGAGCAATGTAAGCAGGGCGGCCCACTTCAAATACTACACAGCAAATAATGTTCTGACAGGCAACGGACAGTCACTGCATCGCTTGTACCGAGATTACTTCCCCATCAAAGTTGCAGGTTGGAATATGCGTGGTTGTTTGTGAGAGATATTGCGGGGGAGTGTTGGGTTCGGGGAGAGCATAGTCATGGGGGCATAAATGGCAATGGGAAAATATTGGTTAAAAAGTGGTGCATAGCGAATCACTGGTGCATGTTTGGCTCGGGTTGAAGCAAAGTGGGTCATAGGGGCATGTTGGTCGCGGATTGGACGCAGAGTGGGGAAATATGGGTACGCTCATTCCCGCCTCTTCGTTTAACACTTTTTTGACTAAAAATTGCACTTATATTTACGTCAACTGGGGTGATATAGATCGGATTTCTTTTGCACTTTCGGGCTTTTAGTACCAAAAGTTCAATTTAAAGTTTCGAAATATTATTGGATGGACCTATTGTGTGTCAAAACAAGTCGAACCTGGTTAATAAAGTTTTGTGTTATTGTAATGATAGGCTAATGCAGTAACATTTGTTGTATAAAGTTTAGTGGGAATATGATAATGATAAAAATGGAATGGTGGTGATGTTAAATGGGCGGAAATGGTCTGTTGTTATTGTTAAATGGTTTAAAATGGTCTGGTGTGAATGTTTTGCATGTCGCCCAAGCTATTTTGCCTTGTATAAACATAATTGGACAACGAACAGAGATCAATACCTTGGTTTCACTGACATGTTATTTTGTCAGATGGGGGCTTGGAACCGTTGATACAGAAGATCAATTCAACGTCACTTAACACCACTGGAATAATTCCAAACTGGTTCAACTACCGGTACAGCACATCTAGAAACATTGGGAACATTCCAGACGGGGGCAACGATATGTACGATACGGGCAACCAGGTTACTATTATGGGTTGTCTATGTTGTTGACGTCAATTCATCCAGGATTCCATTTAGATTTCGTTTCAAAGAAATGAGGAAAACTTCACCAATGTCATTAACTACAACACCGACAAATTGTATGTAGCTTCTTTTATTGTTCAGATTTAAATACTCTATCGTAAGATGACTTGTGCTAGCTGTCGCGGTTATATAGGGAAGGATGTTCATATTTTTCTCTGAGTGTGGAAAAACGCGGAAAATCGTCTGATTTCCTTATGCCCACCGTCCGGTAATACTGGAGCTTTCTGCAGTGTATAAATCACTATGTAGGCCGTAACGTTTTGATCTCAATCAGTACAATACCCGAGTAGCGTATGTTAGTACGGTACTTACTGCGACGGGGAAGACGTAAAGTCGAAAATCCACGCCACTAAAATAGTTGATGATATTCCATAAACCAAGTGAATAACAAAGCATCACGTTAATAATAATTAAACTGTCAGAAAAAATACAAATTCGCACATACACCTTATATTTGGCCCATTTAAAAAGGGTAAATGTGTAACAAGAGAAATTAGTGCTAATACCTATACCACAAAAATGGCGTTTAGTTTAACACTTTTTGAATGCTGTAATTTTTACTAATCACAAACCGCTCCACAAGTAAATGCATTTTTGGTGTTTAACTATTTTTAATTCAGTACTTCCACATTTTCGCCTTTAGTGGTTTACACAGTATTATGGTACACTATAGTTTTATTAAATTGTAATTTATTCCACTGGGTTGAGGCATTATTCGTTAAGTGCCTTGACCAAGGACACAACTTAATCTCTGGCGACCAGTTTCGCACCTGCAACTCTTTGAAAGGCGCTGTACCAATCCACTGATCTACTTGGTCGGATTAATAAGTGTTTATTGTTCCAGTATGTATGCTGAAGTTGTTGAGATGACGACCGCCACCATTTACCCCTTCATTGCCCTTGTCTGGATCGGCAACCCGACCGGTAGCATTGATACTTTTGATATTCTGGTTAGTACTGACCTAAAGCGAAGTGCGTTACTCGCTGACACGGGACAATTTTCAGGTCAAATCAAACTACGGAGCGGACGGAGGCGGACGATTTAGAACATATGAAACATCTACCCTTAACGTTGGCCTAATCACGGCTAAATATCGTGCGTTTAACGTGTACTCTGCTGGAGACCCGTCAGTGTGTGAAGTTTTCTTCTACATGGGAAGTCGAGTGGTAGGGACGTGGTGATGATGGTAGATCCACGGCGTTTATTTTGTTTCCTTTCAGCTGTGGAACTCCGTGTTTCCTTCTTCCATGAGGAATATATCGTGGGGGAGAAACACAAGTCACGTCGAGCATGTGGTCCGAGTTGCCGGACGACCCCGAAACATCATCTTCGGCTACACTTTGCTGTCCAAGTGGCACGAAAACAACGGGCAGCTAGTCACGGAGGAAGAAGTGAGAGCAGTCGTCTCCGAATACATGAAAGCAGCTGGTGAGTATAGAACTGCTTTTGTACCCACGATATACACGTTAACGCAACCCCCACCCACCCGCAGCCACGTTCCAGTTCGCTTTCCGAAATGGCGTCCTCGAAGCTCCCGCTTCTTTTATCCGTGGAACAAGCGACTCGCTCTATCAAACTATACCATATAAAGAAAGACGTTATGTGGACCCCGGCTTTATCCAGTTCCGAGCACACAACAATGTGGGCCTACCCAACGCGTTGTGTCCGGGTTTCAGGTATAAACCACAACTTCCTTTAACCAAAAGTAACCCAGCTGACTCACAGAACCAACTCAAGTAACCCCGAGAAATTATGTGTCGGAGGATTGAACACAAGAGGCCGAGAACTAGTGCAATGCGGGGATTTTGCCGGTGAACCCCATTTCTGTGGCCCCCTTTCCGCATTTTTACCCCCAATTCTGATACTAACATACTTTTCCGACAGCTTGGGGTGGAAACCGACGAACACAGCCCAACCCTGACCCAAGTCTTCCCACAGACAATGAACGATCACAGAACGACATCGATTCAACTTTGTTGCTGTTTGTCAAATAACTTACCCTATCAACAAACCGTATATTTTGCGCTTGTATTTATTCCTATAAACACTTGATGATTGTTATACGCTTTGTTATTTATCGCGGCAGAATAAACTGGATTAACTAACATAAAAGTGTTTTTTTGTAATGGAATTTATATATATTAGGGTGGATGATGGGAAATGGATTCTTATTTTATTCCGAGTGGGTGGAAAATCTACAATAAAAGATTTATTCAAAGTTATCTTCTAATAACTTGTAAGAGAAAACACGTCGAAAGATTAGTCCGCGGCTCTGAACCGATAAATTCCAGGGCAAATCAAATTTAGGAGATTTATACACCGTTATCGCCGGATAACTACGTGCAAAATCGGCATTGACGCACAACCAATTAAATTGATCTCTATGCGCGGATCGTTTGTACGAGATTTACCCTCTTAGTCATGGTGTTTAAGTAAGTGCTTTGCTTAGTAACAATGGTGGTGATTCGCCAATGTTGGTAAGGTTGAAGGCAGCATTTGCTAGGCCTTCCGCCTGTGTTCTCGTTTAGCTGTACAGTTTTGTAATAGTGTAGCAGAGCTTCGTAAAATAAAGGCGTTGATTGTACATTTCCTAGCTTTTAGACAACAACTTTCCGATGTACCAAGGGGTATCAGGTAGAAAACTGTTACGAAAAATTTTGGGAAGCTTTAAGTTTAGGTTGCAAATCCTAGCTTTAATTTAAGATTTAAAAAATTAGGTTTAGTGTGGCAGGCTTTTAAGTGTAATCCTTTTTTGAAGTCAGTTTGCATTAAAAAAATTAGTAAAATAATTGTTAAACAACTATTTAAGGGAATTATCCACGGGTATTTAACGAATAACTTGTGTAAAAACCCAGAATGATTTATTCACAGTTATTTACGGATACCTTGTAAGTTAAGCCACATTAAAAAAATAATGTACCCATTTCGTAAGACGATTTATGCTGGTTATTTCACATTGAAAGATTTCTCCACTGTTACCTTTGGATACCTAAAGAATACAAATAAGAAACCATCTACCAACACTCGCCAAGATAAACTAGAAATTAGTCATATTTTCACTCTATATGAAAAGAAACTAAATGTTTAATCGAGTTAAGTCTCATGGGTGTATTCGCTAATGTGCTATGAATATGCCGTGGTAAATTCGGAGGAAATTGTCCCAGGGAACTTATTTGCGAATTTTCGGCGGCGATTATTCTTTGACAGCGGATATTTTGGGACTGGTAAAAATTATTTACTTCAAAATGTAAAAAAGATATAGATAAATAAATTAAACAAAAAAAGGAATAATTGAACTCTGCATATCCCACGCTTCAAAAATCATCGCTTAAAATATAAAAATCACATGTACACATAATACAATATTAATTTAGTTTTTGAAAATAATCATGAGAGTTAAACAGACAATGTCTTTTTCTATCGACCATTACCACGTATCATTTTGTTTCTATTTGGCGTGAACTATTTTTGTTTAGGTTTTCTATTGCTATTTTAATTTCATCAATATGTAAGGGTTTCGATAGTAATTTAAATTCTTCATCATTAATCTTAATAGGTTTAACATCAAATAAATTTCTTTCTGGTCCCTATTATTGTTGTTTTCTCCCGATAGTTTATTATAAACCTAAATGTCTCATTTAATTTTTGCCTTGGTTCTTTAGTTAATTCATTATTATCCAATGTCTGTACATTTTATTTAATGTTTTACAATTTACATCCATGCCATCAAGTAATTGAATTTACAACTTAAGTATCCGGGATTCTTTGTCGTAATTTCCACAAAGTTTTTTTAGTTATTTATTTTTTTTACCAAGCCAAGTTTCGAACCCATGATGGGCTCGTCACTAGGACCGATATTTTGTATAAGAGTCGGTATATGTGTCGGTAATTTCCACGAAGTTACTTCGTAAAGATTAAGATAGCTGTGTCCACGTCGTTCAGCGCTCGGTTGGTTGCGGTCGGACCTGTCTGGTTCATCGGGTGACGCTGAGACCAACCTGGGAGACAAGATTATTTACTATCTTACCAGAGGCAGCGCTAAAATGACGTTACCTGCAAAATCCCCGCATTGCCGCTTCATCCGTCTATATGTATAACCGTACATGCTCTGTACGCCGCGGTAGTCATCGCTGGTGTATGTTTTTATGCCGCCCACGCAAAGTCTCTCGGGTCTTACGCTGTTGGTCCTGGAACAATACGAAATACACAAGGTGATATGACGATTGTAATAACGCCACATTAGTGGTATCATTTCTGGTGATAAACATGATGTACAAAGGAGCTTTCGGACTCACTTGAAACCCGGACATAAAGCGTTTGGGAATCCGTACGCGTTAAAGGCGCGAAACTGAATATAACCAGGGTCCACGTATTGCCGTTCCATATATGGTATGGTGGCATTGAGTAGCGAGGGGGTTCCCCGGATGAAGGATGCCCTCGTCACAATTGGTGTGTTCGGGAAAACGAAGCGAAACGATGCTAAAATAAACAATATTTAATTATACCTGATCAGGCTTCAACCCCGGGTTTCTTGGCCACGGCCTGATTTTGTAACTTCAACAGTAAACATGGCGCCCGCTGATCTTTTGAGCGTTACACGATGTTTCTGCCTAATTGCTTAATCAATGATTTCAAAGGCCATTGTGAAATTTTGTCGTTGTTTCGGTTATTGTTTCAGAAATGAGATTTCATGTGAGAACATTTAGCAATATCAGACCAATTGGCTTGGTGGGTTGCGTCGCCTCTCGGCCGACGGGTTGCAGGTTCAAAACTTCTCACTGGCAAGTAGGCTGCGTCCTTGGGCAAGGCGCTTAACGGATATTGCCTAAACCCGGTTGATTGATGGGTTTTAGTAAATTGAAGAAACTTTTGAATCATACACAACACGTTACAATAGCTCCGGTAACCCGACGGTGGGTGGGAGGTGATTTGACGATTTCTCTAATGTTAACACCCCTTCCGTTTACCCATTCACGGAGATAAATATGAACATCCTATTCTATTTCCTAAATTTATTTTAGGCTAAAACAGCGTAAGTGATACTTCCATGGTACTTAAAAAAAATAGGTTTTTGAGAATAGTTCCAAAGAGGTGAAGTATGATCATGGGTGCTTATGGATTAGCAGAACAGATGCCCCGCTGTGACTATAATTATGTATTCTAAATGTTAAAATGGCATACCTGCTATTTTCATGTATTCCATTAATACGTTGGAAACTTGATGGACAGTAACTGCTCTGCTATCGGATCTACAAAATAATTACCATGACCTCAACACTAGCTGATTGTTAAAGTGATATACCTGGACAGGAGTACGTAACCGAACAAAATATTCTGAGGCCACCCGACCACACCCACAATGTTAGATGCAGAGCTTGTCACGCTGGGCCACTGCCGGACCGACAAGGCCGTCGGAAACCGTGAGTTCCAATTCTATGAAAGACATAATTATTGGGATTATATAAAAAGAGGAAAAAGGTGAAATAAAATAAAGGTGCTTAAACATTAGTGTTAACTCATTTACATGAGTGTGTTATCCCATTATCATGAGTGTGATATACCAAATACAACGAGAATATTAAATCACGCACCTTTTGCCGAGCATTATGTTATATAAGCTAGGGATGGAGTGCAAGAATTTTTTAACACATGTACCTCAGACCTAACCCAAACGAGCATCCTAACCCGAGCACTAATTCCAACGCCCTCCTCAACTCTAGCAGTGCCCGACTGGTTAGCCTGGCGGTTAAATGCGTCGCCTTTCAATGGAAAGGTTGCAGGTGCGAAACTGGTCCACAGCTAGTCGATTGTGTCCTTGGGCAAGGCACTTTACAGACATTTCCTGAACCCAGCGGATTAATGGGTTCTACCTAATTGAAGGAACGTGTATATCATATACAACAAACACACTGTAATAGCTCCGGTAACCCGACGGTGGGCGCAAGGTTATCTGACGTTTCCCGTGTGTTAACCCCCTTGGTTTTCTCGTCCACGGGGATAAACATGAATATCCCATCCTATTCTTAACATGTTTGACCAAAACGCTAACACCGACACGTCGTGTTGAGCTTACCCTTCGGCTGCCGATGTAGAAGTAAACCTCACAGATACTGGGATCGCCGATATCACCGAACACATTGTGTGCACGGAACTTGGCTGTCATGTTTGCGACATTTAATGTCTGTGTGGTGTAGGTAGATTGGTACTCCCGCCTATTTTCTCCGTGGTCCAACCAAACCTATTAAATCACAATTATTAATAAATAACTTTAACCCAAGATGGCAACAAACCATAAAGTCCAGACCCTCGAGATTTCGCTTAGAGTTGCCGATCCAAGCCATAGCTATGAACGGGTAAATAGAAGATGCTACAATTTCCGTATCGTGATCGTACAAGCTGAAAGCATAGTGATGAACAGTGGCATTTTATACTTGTGTTGGTACACTCACAAGTGATCCTGGTTGTAGTATATGGTTGAAAAGGTACCTCCAGTCACGCGGTATGCTACCTGCAATATCAGCTTGTCACGTGGGGTTATACAAGGTTCAAGCACAATTAAACCTGATTGACACTGCTAAACATGTAGACTCCGGAAAAATGAATTGCCCTTTGACCATGGTAGTTATATCTGTACCAATTGTCAACCAAGGACGTGATATTGGAAGAGCTGGCATTGAGGGCGCTCAGCAACGGGTTGATACCTTTTACTGCGGGGGCAAGAGTACATTTAAACTATGTGCGACATTATATGTGTCAACTAGTTTCAATCAAACAATTTCAACCTGCAGGTTTTATTGGTGCAAAATCATTGTACAAATTGCGCAAAGTTTTTCCATAGCGGCGAAGAAAGTTGTTGTTGGTGAAGTATTTGAACTTCGCCACTTTGCTCAGGCGTTGTAGGGGAGTTTGGTTCCTCACGTGCCACATCATTACGTTCGATGCCTGTGGGATGCATCAACTTAATTAACAGCGACGGATGGATTCAAACTCACATTCAAGTCCATGTACGCCGCGTTCTTGTAATCTTGGAAGGTGAGAGTCGACACGCTGCCGAATATGTTGTTGTTTTGCCAGTTACCTGAGCCTGCAACGAAAATTGCTGTGGTGAAACTTTTTACGGGCGAAATGGATGTTACGGTGAAAACACAGGAAGATTAATAACACCATGTCGATTTACCGGAAGTATTGCAATTTGCTAACTACCAAAAGGGCATTGCTAACATTTAAATCTCTATTTTTCTGAGATAAGTTTCGAGGGTCTGTTACTAATACCGTTTTTATATAGTCAATTATTTCGCCACACATCCGCTGTGGGTTATGCAATATTTTTTTTTACCGAGCCAAGTTTCGAATCCATGATGGGCTCGTCACCAGGAACGATTTTATTATAAGAATAGGTATATAAGTATCGGTCGCGTTAACCATTCGGCCACACGACCGTACTGAGTTATGCAATATTCGTTAAGCGTGTTGTACTTAGAATAGGAGAAGGAGGAGGATATTCATGTTTAACCCCGTGAATGGGAAAACCAAGGGGGTTAACACACGGACAATCGTCAGATTACCTCGCACCCATCGTCGGGTTACCGGAGCTATTGCAGTGTGTTGTATATAATAGACACGTTCCTTCAATTTGGTAGAGCCCATTAATCCGCTGGGTTCAGGCAATGTCCGTAAAGTGCCTTGCCCAAGGACACAACCGACTAGCTAGCGACCAGTTTCGCACCAGCAACCTTGTGATTGAAAGGCGACGCACTTAACCGTTAGACCAACGGGCCGGAATAAGCGAAACAGCAAGCGGGTGATTTTTCTTTTCATCGTCTTTTGCCCCACGTTTCGACATGCTACAAATGAGATAAAGGGCAAGAATAAACATACTAGCATGATCGGTGAGGGAATTCCCCTGTTCGCTTGACCATTTGTCGCCAATCGTGCATTTGCCGAAGATGTTGTTTTCATGGATGGAAGCCACCAACGTCCATCCCCCTCCGGCGTCCCCCATCTCACAGTAGACCTATGGGTTGTTTTGGGGAAATATGGGGTAAGAGGGGTAACAACGGTAAGAGGGGTAACATCGTGGGGATAACAGTAGATAACGTCGGTAACTGGGACTAACATGAGATAACAGGCGTAACAACATTGATAACAGAGGGTAATATAAAAATGCAGGGGGTAACAGAGGAGTAGTAAATCGCTGGTTTGTTAAATATTATTCATTTTTTGCATAGTTTTCATGAACATTTACTTGTAAACCATGAGCAAACGTGTTGGACAACTATTTGTTGTAGAATGCGACAGTATAGCAATTTAATTGTTGCAATATCCGCCCTTTTTGTGACAAAACCAAACTTGTTCACACAATTAAAATATGCATCCACATGATCTTCTCTCTGGGCCTATATACGGTTATAATATCGTGTTATGTAAAAAATAACAGAATAACCTAATATAGCGGAAATGCCGAATAAATTAAGAAGTTACAGTGCGAACCATTTGAGTGGTCTATGACAGAAATCAGTATAAGGCAGACACGGTCATTGCAAAGAGAAGAACAGCTTAAGATATACATTTAGCCTAGCGATGAGCAGCGACACGCACCTATACCCCATGTAAAGCGCGATCACGAAACGTAAGAAAAGCAGAAGTGCTATGTATAGGGGTTAACTCGGGGTAATAGAAGGTAACATTGTGTAACAGGGTCAACAGGGGATTGCAGGGGTTTATACCATGCAGAATTTAATTACCAATTACACACACTAACCTATCAAACTATTCGGCCAGTCAAACATGGGATAATACTGGGTAACAGAAGTAACACCATAAGTACCAGTGGATAACATAACACGATGATAGGATACCTGAAATGGCAATGAGCTTGCTCTGGGTTGTATGGTGTAGATGCCTGACTTCGAACCCGGGCTTATTTCCCGGCACGACCGGTACACCTTTGCATTAAACTGGAATTCTGTTAGACGTTGGTAATAAATTATAATATTTTGTCTGTATTTCTATATAAAGAATTCGAAACTAGACCTAGCAAAATGGCTCACCTGCGATTCCATTTCCAGAGGAATTAGAAAATGATCTCGGTACTTCGTTCACTTTATTCTAAATGTTACTCTTCGTTTATATGTTTCGTTTATTTTCTAAACTAATAAGCTACAAGTTACCTGAGATACGATTGTCACTATTAGCGCAATAAAAGCCAGCATAACTCCAAAAGCGGCAAGCGCCTTCCAAAGCACATCGCACATATTCGGGCACCAGGCTGTATCGCCTTTCGTGCTGTCATCTAGTTAGCAACTGTGTTAGCTAAGGTAATCATTATTTTACCACTTACTTACCTTTGTTTCTATTATTCTTCATTTTCGAAGTGAAGTAATCCTCCCTTCTATTTATGGATTAATAATAGAGGCGTATATACGAAATTCATGACGGACATTTAGAATGACCTTTAATTAATGGAACAAACATCCGGAGATGACAGTTTGATTGATGGTCAATCTTTCACAACTTATTATATTAACAGTAACCATGACATCAGCAAAATCATTGTCCGATTTTATCATTCATAGTCAAGAGAGTATTTCCAAAAAATACTTTTACCACATTTTTAATCTTCCTTAATCGAAATAATTTAAGTTCGAAACCACCCAATTACTGATCCAGCATCTATTGTTGCGAAAAGCATTTGATTAAAATAACGCCAACTGAGCACATTTTAGTAACAGATTATGTCGTCATTGATCACCCCATCACATCACTAACATTTACAGGGTCAGGTTAAAGAAAAAGCATTAATTTAAATTTTTGGTGTGGTTTTGCTGAAATTACATTTGAATTTTAAAAATAATTTAGCATATAAAAAGTGTTTTATACTGGTATTGTTTTCTCGGCTGTTCATGAACCCAATATGACCTGCGACGTATTTCCGCAAATACAATGCTGTTCATTATTTTAACATTGTTTATAAAATTTAAAATGCTAGTTCAAAACAATTTTGCCCATGAATGTTTTGTCCATCTTTCGGTTAGTATTATCTTTGCACATTTACAAGCGTCTTATAATACAATTATTTACAATCGTGTCATAACACAGGATTTTAATAGGTTAAACTCACATATATATATATATCAACATGAAATAATAATGGTTACTACGCTAAGCACATATGCACAATTGGTTATGCAGCTTAGTTCGTTTGTTAGTTGTTTTCTTGCTTTCCGCCGTCACTCCATACATCGCAATTGCTGCCATATTCTTACATCATCTTTTGTTTGTCATGGATGATATATTGTGTTATGGCATACCATTTTGGCATCGCCCTTCTGTGTTTTTGCTTCTGCTTCTCGTGGTCGTGTTTATCTTCCTTCTCTTACCACACAATTATAAACCCAACCAGTATGCCCATAACCGCTCCCGCAATTTCAAACAAAACCTTTTCTCCAACGAATACTGCTTTGGCTAGAAAGGACCCAATGGTTGTTATTGCCTTCCACATCAAAGGAGCAATTTTTGTTATTCCCTGCCATATCACAGATGCAACGCTTTTTACGGCTTCCCAAACATCCGATGATATATCTTGCACAACATTCGATATTGCAGAGACAAGAGATTGGAAAGACTCGCACAAGGAAGAGACAAATGAGCCTATATTTTTTAATGACCTAGAGACGAAACTAATTATTGCTTCCAAAAGACTTGAAACAAAATCATTTGCTCCACTTATTAAATTAGACAGGACAAAATTGACTTCTTCAGATAGATCACCTGCGGTTTAAACAACGACTTCTTCATTTTAAACCAGAAGGTTCTCAATTTTTATTTCCGGTAATTCCCCTGCATAACTGAGATCTACATCTCCCAACGCATATTCTTCTGCCAGCTCCACTGTTTACTCCTCAAAAACTGGAACCAAATCCATTTCCGCTTCTGTGGCGACCTCTAGCGCCGTCGAAGCTTCTGCAGATACCGCCGTGATGTTCCCGCTGGGATAAACACCCCTGTTCCAGCCTCTACCCCAGCCAAAGCCGCTCCCATTGCGTCAACCATCGCCATCCCTGTTCCTGTTCCTGATTGCAGAGCCGCCATCAAAGCTGTTCCAGCGGCTGCCGTGCCTCCTTTCACCAAGGCTGTTCCAGCAGCAGCAGCCGCCCCTGCGCCTGCCGCCTCCTCAGCTATCAAAGCACACCCAGTACTTTTCCCATCTCCAAAAAGCTGTCAAAAATACGATGTTTACAAAGTAAGCTAGCTTGTAGATGTACGTCTAACCAATGCGAGATAAAATTCATAAGATCTTTTTTGTGAAATTTTTTTCCCTAATCTTCATTATAGCGAAGTCAAAAACTAACTTCCCTACGTACTATTAAAACAAAACAATGTAAGCAGAAATGAGCCATTCTCGGTGTGAAATTAAATAATCTGGCTAACCTAGTAATACAGGATGGGTTGGGTGTGACGTCATGAAACGGATGGTTGGTGGTTATGCATGGTTGACAAAGAAAACTTTGCAAAATTTCTGATGTCTTGAAGTTCATTTATGTAGGATCAATGTGAAGGTGTTGATGCACCTATGTTAAAAGTGATTTTATACTCCTTTGATCTAATCGTTTACACAGACAGAGTTATAACTTTTGCCGCAAGAGCAATTTAACTTTCAGACAACAGTTAAAGGTGGGTATCTTTAACCAGAAAACAATTGTGCGATTTATGTCTTTTGATCCAATCGTCCTGTCTGAATATATAACTTATAGGCCATTAGAGCACATTGATATGTCTAACAATATTTCAATTATGTAGTGGCATTGCTGACGAAAGTTTGATATATTGCTAGAATGTGTGTTAGCGTACATTCAACGTATTATAATTTATTATATTCATCGACTTAAGTATTTCCAAATCCAGCGACTAAAGTATTTTAAAATGTAACCGGTTAGTGTAGCCTATATACTAAATTTTTTTTAAGTTATCCTAAATAATTTAAGTGTGATCTGTAAAACCTATAGAACCAAATCCATCGAGCGTCACTTTGTCAACCTTTAGGAATTCGAGAAATTCGTAATTACGTTTAAAGGTAGTTCCCCTTCGAAACTTAAGTATTTGAAATGAACCGAACAAAGAGTTTTGTGGCCGGATAGTTAACGAGGCCGATTCATATGCCTATTTCTACATAAACACAACATTTTGTATGCCATATATTCATGTTATAGGATGCCTAACCACAATTTGTATTTTATACACCGAGTATGCAGTTTGTTTCTGCAAGCATAAACACATGGGTCCCATAGTTATCAAACCAAACTTATTTTCCATGTGTAGTTAAAAAAGAATAATCAAGTTAGATTTACGAACATTTCACCACTTTTTGGTCCGGCCGGTTGGTCTAACGGTTAAGTGCGTCGCCTTTCAATCGAAAGGTTGCAGGTGGGAAACTGGCGAGCTAGTCGGTTGTGTCCTCGGGCAAGGCACTTTACGGACATTGACTGAACCCAGCGGATTAATGGGTTCTACCAAATTAAAGGAACGTGTCGATCATATACAACACACTGAAATAGCTCCGGTAACCCGACGGTGGGCGCGAGGTAATCTGACGATTGTCCGTGTGTTAACCCCCATTTGTTTTCCTATTCACGGGAATAAACATGAAAATCCTATCCTATCACATCATAACCACATCAATCAGCTTATATTAATGACATATATGTTTTTACCAATTATCTGAGCATCTCGAGTGTCTTATTAAAATATTTAAATGATTCTATATCGCAAAGAAGTTTTAAGATGCCAACAACCGATTGAGAGGTTTCTAGTTTTACATAAGTTCGTTTGCTCGTTCGATATAGGTCTAAACCTATTTTGGACATGTATAACCAGATTGTAGTCCGACATTCACAAAAATTCTAATCAGGAAGAAACGTTTAATGTTACCCAACATGTCCTAGGTAAGAATAGAACTAAATGAAAGGAAGTAACATAAGGAAAACGACTTAAAAAACATAAAAATCATACGTAAAAACACGACCCAGCACTGAGGGGAGAATCGGCATTTGAGGTGAAAGTACAAAAAAAAACTTTTAAACAGAAAACCCTTTTTACACACAAGTTTTAGATACAAGACGCAACAAAATATATTAAATTGAGTTGGGTGACTTACATGGCACACGTTACAAAATTATTATGCATAACAATAATGCAATTTTGGCTTTATGATTTAATATAATACATAGTAATAATGATTTTTGTTGGTTAAGTTTGTGCACGGAAAGTTGTCTAAATATCTTTACGGAGGAGAAGTCTAAGGCAATAAAAAGTTTGAATGGTCCGTATTAATCAAAGTGGCATCTGCGAACAAAAATATTTGCAGATGTTGTTGATATTGCATGGCCATGTATTTCGCTATTTTCTCTGATTGAAATTACAAGATTTGATGAACAGAGTTGAGGGCAACGAATAGTCTTGGTGTTATCTTCATGTAATCCACTAAAAGGTGGAAGGTGCTGTACCTGGGGCTAGATTTCAATGTATTTATAATTGAGACGGGTGTAAATAACTTTGGCGAGAATTTGTATAACATGTGTTAAACAACGTTACCGTTATGTAACCAACAACAGCTTGATTTTCGTTTTTATATAACATTTTTCTTTGCTAGACAAACCCGGTAAATTTCCTTTTACAAGCAACCACCCAAAAAATGATATATACCTTTTCAGGCCAGGCAAGAATTCTGTATGAAATTTTTCCGTTTAGTTGTGAAGATTCGTTTGTGGACATTCATGATAACGCAACGCATCACAACATTGGCGGATTTCGAAAATGTGCGAGATTTGATTAATTTGACGAACGAACTATCAAACATCAGGGATTTAATGAATTACCAATACAGTTCGTGCTAATATCGAATAGAATCTTATTCGCCTGTCTTTTTTACCAAACATTATAATGCTCAGGTTTCACACTCGGGACAATATCGACTCATGTGTAACTTTTTTCCCATTACTTTGTTATTACTAAGATAAAATCAATTCCTCTTCATCGCTGGTTTGGTTAATATGGGTTTCAGTTTCTGGTCGGGGCGATTGTATACATTAAAATCGTGTTCGGCCTTAGACTGGATGAATGTATCCCGACTAGCCCATTATGGTGACATACTCAGGTTATCTATTCTATCTAAGACCATACTTTAAAATGACTGGCTAGCTTACTATCCATCAGTTTGGTGCGGAAAGTGAGATAACAGAGTGATGAAGAAGTTTCATTCACCAAGAAAGGAGTTGAACAAGAGATTTTGCTGACGTCACCAGCCCTTTGCTAGAATAATGTGTGGGAAGATTGACCATCAATCAAACTGTCATCTCCGGATGTTTGTATTCAAACGTCATTCTAACTGTCTGTCACGAAGCTGGGTATTCACGTCTGTATCGTTTGTGTTCGCATAACTGTAAGATAGGGTCCGACCACTTCGAATATGAAGATTTTTACAAACCAAGGTAAGTAAGTGGTAAAGTAAAGATTATTTTAGCTAACACTGTTGCTAACCAGATGACAGCACGAAAGGCTATACAGCCTGGTGCCCAAATATGCGCGATGTGCTTTGGAAGGCGCTTGCCGCTTTTGGAGTTATGCTGGCTTTTATTGCGCTAATTGTGACCATAGTATCTCAGGTAAATTATAGCTTATTAGTTTAGAAAATAAACGAATAGTTTTAACGAAACGTTACCTTTAGAATAAAATAAACGAAGTACCGAGTTCAGCAGCTTCTAGGAAACCTGGAAATGGAATCGCAGGTAAGCTATTTTACTGGGTCTAGTTTCGAACCCATGACCACTGAACAATCAGTTTGTTTAATGCGCTTTGAAGTGGTACGTAATGTTCTTGCAAATTCGTCCGTAATGCGTTTGTAATGTCGTTTGTAATGCGCTTGTAAAGTCGTCTGTAATGCGCTTGTAAAGTAGTCCGTAATGCGTTTGTAATGTCGCCCGTAATGCGCTTGTAAAGTCGTCCGTAATGCGTTTGTAAATTCGTCCGTAATGCGTTTGTAATGCCGTCCGTAATGCGCTTGTAAAGTCGTTCGTAATGCGTTTGTAATGTCGTCCGTAATGCGCTTGTAAAGTCGCCCGTAATGCGCATGTAAAGTCGTCCGTAATGCGTTTGTAATGTCGTCCGTAATGCGCTTGTAAAGTCGCCCGTAATGCGCTTGTAAAGTAGTCCGTAATCCGTTTGCAATGTTGTCCGTAATGCGGTTGCAAAGTCTTCCGTAATGTGCTTGTAATGTCGTACCTAATGCGTTTAAAATGACGTCCGTAATGCGCGTTTTTAATGTCGTTCGTGATGCGTTTGTAAAGTCGTCCGTAATGCGTTTGTGAAGTTATCCGTAATGCACTTGTAAAGTCGTCCGTAATGCATTTGTGAAGTTATCCGTAATGCACTTGTAAAGTCGTCCGTAATGCGCCTGTAAAGTCGTTCGTAATGCGTTTGTAATGTTGTACATGATGCGGTTTCTCTTCGTGACCCGTAACCAATCAAAGTAGACCCTAAATCCGCACATTTGATAGATACTCTTTTTTCCCTAGTTGAGACTAAGCATTGGTTATAACATTATTAAAGGCTTCCACATATATGACCTAGACCACTCGTGCTGAAACACCGGGCGTTTTAAAAAGAAATTTGGATAAACTATTACCTCAATACAGACTAGAAAGTAATTAATGATTATTTTCAAACAGAATTCCAGTTTAATGCAAAGGTGTACCGGTCGTGTCGGGAAATAAGCCCGGGTTCGAAGTCAGGCATCTACACCATACAACCCAGAGCAAGCTCATTGCCATTTCAGGTATCCTATCATCGTGCTTATGTTATTCACTGGTACTTATGGTGTTACCACTGTTACCCAGTGTTATCCCATGTTTGACTGGCCGAATATCTTGGTTACTGCGTCGCCTACTAACCGAATGATTTAGGTACAAAATTAGTTACTAGCTAGTCGGTCGTGTCCTTGAGAAAGACACTTAATCAACATCGTCTCGAGCCAGTTGATTTTTGGGTGAAATTAAAACCAAACAAAGCAGCCATTTAAAGCTTTTGTTTTAATGCTATTCCTGTAATCGCATAAGGATATCTCCTATAAGCGCGTGTTACCCCATTTTAGCCAATATTGCTGCATGTTGGCCAACTCTAGCACCTGTTACTACTCCATTTAACAGATTGTCTCAGGTTAACCTCATTATAGTGCATGCTTACCGCCAGTCACCCCTTGCTTTCCACTCTTAGCATCACTTACCTACTTGCAACCCTCAGGTCTACTGTGAGATGGGGGACGCCGGAGGGGGGTGGACGTTGGTGGCTTCCATCCATGAAAACAACATCTTCGGCAAATGCACGATTGGCGATAAATGGTCAAGCGAACAGAAGAATTCCGCCCAAGGCTACACCGGTATGTTTAATCGGGTCCGTTATCTCATTTGTGTGCCAGGAGCTAACCAATTCACTGTGTCTAAGATCAAGGCACTAAACGTACATTACCTGATCCAGTGGTTTATGATTAAACAAAAACTGGGGCACAGTCCCAAAGACCCGGTATTTTTGGGCATTTCGTGACTTTAAAACTTTAAATATGTTATCATAATACGAGTTGTGCAAGTGCGTTATCAATTTGTATAAGAAAAGCGCCGTTAGTTAAGTTGCAATCATTCTTGCCGTAAATGCAAATAGCTATAATTCAGAGATGTCCAACTTATTTCAGATGAGATGTACGTTGCCCACTGTGGTACGAATAATTTTTATTATTATAATAAAATCTTAGCTAAGACTTAAGAGAGCAAAATATAGTTTTGTTATATCTTGTTACAGTGCATGATTCGAATATTATGACACCTGTTGGATATATGTTTTATACTTACCGTTAAGATGTTTTTTACAACGCACAATCTGCCTTATATTTTAATAAAAATATTCTAAACATTTGTAATCAAAAGGATAGGATAGGATATTCATGTTTATTCACCGGGTTACCAGAGCTATTGCAGTGTGTTGTGTACGATTTACACGTTCCTTCAATTTAGTAGAACCCATTAAATCGCTGGGTCCAAGCAATGTCTATAAAGTGCCTTGCACAAGGGCACAACCGACTAGCTAGCGACCAGTTTCGCACCTGCAGCCTTTCGATGGAAAGGCGACGCACCCAACCGGCCGGACGATTCTTCCACGCCCATGCCCGTCCACGCAAATGTCCATGTCGGTAATCCGACGCTGACACAAGGTTATCTTACTTTTTATCGTGGTATACTACCATCGTTTACCTCATCTCTGAGAAAAAGCATGAGTACTCTATCATATTTCGCCCTTGAATGTGTTTCATCAAAGCAATTTTCGTTGCAGGCTCAGGTAACTGGCAAAACAACAACATATTTGGCAGCGTGTCGACTCTCACCTTCCAAGATTACAAGAACGCGGCGTACATGGACCTGAATGTGAGTTTGAATCCATCCGTCGCTGTTAATTGAGTTGATGCATCCCACAGGCATCGAACGTAATGATGTGGCACGTGAGGAACCAAACTCCCCTGCAACGCCTGAGCAAAGTGGCGAAGTTCAAATACTTCACCAACAACAACTTTCTTCGCCGCTATGGAAAAACTTTGCGCAATTTGTACAGTGATTTTGCACCAATAAAACCTGCAGGTTGATATTGTTTAATTGTAACTAGTTAACACATATGGTGCCGGACATGGTTTAAATGTACTCTTGTCCCCGCAGTAAAAGGTATCAACCCGTTGATAAGCGCCCTCAATGCCAGCTCTTCCAATATCACGTCCTTGGTTGACAACTGGTACAGATATAACTACGACCGCCGCAACGATAGAAGAATCAATGACGGTGGACGCGACATGTATGACGGGGGGAATATGGTTTGTGCTTGAGCCCTATATAATCCCATGTGACACGCTTATATTGCAGGTATCATACCGCGTGACTGGAGGTAACTTTACAAACATTTTCTACAACCGGGATTACTTGTGAGTACACTATAGCACAAGTATATAATGCGCATATTTACCACTGTGCTTTCAGCTTGTACAATCACGAAACGGAAATTACAGCATCTTCTATTTACCCGTTCATAGCTGTGGCTTGGATCGGCAACTCTAAGCGAAATCTCGAGGGACTTGACTTTAGGGTTTGTTGCCATCTTGGGTTAAAGGCATTCAATCTTATTTGTGACTTTAAAGGTAACGTCGAACTATGGGGCGGACGGACGGGGATCCCAAACTACCTACACCACACAGACATTGAATGTCGCAGGCATGACAGCCAAGTTTCGTGCATACAATGTGTTCGGTGCGGGCCGCGATCCCACCATATGTGAGGTTTACTTCTATATCGGCAGCCGAAGGGTGAGCTCAACACTACGTACCGTTGGCCGCGTTTTATAAGACTAAACTCTAAACTAAGAAGAAACATTTTACTCATAGGAAATATGTTTGCGATGGTGTTGTGTTTAGGGAAAATGTTAGATTTAGTGCTGGGTTTAAGATACGCGTTGTGATTACAGGACTGAGTTGCTATAAGAGATAGGGATAGTGATAGATTAAAATGAGCAGTAGGGTAAGTTCTGTGGTTGAGATTAATGGTGGGGCAAGTTTTTTTTATTCCCTTTTACCAAGCTTTGAATTGTCACAATAATTATGTCTTTCATAGAATTGGAACTCACGGTTTCCGACGGCCTTGTCGGTCAGTCACTGGTCCAGCGGGACAAGCTCTGCATCTAACATTGTGGGTGTGGTCGGGTGGCCTCAGAATATTTTGTTCGGTTACGTACTTCTGTCCAGGTATATAACTTTAACAATCAGCTAGTGTTGAGGTTATGGTAATTATTTTGTAGATCCGATAGCAGAGCAGTTACTGTCCATCAAGTTTCCAACGTATTAATGGAATACATGAAAATAGCAGGTACGTCATTTTAACTTTTGTATTACGTAAAAAAAGCAACATGTACAATATTTTTTTGCTCCATATCATACACGTGTTCCTATGTGAACTGATCGATATTGGAGCCCAGCTCACGGAAATGCATCAACGAAAGTCTATAGCGCTCTGCTTTTCTCCACAATTCAATTTGGGAGTTGCTATTATCCATACTTTTGCTCATGTTATGTAAATACACTGACTATAACAAAAGACAACATGTGTCAAACTGACCTTAACAATGTTTTACTAATATGCCAGAAACATTGTTCTAAGAACGGCCATGTACGAATAGTAAGCGGGCCCGCCACATTTGACATTAGGTTCAACAAACACGGGTTCGAATCCTGATCAGACATAATTAATTACTGTTTTTAAGCATCGTTCCGCTTCGTTTTACCGAACACACCCGTTGTGACGAGGGCATCCTTCATCCGGGGAAACCCCGCGCTACTCAACGCCACCATACCATATATGGAACGGCGAAACGTGGACTTTGGTTATATCCAGTTTCGCGCTTTCAACACCTACGGATTTCCGAACGCTTTGTGTCCTGGTTTCAAGTGAGTCCGAACCTTAGTTTTACAGAATGATCATCCCAGACGAATATATAATATAGGGGTGATTTTAAGCACCAATGGGCTCGACGGTAAGGCCGTTTTGTTGTGTAGAAATCACTACTTGAATTAGCCTAACCATTCGACCACACAACCGTTCAAGGGGTAATATGTGCAATCGTAAGAATACCTCGCTCCCACTGTCGAATTAACTAGACTATTGAAATGTGTTGACGACGTTTTTACTGTTTTAATTCAACCCATTAATCCACTGGGTTATAGCGATTTTCGCAATAATCCTTGGTAATTAACTATCCTGCGGCTGCATCCGAGTCCAAAATCGTTCGGACCATCTTAACCTCTCAGCTAACCTCGCAAACGAAGCTTCTATCACGTGATATTTGTTCCAGAACCAACAGCTCAAACCCTGAGAGACTCTGCGTGGGCGGGGTGAGCACTTACAGTCGGGTTAGTTCGCAATGCGGGGATTATGCAGGTAACGTCATGCGAGTGCTGCCTTAGGTGAGATAGTAAGTAACCTTATCTTCCAGGTTGGTCTCAGCGTCACCCGATGAACCAGACAGGTCCGACCGCAACCAACCGAGCGCTGAACGATGTGGACACAGCTATCTTAATCTTTACGAAGTAAATTCGTAGAAATGTAGAGAGAGAAATATTTTAAATTGTACATAAATTCTATAACTTGGTGGCATGGATGTATGAAGTAAATATAATGTACAGGCATTGGTACTTGGTGATGGTCGTTGGCGAGCTAAGGAAAAACACAAGGGTTTCGTACCCGGATATTGGTTACTCGGTAGCTATAATGTTTAGGATACCCATGTTTGTCGGGCTTGAAGATATACTGTAACACTGCCATTCATCATTTTACCTATGATGTTCGCAAACTGGTGTATTGGTATGTATTGAAGAGACTTACTGTCGTTTCTGTTTTCCATCAAACCAATGGGTTCAGGCTACATGGGTTAGCTCAGCAAAATCAACGAAATAGGCCGAGCAGGCAACTACAATAATACCTTCATTTGAGAAGTCTTATAACAACATATGGCGTGTCGCGGGCAGCGGTTTATGTAACGCTTCCAGTTTAAACTTGCGGAGAAAAAATGTCAAACGATCGCTTTTACACTCGGTCTCGCCTGAATGCGTCTCATTGTTCCGTCACAGAGTACATAGCGGAACAATCGCTCGAGGCGTGGCACAGGTGAAATCGTAAAGATACGAAAACGCAGAGATGTAAGCTGTCAAATAGTATGTAGTCTTATTGTGAAAGTATTACGCAGTTTTATCTCATTAGCCCAAATCTAATCAACAAAGTCGTCAGCGGTATATTGGTCGTTGTGGACGCGAAATCCAGCTTGTTTAAATGTTTTTGAAAGCGGGTTAAAAGCGCGAAGCTCATTGTTTAAATTCAGATTGTGACCATTATTGATTCTTTGTGACGGGTGTAAGGATTCTATTGTTATGCAACAGAAAGCTGTAGTTGTTCGAATTGGTGTAATGACAGCCTTTAATTTGGCTTCCAGCGATTTAGACAGTTAGTCATGTAGAACAACATGTTTGACGTTGAAATTGTAGTTGTAATATTGTCATTGGTATACGTCACAATGGGTCTTGTGATGTTAAACGGTGTTGGGTAGTACAGTTAGCGAGGTTTGTAACGGTTGAGTTAAACCAGGCATCTATGCTTGCGTCCAGGCCTATGTGGTATTACCACCGATTGTAAGTAATTAATATTGCATTACCTTGCTTACATTAAGCAGGAAGCTATATAGCTAGTTGTACAAGGGGTTGAGTGAGTCTGACTAGAGTTTATGTAGCAATATTTGTTATTAATATTTAACTGACGGCATATTTACTGAGTACATCATGTGTAAATATAGCTGGTATGATAAGACCCATGCGGTGAATCCGTCGAACAAAGTTATCTGATATATCCTCCTCAATAGACCAGTAAATTGAAATATGGAGCCTGTGGATAAGGTAATAAGATGGCGGTGAGTCCACACAGGAGGCCAGTGGTGATATAATGTGGTCAAAATTGCTTGACACACATAAATTCCAGTTTATTCACTGTGGCAAGCAGCTGGCCCACATTGTAAGCTTTGTATGAACCAGTAAATTAGTTGAGCATATGACTAGACGCCGAATTAACTTTCTTTGTTTAGACCTAATCGCTAGCTTCGACCGTTTGTTAATTACTTCTGATTACTTTTGAAGCGGATTGTTTTTGTGAGCCAAAACACGTGGATAACACTCAAGAACTCGGACAATCTGTGATTATTACGACCAACTACGTCACTATGAATAATACCACGGAGGCCGCAACTGCAACAACGACGACAGCCAAACCGACCGATATCTTAATCATTGTTCTTCCTATCGTGGGCGGTGTTGTGCTGATAGTTGCCATAGTTCTCATTGTTTGTTTCGTTTGCAAACTAAAGAAGAAGCGAGCTTTTGAGGGAAAGTACAGTCCATCAGCGAACGAGGAAAAGGGCGGTGTGCGGATGAACGACATGGTTAGTGTGATGCAACCGCCGGCACCGGAGAGACTGATATGAGGTGGCTCGCATCGCCAGGTGGATCACATCAACAGGTGGAAAACAGCACCAGGTTGATCGTATCACCAGGTGGATTACAGCACCAAGTGGCATAAAGCACCTAGTGTCTCGCATTACAAGGTGGATCGCATCACCAGGTGGAACACAAGCCAGAAGTCCAGTAAATGAGGAAATTGGTCTCGTTCTGTCTTTTCCGCTGCGACACCCGGACCTTGGCACCCACAGCTCAATTGCATCAACACGCCAAATCTATTTATTTCACATGTTCCACTATGCAAGTGGCCCACACCGTTTTATTCGCAAACTTATACTAATATCATCGCCATTATGTGCACTTACTACTCAAGATTGTTTTAATATAATCCACTATCGGAATAGAAATGCAGTTTTATATGAAAGCATCAGATAGACTTGTGTCAAATATTATCTTAATAGAGATTAAAACATAGATCAATATTGCTGAATGTAGTTAATGGATGAGTAGCGTTGCTTTAACTTTGCGCTGTATTTGCCCTCTTGCGCCATACTGCCGTTTGACTGATTGAGATCGCTACAACAGTTGGTGTCGCCATTGCGAGGCTTGATCGAATGTGATCCTTTTCTGCAATGAGGTTTGTACGGTCGTGTGGCCAAATGGTTAACGCGACCGATACATATACCGACTCTTATACAAAAAAACGGTCATAGGGACGAGTCCATCATGAGTTCGAAACTTGGCTCAGTAAAAAAAATCCTGCAATGAGGTTGTACGGTCGTGGGGCCAAATGGTTAACGCAACCGATACATATACCGACTACAATATAAAAACGGTCCGAGTAACGATCCCATCATGGGTTCGAAACTTGGCTCTGTAAAAAAAACCTGCAATGAGGTGCATATATCAACTTTTGTACTAAAACACCAACGAAACATACTAATTCTATCATGGGTTCGAGCATTATCCCGATAAAAAAGACAAATCATACTGCATTGATATAGTTCAGCCAATATAAAGATATTCTAATGTACCTATGAGCAGCATTAAACAACAAGAGGTCCGGCCGTGTATGATACTTAAACCTGGTGGTTTAATGGCTTTAATTTGAAACAGTAGGGATATCTCAATCTTATGTAATAGTTTGTTATAGCTCCGGTAATCTCACAGTGGTCATGAGGTAATCTAAAAATTGTTTGTGGGAAAACGCCTCGTACTTTTACCACCTGGTAATAAAAGCTGCCTACGATGGGATGGGAAAAAAGAAGGGGGTTGTGTCATCGACAAT
This sequence comes from Ciona savignyi, assembly GCA_000149265.1. Taxonomy (NCBI): domain Eukaryota; kingdom Metazoa; phylum Chordata; class Ascidiacea; order Phlebobranchia; family Cionidae; genus Ciona; species Ciona savignyi. The sequence continues at coordinate 796,211 of CH002141.1, read as the reverse complement.
ATTTACTATACCACGTGCCCACCGTTGAGATGCCGAAACCATTAGTGTGTTTTATACATTTGACACTTTTTAATCCATTAGATCCATTGGGTAGAGGCACCGTATGTAAGATGGCTTTCCACACAGCCGAGATGAATGTAGCGTCAATCTAAAACTAGAACGCGGGGCGGAATGCGGAGATAAGCATCTAGTTGGCCTCGCAAATAGTGGGTTAACCATACGGTCGTGTGACCGATAACGCGGCCGATACATTTACCAACTTTCGTATAAACAGCAGTCACCGAGCTTATCATATATTCAAAACTAAGCCCAGTATAAAAAAAAAACAATGGATTTTAGGCTATAAGGATGGGAAACTACCTGCATTGTGTTGCTTGGATGAAGTTGGCTGGATCCATCGAAGTTTCATTTGCGGCTTCTTTAATCAGATCCTTGCTGTGCATGTCTATGGGGAATTGAACAATAAAATACAGCCCAATGTCTTTTGGATTGGTTAATTTTTTTTAATTTGCTTAAAGTTTTACTTTAGTTCCGAACGACATAAATACAAAGTACATGCTCTAAACTTATAGGATAGGATATTTATGTTTATCCCCGTGAATGGAAAAACCAAGGGGGTTAACAACGGGCAATCGTGAGATCACCTCGCGCCCACCGTCGGGTTACCGGAGCTATTGCAGTGTGTTGTATGTGATAGACACGTTCCTTCAATTTGGTAGAACCCATTTAATCCGCTGGGTTCAGGCAATGTCCGTAAAGTGCCTTGCCCAAGGACACGACCAACTCGCTAGCGACCAGTTTCGCACCTGCAACCTTTCGATTGAAAGGCGACGCACTTAACCGTTAGACCAACCGGCCGGACATTATAGAAGGCAAAGCATAGTTTTATTTTCTACTGATTCTAGCTATAAACCAGAATGACTGGATATTTTGCTAGGCCAGTAAGCTATCTGTTTGTGTCGGTAGTTAACCTGTTTAGTCGCACGACCGTCTAATTAGGCATAATAGGCAACATATGTTTAAAATGCCAGAATAAGACCGGCCAAGTGACTGAAAGATATACCGCGCTGGCATGTCAGCGCGTTTTGACCGGACAATAATTTCGATTAGTTCAAACTTTTACCGACGCAGCATGCAGGGTAGAAAGTGTATGCAGTTTTACACATGTTAGATTAAACTCCTGATTATACCCGGTTGTGGCGTAATGCAAGTGGTGTTTATGGTAATTCTCAGATACCTGTGCTTCCAGTGGGGTTGTGAGAACTTATAAAATACTGCTATAAAGTGTTTGTCCAAGGACACGTCAAACTAGCAAGCAGGGAAATCGTTTACACATCATTTATACTGACGTTCAGAAACGCTAGAAATGTGCTTATCAAATGAATAAAAGTTGTGGGGAGTTTAATAAAGTACTAGTAATAATGTATTAAGAACACTGCCCACGTTTCATTAGCCCCATATTCCAACACTTTCCAACAATACAATTCCACCTAGCAATAATCGTACAATCCAAAATTCTTCTGGTCTAGATAGATAGACTAATCAATAAAACGAAACTTAACGCACATTATAATACAATTTCATGGGTTAGCCAATTCTTTGATATAAACTTCCCAATTATACATTCTTTCGAAAAAGACAGGCGTCAATTAAAAACAATTACCAGCTGAAGCTTGTATTTTTCTTTCCTGTTCAGACTTGCGGTCGAAAACTGCTTGTTTTCGCCTCGCTTCCCAGTGCAGTGCAGACATCTTGGTGGTTTGGAACCAACACGTTTTTTTAATCTACCGGCTCAACAAATTGGTAAAACGGACAGGTTTTACTGTGACGTAACAACCCGTTTTGTGACGAAACTACCCAATTAAAACACATAGGAGGGAATATACAGTTTATACATGGAGCATACGTAGCACAAGCGGAACAGCTAGCGTTAATTATAAAGCGCACGACATTGTCAGATCTACAACTAGTACCACTCGCGTTATATTCACCGCATGCGCGGAGAGCCACTGGCCAGGGGCGCCAGACAAAAGGTCCGCGGTGACAAAGTCAATCGCAGTGAAGCAACCTCAGCTTTACGCGGTTGCTTGTTTTGTCACTTCCGTCTGGCAGGCCAGTGCTTTTGCTAAAACACACGTCGGATAAAAGTGGCGCCAAGATACGCGGTAATGGAAGAGAGTAATAAATACGGTTGGATATAAATTGATCTAACTTCAACTCTTACTAGTGAAGTAAACTATTTCATCTTGGGTCGAACTGTACAAATGTCCACTATGTACAATATGTACATATACTGTGGGTGACAAGAGTGATTGGACTTGGCAAATTGATCGCTATCGTGTGCATTGTTCATATTATTCTACAAGTGGTGGGGGAGGGGTAAAATCGACTAAAAGATTCGAAAAGGAAATTCTCCTAAATCACAGGGTTAAGCGAAGTACATGTTGCGAACTGTGTTCTCGTGGACGACAACCGCCTTGGACATGGCTTGGAGCTGGGCGTCTTGATCGTTCTGGGTGTGGCCACTCTGCAGGGAGCCTTCGCCACTGTGAGGGGATAGGGAATTAGTGGGGTAGGATAATCAGGTTTGTTCCGTGGGAAGTAATGCGCAATGTAAGTTATTACAATGAAAATTGTCAGATTATCGAGCGATTGCGCACAGGAGCTTTCGCATACTGGTAACGGTCATATTACTTGCGCCTACTGTCAGGTGTTTATAGAGATAATGTGATGTGTCGTATATGATTGAAAAGTTACTACTTTTTTATAGACTACTAATCAGGTGATTTCCGCTTATTAGACTCTTTTCCATGGACATGACTGTTTAACCAGCGGACGTATTTAATTAACAACGTTTCCGCTGAAATAAGACACCAACCGATTACGTTATCAGGCCCAATAGTAAGGAGGAATCCACGGTAATCAACTTACCTGTCATGGTCCTTGTCCACCAAGTGGTAGCGTGCACGGAAAGCCACTAGATGCGCATAATATGCTGGAGCAGGGATGGAGACGGAGCGTGTGCACCGAACGTAGGTGTGGCAGAGCTGGTAGGTGAGAACCTGAAGCTCGTCCGCCATGAAGTTGTTGTCGTCCCACAATACGTGGTAATGGGAGGGCCGGGAAGTGCCCTGGGATTATGAGCTAATTAGTCAAAATAAAACTTTGTTTGTGGAATTTATTAATATTTTAAAAACGACCCAATAATAAAAGAGTTATATTGGAGTTGATATTTTAGTATGGACTATTTTACATTTTTATGCATTTTGTTACCAAAAACACAATGTATAACACCTTACAAAAATCACTTATCTACACTTTACATAAGCAGAACATCGCATAGCAATATAATAAACCACAGTCACCATCTAGACCAGAAAAAGGCACAAATTATATCAGCCCAAACCAACCCCTCAAAACACATCTGTATGCAAGCCAAAACCATTTCCACAAGGCATAATAATCATCCTCCATTCCAGACCACACCAACTCCCACAAACCACAACACCCACCTGAATTCCAGCGTGGCTGCATAGATAGAAATCGAACTCGGTCGGATGACAGATGCCGGTATCAACGGTGGTACCGGCCGGGATGTTTCCACTCTTCCCACTTCGGTCCTCGTGGTTGCGACAGAACAACCTCGTGTGGTGACGCTTCTGTACCACGATGAACGTGATGCCGGGTTGGTACCCGACCTCGAGCATGGTGCACGCCTCACGTATCGCTCGTAGCTCGGTGGAGAGAACCTGTTGGAGGATGATAGTAGGATCAATGGATGTTGATGCAGATATTCTTAGTGCTATGATTTATACAAAAATAGCATCTGTCAATAGAAGTTGAAAAAGGAGCGCAAAACTTTGCATAATAGTAATTTAAATTGCAAATTGAGCTTTCTTATCAAACCATCCTTGTTAATAAACAAACAGTTTAACTTCCCTAGCGATTGCACATTCTACTTGTATTGACTTTCACTCATACAGGCTTGAAATTACAGGTGTCCTGGGTGCAATATGCATCTAACTTGCCAAATTAAATCTCTCACACCACCAATGTGTGAAGTTAACTTCGGCACAAGATGGATTGCATATGATAAATAATTTCATTTAAAAATCCACCAACCAAGCAGTATATTTTAACATGACAATGTACATTTGTACCCCAGACAAAACAACAAGTTTACTCTGGTAGTTACCTGTTGGAACTGGCCTTCCGACACGCCATCCCTGTACATGATGACGCGCACGGGTTTGTAGTGCGTCGCCTTGTAGAACTCCACCATCAGGTCGCGCACCATCACAGCGAGATCTCGGATGATCTCTTCCCGATGCTGTTGCACCCGCACGGTGGCGCTATACCGGGACGGATGAGCGTCCATGCTACCAACCACCTGCACAACACAATGTTTAATATATATTCAGCTTTGTAACAACAAGGGTACGTACCGCGGCTATGGAAGGTTTGCGGGTGTCACCTGCAGGTGGGTGGGTCACGTCAGCTCCGAAGAATATCACGGGGTCGTTGAAAACCTTCGGTCTGTAAGATGTGATATTATAGTGACGATTTCAGCAGACCATAATTTTAAAAATCTTTTACAAATAAATTTTTTTTAAACGTTTACTGTTCTTAGTATTGCTGTACATGAACAGCTTTACTGGTAACAATAGTGCACATTTAACAGGATTTGCTATAGTTGGTAGATTATCCACTTACCGAAGTGAAGGTACAAGAATGTTGTTCACTCCACCGAGTTTAACATTGATCTTGAGACAGAGGTTGGACAAAGTCTGCGGAGACGTTTTCACGACGTTCTTCACTTGCACGCACTGGGTGGCGATACCGAGCAATGTGTCGCCAACTCTCTTTACCTCAGCTGAAATAAAAAGGACTTTTTTAGATTTCCTGGAAACATTTAAAAAGTAGAGTAAAAGAAAAAATTGACAAACTTATAAAGTGTGCGCAAAACATGTGGTTTTATGAAGCATTGCGCCGGAAAATTAAGATAAAATTATTGCCTTCATTGTGTACAGGTGAAGAACATGGTTTTATAAAGAAGAGTTTCAGGAAAATGATTCAAAATTTCATTACACTTATGGACGTGGTCAGTTTTAGCAAACTTATGCCTCTGTTAAATCAGCATTCACCAAGTCTAATAATTTGCAATGAAACTCACCATAAACTGGGGTTTTCCCTGGAAGGATGACAACAATCAACTGCAGAGCGCGGAACTCGTCACATAGATGTCTGTGGAAATAGTGTTATTCGGGAGTTCGACAAA
>CH002141.1:747083-775787 GCA_000149265.1 Ciona savignyi | reverse complement strand
AGGACGTTATCCGTTCTTCTTCGCGTCAGCATGATTGACAACAAAGAAGCAAAACTTCCGGTTTTACGGAGATTTAGGCAAAACACGACCTTCCATGAATTGAGGAAGCTCTTTATCCTGAATCGTGCATATGATGTTTAAGATAATCCTAAAATGAGGAAGTTAGCGTGATTGACAGCTAGAACGCAAAACTTCCGGGTTTACTGAGGCATATATGCAAATTACCATGGTGTGTTGATCCAGGAACCACTTCATCCGGTTGAGGCGCAATATTTCCCGTCTAACTTTAGTCTTTGTGAATTTTCTGCTGTCAATCAAACTAAATTGTCAAAACAACATCACGTTTATTTGGATATAAATACAAGCAATTCGGCGTAGCAAATCACTTTGTGCAAGCAATTCCCAAAGGTAAGTTATGTTTTGATGTGCTACTTAACAAAGTTTTTAATGCCAATTTCACCGCAGATGAACAAGACGATTCTTATACTTCTTCTCGCCATTGCTCTCGTTATGATGAGCGCAGAAACTGACGCATGGCGTCGTCGTCGCTCCAGACGTAGAAGGCGTTACTGGAACCAGAAGCAAGCTGACCAGGAAGCTCCAGGTAAACTGTTTGTCATATGAATCTTGTTTATAGTTCGATTGTTAATAAAAAAATAATCTGACGACATGCTCATGTGATAACGCCCACTGCATTATACTATTCACAAATGTGAATTAAGTATCATCTAAGCCTGCCACATGGTTTATTAGAAGCAGCATTGCTGTTAAATTTGAATCTATTTCCAGCCATGGACGCTGCTGAGCAAGAAGCAGATCAACCCGAAGAATAGTTTATCAGGTAAGTTAGCATCTTTCCAGTATAAACCAAAGATTGCAGCTTCGAATGCCACCTTTAAACGACACGGGGTGTGGTCTAGAGCAGAGAACCATGTTCTCTCGATCTTATAATGTTGATTAGCATTGTGGGATGATTACGATTTGTAAAATAAATAAAAACGATTACAAAACTAAACAAATTGCACGATATTTTGGCTTCTTTATTTAACATACTATCATCCTCCCATTCTGAGCTTTAACATGAAAATACCTGGATCATTCGTTGTACTTTTGCAGTTGTTTGCTTTCCTACCGACTAATTGTTAATTATCGCTTTTTATTTTACAGATCAACTGATTTACTAAAGCTTACAACCAAGCGACAAATAAAATCTGCATTCAATATTAATTGTGTTTTGTTATAAGAGCATAAGCAAAGTAGAAATAGGGCGAATGCGTGTTGATTGTTACGCAACTTATACTTAAGTTTTAATCTGTAGGGTTTCAGGAAGTTTATACTTAGTGCCTATGGTTGACACTAGAACACTAGACCAAGCGTCGACAACCTGCCGCTCCTGAGCCGCATGCAGCTCTTTCATTCCATATTTAAAAAAAAATTACAGTCGATTTAATCCGGAATATTAAAAAATAGGCCACTAAAAGGGTAGACTAATTCAAAAGTTATACCCTTTTTATACTCTGTAATTGAATCAAGTTGTCGTGGAAACGCCCTGTATTTCAAATATAGCATTGTGCATCCAACTAAATAATTTCTTTAACCAAAAATTTTTGTCCATGTTGTATCTTTCAAGTAGGCATGTAAATACACCCTTTAAGCAGAAAAACAAATAGCAGAATAAATAAAAAACGTTAACACACAATTGGAAGAAAGATTTTAATGAGACGAATTTTTCTGAGTACCTTATAAAGTTCCAACGCGACATGCAAGACCGGTACGGCAGATGGTTCGATGCCATAGCTATATTCAGCTGACTTTTTCGAATGTAAACATATAATATAAAAAAAGCGGTTCATTTATGTACTATCACGACCATTGACTAAGTATTTACATTTTATGCCAATTAGGGGTTGATCAGAATTGTCAATGTAGAAAAACTTGATAACCGACTAAATAACGATTGCATGATGGGTTAAACGAGAAATTGGTATAACAATGGGTCGTTTTAATCATTTGGCCACACGATTGTTCGAAAAAAGACTTTTTATATTGGAATTTAGATTGTATTTTCGGTTAAATCATTCCCGGCAGATAACGCTCACTGAAGGGTTTGGGAGAGTTTTTCTTCATCCGCTTGTTGTCTCTACCGAGTCGCTTTTTGAAAACAACTGCAACTACGAGCGCGATCCCGACAACAGCCAGCACCACCGCCACGGCACCGAATATGTAAGCTGTTAGGAATCCTGTATGGTTGTTTAGTTGGTGTTAAATGTAGCATGCTTAGATTAAGAGGTTCCAAAAAATAATGACGTTTCAATCATATACGAATCACTATTTAATGTATGTAAAAGATTTTGAAACACGTATAACGTGTCTTTCGATACACGTGCATTGACCTAGCTTTTTATCCTCAAGGATATTTTAACCACACACTATAATACAGCCAACAACTTGACTGTAATCATTATCTGCCCTACGACATCACTGAATTAAATCTGATTTTTCACACAAGAGAATATAAATGTATCAACCAACCACACACTGTAATCGCCCAAGCAACTTGATGGTCATGACGTGGCTTACGATCCCCGTGGATAAAACCTGACTTCCAACCAACTATGATAAAAATGTACCAACCATCCACACGCTGTGATAGCTGAACCAACTCGACTGTGGGTACAAGGTTAGGTGTGTGGCAGACATCACCTTCCCGCTTGTGCCACGTTACCGCCAAAACACATCCTTACTTTTGTCTTTCGGCAGTTCTTCCAAACTCGTCTCCAGCATCGGTTTTCCACTTGAACTCAAGTTTCCCATTCTGATCGGGCCCAGTGTTGCAAAACCAGTGTTCCCGAGGACATTTCTTGAGTTGTTATCGATTTCACGTTTCTTCCTTTGATTCCAGGGCACCGCTCCTCCGCACAGCGACTAAATTTTGCGACGATTATTTAAAGAAAACGTCATATAAATACGTCATCATTCAGAACAATTGTCTGTCCGATCGATCACACCGGTTTAAATACAGACAGCAACAAAAACCTATCAATGCATCCAGTGATTCTGGGCTTGAATCTAGGTCTAGCACCAACCAAAATAACAACTTCGTATAAACTTCACTTACCCCGTTTCCAGTACAAACGTCCCGCGTTCTGTTGCAAACCTTCACCTCGCAGTGGAGATAGATGTATCTGTTTGTTGAGACAAAAGGTTTAAAGCTCGAGTATAAACGTTGGAGGCAATGTTTATTCATTAAAATGTTACGATCTGCTGCACAGTTTAATTCAACACGCTAGAAAAGCTGCCGTTATAGCTGTAGCTTTCGCGTCATTAACATTTTTTCCCAATATGTGCTCCTTCGGGTCTAACATGTTTAAAGAACCAATCTATTATGGACTACAACACACTGTAATAGGCCCTGCTATTCGGCAAGAGGTAATCTGACGATTATCCGAGTAATGATGCTCCATCATTTCTTATATAAGGTGGATAAAAGCAAAACGGACGAAATTGTAGCCGATGGTTAGCGCCGCCCATTAATATAAAGAGATATTACAAAAATTTGAGTAACATACGCATCGCGGGTATGAAAAAAACTAAATTAGTGTGGTCCCGAGTGAATATATAACAAATATATGTAAACATTAGAAATGCTACAGTGTTGTTTAGTCGGTGTATAGTTGAGTAGTATGTGAATTGTTGACTCCTGTTCAGTCACAATTTTCTAAAATATGTTTTATTTTATGGGTTTTCTTTACATGGGCACTCCTCCTAAAACCGTCTCCCACTCAATATTGGTCGCGCTTTACTGCAAACTCTTATTCCGATAATGTTGCGAACGACGGCCATGCGGCAGAATGTGACGTGTAGTGGACTCACCTGCCTGCACATTTTAGTGAAGTGTCAAGTCATAAACGATTGTCCTTAGTTTAGTTCACGTTTAATATTTGGGTGTATCATGATTAAATATCTGCGTGTATCATGATTTGGATCGATTTGATTTTTAGTTTGGCGGCCAGTTTTTTAACAGCTGATCAGGGTTTGATAAATAAATGTATTTTTAGTGAAGTCTCGCTATTTTTATTCACAAATTCGGCTGTTTATAAAAGTGTGCTTGTTGGGAAGTTTAGAACTCCAATTTAAAGAACAATAGGTTTGAAAGAGACACCACACAACCTTAAATTAATTCGTTTAAAATCTTATAATACACTCTATTGGTACGGAGTCAATCTGCAAGACTTCCCATGAGTCTATGCACGCAGAGCATATTAGGTAGTTTAATGTGAAGTTTTTTTTCAAATGTTAATCTCCAGGTTAAGGGGGCAAGACAGTTACATATCGGCTGTATTTCTAGGCAAATATGTGCGTTTTTGATTACGGTTATAGAGGTACTAAAATTGCCTAACGATTAAAATATTAGTAATCAAAACACAGTAGTTTTTGAATGCAGCTTTTATTTGTCGATTAATTGACTTGTTAAGCTTTTATAGTAAATCAGATAATCTGAAAAAGAAAAGGGAAAATTAAATTAACCGATAGGAAAGCAACAACTACAAAATCACTATGTATATGATATAGGTATTTTCTTGTAAAAGTCAAGTTGTGACAGCAACATCCTATATATAGAAGCCAAAATGTCGTGCAATTTGTTTAGTTTTGTAAGCTGTTTCTTTTATTTTATTAAGCGTAACCAGCCCACAATGCTAACCACCATTACCAGATTAATCGCCCTTTTAATGGTGAGGGTGGGATTCGAATCCGCAATCTTCGGTTTATACTCTTCTAACTCACCTGATTCACTGAGAATTTAACTCGAGTTCTTCGAATTCATCTCCTTCGTGCTCGGCGTCCATTGCTGGAATTAAAGTAAAAATTAACAGCAAATTTGCATCTGAAGAGGTTCTCGCTTATGGAGGAGGCGTTCGCACATGCTTAACAATTCGATTATAATCTTAATTACAAATAAGGTAGGCCTACTAACAATGTCACAAACAATCTATACCTCGGTCTTCCAGGAGATCTTGATTCCTCTCATTCCAGTACCGACGACGACGATGCCATGCGTCTGTTTCTGCGCTCATCATAACGAGAGCAATGGCGAGTAGAAGTATAAGAATCGACTTGTTCATCTGCGGTGAAATTAACATTACAACTTAGTTATTAGCTACATCAACCTAATAACTTACCTTTGTAGGTTGCTTGCACAAATTGATTTGGTACGCCGGATTCCTTGTATTTATATCCAAATAAACGTGATGTTGTTTTGACAATTTAGCGTGATTGACAGCTAAAATATTGGCAAGGCTAAGTTAAACGGAAAATATTGCAGCTCAAGTTTTGCTTTCTAGCTGTCAATCATGTTGACTTCCTCATTTTAGGATCATCTTAAACATCATATGCACGATTCAGGATAAAGAGCTTCCGCAATTCATGCAAGGTCGTGTTTAGCTAAAACCACAGTAAAACCGGAAGTTTTGCTTTTGGAAGTTTCGAGAAGATTCTAAAGGGAAGTTATCTAGAATTCGTGTGATGACTGGGCAGGATATATGCCCAGCAAAGCAAACGACGCAGCACGAAAACACTCCAAGGACGTTATCCGTTCTTCCTCGCGTCAGCATGATTGACAACAAAGAAGCAAAACTTCCGGTTTTACTGAGGAGGCAAAACAAGACTTTGCATGAATTGAGGAAGCTCTTCATCCTGAATCGTGCATATGATGTTTAAGATAATCCTAAAATGAGGAAGTCAACATGATTGACAGCTAGAAAGCAAAACTTCCGGGTTTACTGAGGCATATATGCAAATTACCATGGTGTGTTGATCCAGGAACCTCTTCATCCGGATGAGGCGCAATATTTCCCGTTTAACTTTAGCCATGGAAATTTTCTGCTGTCAATCAAGCTAAATTGTCGAAACAACATCACGTTTATTTGGATATAAATACAAGCAATCCGGCGTAGCAAATCACTTTGTGCAAGCAATTCCCAAAGGTAGGTTATTTTTTTATGTGCTACTTAACAAAGTTTTTAATGCCAATTTCACCGCAGATGAACAAGACGATTCTTATACTTCTTCTCGCCATTGCTCTCGTTATGATGATCGCAGAAACTGACGCATGGCGTCGTCGTCGCTCCAGACGTAGACGTTACTGGAACCAGAAGCAAGCTGACCAGGAAGCTCCAGGTAAACTGTTTATTATATGAATCTTGTTTATAGTTCGATTGTTAATAAAAAATAATAACCTGACGACACGCTCATGTGATAACGCCCACTGCATTATACTATTCACAAAAGTGAATTAAGTATCATCTAAGCCTGCCATATGGTTTATTAGAAGCAGCATTGCTGTTAAATTTGAATCTATTTCCAGCCATGGACGCTGCTGAGCAAGAAGCAGATCAACCCGAAGAATAGTTTATCAGGTAAGTTAGTATCTTTCCAGTATAAACCCGAGATTGCAGCTTCGAATGCCACCATTAAACGACACGGGGTGTGGTCTAGAGCGTGAACCATGTTCTCTCGATCTGATAATGTTGGTTAGCATTGTGGGATGGTTACGATTACTAAAATAAATAAAAAACGCTTCGTTGTACTTTTGCAGTTGTTTTCTTTCCTACCAACTAATTGTTAATTTTCGCTTTTATATTACAGATTAACTGATTTACTAAAGCTTACAACCAAGCGACAAATAAAATCTGCATTCAATATTTTTTGTGTTTTGTTATAAGAGCAAAAGCAAAGTAAAAATAGGGCGAATGCGTGTTGATTGTTACGCAACTTATACTTAAGTTTTAATCTGTAGGGTTTTAGGGAGTTTATACTTAGTGCCTATGGTTGACACTATAAGAACGCCAGACCAAGCGTCGCCAACCTGCCGCTTCGGAGCCGCATGCAGCTCTTTCATGCCATATTTTAAAGAAATTGTGAAATCTAATATCGTTTCCCTAAACATACAGTCGAATTAATCTGAAATAATGTTTAAAAAGTGAGTCACTCAAAGGGTAGACTAATTCAAAATTATACCCGTTTTATAGTCCGTAATTGAGTCAACTTGTGGAAACGGCCCATTACTTCAAAGATATTAAATTGTGCTTCCAACTAAATAATTTCTTCAACCAACAACGTTTTCCATGTTGTATCTTTCAAGCAGGCATTAAAATAAACACTTTAAGCAGAAAAAAATAGCAGAATAAATAAGAAACGTTAAGACACAATTGGAAAGGATTTTAATGAGGCGTATTTTCTAAGCACCTTATAAAGTTCCAACGCGACATGCAAGACCGGTACGGCAGATGGTTCGGTGCCATAGATATACTCGGCTGACTTTTTTTGAATATAAACAAATATTATAAGAAAAGCGATTCATTTTTGTACTATCACGATCATTGACTAAGTATTTACATTTGTATGCCAATTTTAGGGATTGATTTGAATTGTCAATGTTGAAAAACTTTATTACCGGCTAAAGAACGAATCCATGATGTGTTAAAAGAGAAATTGGTATAACAATGAGTCGTTTTAATCATTTGGCCACACGATTGTTCAATAAAGACTTTTTTTGGCGTTTAAATTATATTTTCAGTTAAATCATTCCCGGCAGATAACGCTCACTGAAGGTTTTGGGAGAGTTTTTCTTCATCCGCTTGTTGTCTCTACCGAGTCGCTTTTTGAAAACAACTGCAGCTACGAGGGCGATCCCGACAACAGCCAGCACCACCGCCACGGCACCGAATATGAGAGCTGTTAGGAATCCTGTATGGTTGTTTAGTTGACGTTAAATGTAGCTCGTTTATATATAACTGGTTAGGCTCAATCGGTTGAGGAAATTAGCGGAAATCGTATAAACCCAGTACATTAAGAGGTTCCAAAAAGCAATGACGTTTCAATCATATAGACCACTATAAACTATGTAAAAGATTTTGAAACTCGTATAATGTGTCTTCCGATACACGTGCATTGACCTAGCTTTACATCCTCAAGGATATTTTAACCACACACTATAATACAGCCAACAACTTGACTGTAATCATTATCTGCCCTACGACATCACTGAATTAAATCTGATTTTTCACACAAGAGAATATAAATGTACCAACCAACCACATACTGTAATCGCCCAAGCAACTTGATGGTCATGACGTGACTTACGATCCCCGTGGATAAAACCTGACTTTCAACCAACTATGATAAAAATGTACCAACCATCCACACGCTGTGATAGCTGAACCAACTCGACTGTGGATACAAGGTTAGGCGTGTGGCAGACATCACCTTCCCGCTTGTGCAACTTTACCATCCAAAACACATCCTTACTTTTGTCTTTCGGTAGCTCTTCCAAACTCGTCTCCAGCATCGGTTTTCCACTTGAACTCAAGTTTCCCATTCTGATCGGGCCCAGTGTTGCAAAACCAGTGTTCCCGAGGACATTTCTTGAGTTGTCATCGATTTCACGTTTCTTCCTTTGATTCCAGGGCACCGCTCCCCCACACAGCGACTAAATTTTGCGACGATTATTTAAAGAAAACGTCACATCAATACGTCATTATTCAGAACAATTGTCTGTCCGATCGATTAAGAACACCGATTTAAATATACAGACAGCAACAAAAACCTTTCAATGCATCCAGTAATTCTGGGCTTGAATCTAGGTCTAGCACCAACCAAAATAACAACTTCGTATAAACTTCACTTACCCCGTTTCCAGTACAAACGTCCCGCGTTCTGTTGCAAACCTTCACTTCGCAGTGGAGATAGATGTATCTGTTTGTTGGGATAACAAGCTCGGGTATAAACGTGGGGAGTAATGTTTATTCATTAAAATGTTACGATCTGACTGCACAGTTTAATGGTAGCGCGTTGAACCGGCAGCCGAAAGATTGCTGGTTTCAAATCACCCGCAAGCAAGTCCGTGATGTCATTGTGCAAGGCACTAATCGGACGTTTCCTGAACAAAGTGATTCAACACGCTTGTCAAAACTGCCGTTATGGCTGTAGCTTTCGCGTCATTAACATTTTTCCCATATGCTCTCCTTCGTCGGGTCTAACATGTTTAAAGAACCAATCTTCGAGCAAGCAATCGTATAGGTACGGTCGACAGACACTTACTCTGCAGTGTTTTTCCATCGGAACATTTCGAACGAAAACCTGGATTTTCGGGATTCCCCGTTGGTGAGAATTCGAACGGTCAGGTCAGTTGGACTGGCGCATCTGCAATACAATTATAATGTGACAGGTGCCGAGATATGAATGTCAAAACACTCCGCAATAAGTTAAAATCCGAAAAAAATCGTGTTACAATCGTCTTCTTAGTCTCATTATATCACCTGCCAGTTATCAAGTAATGATAATTGTCCATGATTTCAAAATCCCTGCTCGTTGTTGCGTAACACGTGTTCAGTGAGGTCACAATGTTGTCATCACCAAATACGTCATCCATATCGACAGATACGTAAACCGGAACTCCTGGCATAACACCAAAAATTAGTCGCAACGCTAGAAGAACAATACAAGACTTACCAACTAAGACGGAAGGACGGAGCCCAAGTTTGCTCTTCGGGTGATAATCCTTTCTCTGGTACAAACTGATCTGAACGCCTAATGTTCCTTGTCCAGTGACAAAGTTAAGAGTCCTATATGTATTAGTGAGTTATTTTGATTACAATATTGGTAATCAATGTATAAGTGATTTATTTTTATCACAATTACAGCAAAATACACAAAACCATGTCATCTAATTCGAATACCTGATATAATTCAAATACATGGCATATACCGGGGTTCGATCGTGGATAGAAGGGGTGCGGGATAGGCACTAATATGGACACAAAAAAGGACACTTCCCCGAATGCAAAGGAGTAGATAATAAAACGAATTAAAACATTTTTGTAGAGTATTATTTTAAATACTATATAACACGCAAGTTTATGTCGACTCATTTGAATACCTGACATATGGGGTCAATCCAATATCAGAGCTGACAATGTATTTGTCCTCATACCGACACTGCATGTTCATTACCACTGTGTTGGAGGTAGAGGTGGTGAACATAACGGTGTTTGAATACACGTAATCGTCTGTTTCGTGCTGAGGAATGAATCAGGAATTTAATAATTTAATAATCGGGCTACAGTTCGAAGACATGTTGAGGTCGTCGCCGAGGCCTTTTTATAGAACTCGTATGTATGTGTAGACATGACCACACACCTAACCAGAATTTTTGCTGCGCGTGTTTTTTTTTCGGGCCTAATTTCGAACCCAAGATGGGCTCGTCAATAAGACCGTTTGTTTTACATAGAAAGCAGTATGTGAATCCGTTGTGTTAACGTTTCGGTCACACAACCGTTTAATAAATTCTGAATTACACTAGCTTTCCCCAAAAGTTGTAAACGCTCCACAATACGTACATTTTAGCTTATCTCCGGGCGGGATGGTAAAACGCATAGGTCTTAACAACACGGGAAGATTCGATGTTCAAGTCATTAGAGATATTACCATGTATTGTTTATGGTTATGTTTGAAGTAAACAATAATATGTACGGTAGTAGCAATGGTGCAAGGGTAGGGCCAGATTAACGAAATAAATTATTGTTATTGTATTGTAAATGATTGAGACATGTGCACTATTTTAGTTTAAACATATACCACGGGGTTTCGGTCAGTGGCAGCTGATAAAGCCTTGCCGAAGGACATAATGGACTAGCTATCGGCTGGTTTCGATTGACCTTCTTTTAGTTTACGGTCCGAAATTTTAGAATTTGACTGAAGCCCCGCGGTAATCCGATGACGGGGAATTCCATGGCGCATTAAACCATCCACCCGGGCTAAATGTTAAACCCATCCCTACCTGAACTGAAGTCCCACATCCGGTATATGGCGGCCATAGTGTGAGTGTGTAAGTTGCCCCGACCCTCTCCGAAACGCAGTTCACGTCCCGCTGGTTCCTAGCGAAATGGAGCTGGCTCGAGGTCGTGATGTCGATCTTATTTCGGATGAGGAAACTGAGTAAGGAATCGAATAAATGGTTTGTTTCAACATAACCTGGTGTTTGTTGCTTACTCGTCATCGAAGGCGATCCTGATATTTGATGGGTCACATGACAACGTCACGCCTCGGTAATCAGCTCGCACTAGGGATTACAACAATATTTAGCATCAAATATGGCTCTCCAGCATTCATCATACCTGCAACCACGCCAATACAGATAGACCATACAGTACATAACCACTTCATGTCTTTTAACTCAATTTCCAACTGCTCTTATTCTAATGCCTGTACTGTACCATATCGCGATTGCTAAAGGGCAGAAGTAACACTTTAAACGGCGAGAGTAGATTAATTAATATGACAAGAAAACAACCCCAATAAACTGGTAACGACTTAGTTAGAAAGTACAATGAATGATACTGCGCAGCCAACTGTTAGCGAAAAAAGCCGACAAACTTGTTCCGAACGCCTGAGGCCACGAGGCAGATTTATGCGCGAATAGAATCATTACAATGCTCACAATATTAAATATTTCTCCTTGTGCACTGCGGAAGAAATGTGATTGGTTTAAACAACAAATACGGTTGCTTTGAGATACAAACAAAGTTTAAAGTATACAATTAACGACATATATATCACTAAAGTCATTCAATACCTCGTTATCACACAAATCTATATGGATGCCTTAATTACCGAAATCGGTTTTGCCAATATTGAAATATAGGTGACGAAAATGGCTTGTGGGCTTAAAAAATAAAAACAGCGTGGCAAGAGTAGCGTACGAATGACGTGATCACGTAAACGTGTTCGCATAAGACTACATAATAAGTATGTGTGTTTATGCAAAGTATTTAGAAATGCATGTTCTTACTTTGTATTCTACTCCAATTAAAGAAAATAATAGCCTTATGTATAGCATCGGTAGCGATTTAAATGGATCTCATGGTCGGGTTACCAGAGCTATGGAGTGCGTTGTTGGTGATTCAGACTTTCCTTTGACAGAACCCATCATTTAACGAGGTTCGGGTAACGTCCGTCAAGTGCCGCTTGCCAAAGGAAACAACCGACCATCTCACAACCAACAGTTTCGAATCAACATGGCTTCGTCTAAAATGCGACGCAACAAACCCACCTATAGCTAATCTGCCGAACTGGTATGGGTATTCATCGTGACGGATCAGAAATAAATAATGTAGCCTTTGCTGGTTCAGAAAATCTATTATTTTATTTATAGTGATGGAATACTCTAAATAAGTAATGGATTTGAGTAACAGATTAAGGAACGGGTAATAAAACTGTAAATGTATAATTATTGACATAATGAGAAACCGGTAACCAACTTCACGTATTTAACAAAACAAGAAGGATTCTTCGCACATTTCTCTTCATGCTGTTCGGGGTATAATTTAGCTCCAGAATACAGAAATTAATCCTTGTGGACATATATTGATATCATATTGCAGTACCGGTCGTAACTTAGGCTACATATAGGGTTGGTCACTTTTAGATCTATCACCTATATGTTTAATTAAAAGATTTACAAAATGATGATCTCAAGCGAAGTTTAATGATCGGGTTTTGGAAACTTATTGTGGTGGCTGGTACATCATCGTTAAGTCGATTTAGCTAAAATTGAGTCCGTCACGGAGCCTAATTATTTTAATGTTTGTAGATAGGGCCTATATGTGACTTTAAGTCAAATCAGTTGTCTCTTTAATTCAAAAGATGGAAAAATCCCAGAGGAAAATACAGAATGTGACCAAAGTCTTCGCAACCATTAAACATGATATCACACAATTCAAGAATTGATTGAGTTTTTGTACTTTTTAAGTCTAAAATAACAAATATTAAGTCTTATTATGTAAAGAAATTACCTTTTTTTATATTTCAAAATTTCTGCCTATTTCGTACAAAAACATTTTTTTAAGTTAGCTCAAGCTCTGCGATACTTTTACGTCGCACGATCTCGTGCGAGGTTGTTGCTGCGTTTTTTCTATCCGATTATTTTGCCAGAATTATCACGGTGTGGGCTATCGCAAGTCAAAACCACAGGTGGCGGTCGTAATAACAACATCTAATATGTAAATTTTATCTCATAGGCCATTTCTCCTAGATGACGGTATTTCGTTATAATATCCGGGCATCCGGTATCGTAATTAATCAATAACTGAATAAACATTTTTCTACACCAATGGTAAATTTAAAATGTATTGCCGAATGCCGTTTTGTAGATCAAGATTAAAAGGGTTTAAATGCCATAATTGCAACATACAAAAATCAGTACAAAAAAAACAATTCAAAAGCTAGTGTCAAACAGTTGTTGTCCACCACCTTTTTTAAAATTAGTTTTGCCTTTACGTTATACGTGTCTACATTTAGAAATAAACGAGTTCCCTGGTTACTTGATCACTCCCGAGTCATGATATACTAAGTACAAAGTGTGTAACGTTTGTTTCTTCAAGCAAAAACTAATCGGATCTCTAGTTATTCAATCTTGATGTCCAAATCCCACCGCTTAGCTTGGTGGGTTAGCGCATCGCCTTCCAGCCAAAGGGTTGTAGATTCGAAACGGGTCAAAGCGCTTAACGGAATGAAATTATGGCTTCTCCAAAACTGAAAGAAAGTCTAAATCATACACAACACACTGTAATAGCTCCGATAACCAGACGGTGGGCACGAGGTGATCTGACGATTAACCATGTGTTAACCCCGCGGTTTTACCATTCACGGGGATAAACATGGATAACATAAAACAATGATAAAAAAAACAAAGAAAGTTGCTAACATCTTTAAAATGTTCTTTATCTCCGTTGATATAGATTTAATAAATTTATTATTTTGAATTACGAACAATTATATTACAACATATTCATTAAGCTCTGGGTATTACCCTAAAAGTTTCACCTCGATTAATTAGGTTCCGCAAAAAACCGTGACAGACACAACCCATATATAGGTCAAAACCCAAATTTTATACATGTGGATAAGTTTTTGTTTTATCTTGACGTTGCAGATTTTTTTTCTTTTTTAAGGGGTAGGCTATATGTATAGAGTCGGTTTAAAACTTTCCTAGTTCATTTTATTTATTTTTAACTTTCTTTAAAATTTCGGCAATCAAAGAATAATCGGCACCGAAAAATGGTAAATGGTTTAATTAAGATTGTATGTTTTGTTTTGGGTGATTTTCCGCGGCAAACGGGGTTATATTATTGCTTTGGAATTCAATATAACCCATAATAATATGGTAAAAGAAGAAACCGTTGCGGCTCGAGTTGGATTTCTTTAATCTTTCTCAATCATTAAAATACAAAATATCAAATGTGTTTTTTGTTTAATGTCATTTATTTATAATTCAGTGTCAGTGTACCATTCAATTGCTTGGATTTAAATTAACAGTATTTTTAATATTGCATTATTGTTAAAATTTTAATGGTTGGACATTATGCTCATCTATGGAATAAAATAAAAATTATTGAACCTACTACTTTAACAGAATAAATTCTTATGCGGGTTATACATAATTTGGACACATTTTGACTCCCATGCGGCTTTGCCGGGAAATCTGTCGCGACACTCTCAATACCGGGCTTTACATTGCGCCACACAAGATCATTATCATAGAAATATATTTGCTGCAAACCAAATTTACAGTGTGGAATTAATTGAACGATCGTGTGACAGAATAGTTTATACGGCCGAGTCTTATAATTATATATAAAATCCAAGCCTCTACCCTTTCAGTTTAATTTTGTCGGATTGACAGACTTTACAAGTCACTTTCGCACCGTATCAACGTTCGTACATGGCAACACTGGCCACCTTTTTTTATCTCCACTCATGCAAAGCATGTTTATAGTAATTGTAATCACTACGGAAAGGCGCAGACGATTGGAAAAATCACCAAGTTGAGTATAAGCGTAGGTGACGTAACGGAGGCATAAGTGTAGGAAATTGCCGGGTTTGGTCATAAACAATAACGAAAGAGGGTACTACAACATTCTATTGGTAAATATTATAGATTTCAAAATAATTTAGTTTGTGGTACAGTTTTAATGTTGTTGATAACTTTGATAAGGAAATTAAATTAATTCACAAATTAGTTTTTCAAGTATCAATACTGTTAACGCTATGGACATGATCTATTAATTCTAAATATATAATTAAATTTTATTTCCACCAATGTGAATTTGGCAAGGTTTGATACAAAAAGGTGGAATTGGGATATATGTGTAGAAGGCCAAAAAGGGGGATATAAAACTTAAGTTGGGCATTGATAAAAAAAACCTTCTTTCTGTAGTTTTCCACTCAACACCATAGTATAAACCATTATTTTCCCCCATTTATAAGTTTCTGGTGGTGACTATTACCATATTTAGTTATTTTATATTCTAGTTGCATTTATGTAACTTTTAGTTCCACATCTATGTATGTATAGTACTTAGTTTTGCTTTCATATTGTAAATGTTGTCAGCAGGTAATTATTCGGTATGAAATGCTAAACTAATATCAACGAGTTCTCGCAGTTGCATAAGGGGTGCACATATACCACGGCATTTATTTAGTTAACACAATTAGGATAAATGATTGCATGTTCTTCGTTTTGTTTGGGTGCAGTTTTTTTTAACTAAAATCATGGGAATTCACTTCCCAGGGCAAACAAAAACAAGGACAGAGAAAATTGCTTACAAAAATTATGGAAATTAAATCTAACCATGACCTCAACACTATTCTCAGCCCCAAAACTAACCTGAACTTTAACCTCAGCTCTAATCTGAACCCTTCAAAGCCCCTAATTTATTTTAGTATAAAGTTTCTCTCCTTACCTCTTTTTCTCTTAGTTTTCCCCCAATTTCCCTACTGGCAGACTTTCCAGACTGCTTAATCAAGTGCGTTGTCTGACTATAGCTAATTTGATTAATTGAAAATATATATTTTTTATTACTTTTGTTTTATCCCAACAAACCTATGAAAATCCATTTATCAAATGAAAACGGCATTGATAGTAAACTTGTCTTTGAATAAAATAAAAAAAAACATCTTGTTATACTTTATAAATAGCTATTATACAAATTATTATTCAAGTCACCAACTGCGTTTAGGTAATATTTCCAAAACCTCAAAGTGCCTTCTCTTGAGACGCATCTAAGTAGTCTCGTGGTTTATCTTCGTACTTATGTTACCTGCAGATGATCATGCGGATATCACGCGATCCAAATCTGGCAAATATGCACTCTTGGACTGACTGACTTTCATGTTTTCCAGTTATATTTACAAGTTCATCATTCGGATTAAATGTCGCAAAATTCGTGCAACAAATCTCAAGATGGTGACGTCGAGAAAGAGGCCCAGGAGGCTCTGAATTGTTCTGATGACAGCGATATGAGCAATTTGAGTGATGATAAAGACACACGGCCTGCATGGGACAACAAGCTACAGTACCTCATGGCTGCTCTTGGTTTCGCTGTTGGATTGGGCAATATTTGGAGGTTTCCGTATCTGTGCAAAAAGAATGGCGGAGGTGGGGTATTAGGCGATTTCTTAACAATGTTTGGGACATTTATAAATGATTTCTGGTATATATATACTTGTGTGTATGTGATTCACGTATTGGTTAATAAATTTACATCTGTGTTCCGTATGTTGTATATATTACTAGAACTAGAATTCCCCTGCCACTGTTTGGATAGCCAACAATTTAAATTGTTTAGTCTGTGGGTTATGAAAAAGTTCCGCAGAAAACCGTGATACAACCCATATAAACCCAAATCTTATATATATTTGAATAAGTTTTTTTATCTGTACATTGCAAAATTTTTCCTTTTTTGATTTTACTAATCCGTTAATTACTAATATTAAAGTTGTTTATTATCCAGGCGCCTTTCTAATTCCGTATGTGATTATGCTGTTTGTGGAGGGCTATCCACTGTACTACTTGGAACTGGCAGTTGGGCAAAAAATAAGAAAAGGAACAATTGGCGTGTGGACGCATATACACCCGATGCTGGGTGGTGTGGGCATTGCAAGTAATGTGGTAAGTTCTTACTAACAATGTATAGGGGGATAGAAATATAGCTTTAATCAAATATTGAGAAGAATGAAATATCCTCCAAAATCTATTTATATTTTAAAAGTTAGGTATTTGAAATTTATTAAAAAATGAGACTAGATATTGCACTTATATTTAAATATTTATTATGTCTTTTACAGTAACAACGAATAAAACTTATGTTTAAAAATAGGTGTTACCCATTGTAAATTGCTAATTGGTTTAGTAATCTAACAGTGGTAAATGCAATAATTTGTGTACAACAGTCAATCATACACTGTAATGATTCAACTTTATTTTTTGAAATGTTACAAATTATCGAATTTGCAGATCTCACTTCTTATTGGTTTATACTATAACATGATTTTGGGATGGGCTCTTTTCTATTTTTTCAATTCCTTCCAAGCAAATCTACCATGGGCTACATGTCCTCGCATCAATGCTACCCATGCCATTCCTGAATGCGAGTTAAGCTCTCCCACAAATTATTTCTGGTACAGAGATACGCTGGATATATCGCATACTATAGAGGATGGTGGTATGTATAGATTTTTTATGATTTTTTTGCTACATTTATTCTAGAAGTATGAAACCTATTTTGTAAAATCAGAAGTTGTTAATAAATGCACCATTATTGATTAATTTGTCTTTTTGGTACATGTTTATTATACAGAATGCAATTTGTTTAATTATGAAATAAGAAACTGTATTGCTGTGTGCTAAACGCAAGAACGCGAATTCCTGGTGTTAATTTTGCACACCCATAACAAACCTGTGTGTACATTCATTCAGGTGAACAGAACTGGAGAATGGTTGTTGTTCTGTTTGTTGCGTGGGTCATAGTGTTCCTTGGAATGAACAAAGGGATTAAATCCTCTGGAAAAGTGATGTACTTTGCCACTCTGTTTCCGTACATCGTTCTCATTGCTTTTTTCATCCGTGGCATGACACTCGACGGAGCGATTGACGGCGTAAAGTACATGTTTTCACCAGATGTGAGTGTCTATATCTAACGTGGAATGACACATCCTGTTTGGTAGTGTTTATATAGCTGCTGCGTTCAGTGCCAAGCGGGAAATCGCTCCGTTATTGAAACTTTCAATTCAAGTAGCTCAATAGCTGCACTTGGTTGTGTAAAATCTCTTTTTTGGTCTCCGCACTATTTTCAAAATTGAAAATGAATCAGAACGCTGTTATTAAACAGACATTATCTAAATCAGTTATAATTTTGTATTGGAATTTTCATTATTTCTTTCTTTAATTAAAGAACGGAAACTTTCATGTTAGTAATTACATATATTCCAAAGTCCCCAAGAACATTTTATTCACATAATATATGTATTGTGCTGCTAAAGTGGGCGTGTCCAGCCGCAGAGCTGCTATGGTTGGTTAACTGCCGTATCGGTTCACAACACAACATACGTAAAATACTGCTGCAGGGCGTGCTGTATTTGTCTGGTACTGTGGAAACGTTGGTTTTTACTTCAAATTGTAAAATGAATGCATAATGACATTTATATGTATAATTACCATTATTTCACAATCCAGTATCAAGGGCATTAAATATTTAGTTTGCTTATACATTTTTTCCTGTGTGGTAAAAATACATTAGTCCTTTTCTATAACTATAACTTTATTTCAACTGGTCTAATTTATTGTTTTTGACTGTATCGACATTATGTATTTATATACACACATATGGCTTTTTTCTCCTATCAACTAGCTCTATGAAAATAAATGTTGTCGATACAACCAAAAACATTGTTCTTGAGATAATGAACTTGTTGCTTGTTTAGGTTTCCCGTTTAAAGGACGCAGATGTTTGGAGAGAGGCAGCTACACAAATATTCTTCAGTCTGGGTCTCGGCTATGGAAGCATCATTGCATATTCAAGTTACAACCAACCGAAGAATAACTGCAGAAAGGTGGGGTCCCGGTACTTGGTGTGCGATTATAGGTGTAAACCTATTCTTTAACCTTTGGTGCAAAGTGCATCATCTTAGCATAGTGAATGAATTTGTCAAAGTCTGAACAAAAACAACAGCAAAATAAATAAAATCCCATAAATTCCTTTGTTTTTTATATATTTTTCATAAAAACAATTCGTTTTATTTTATCTGTTTTATTGTTTATGATTTTATTTGTGACCTTACTGACATCTAAAGACTAAAAATTCAGGTCTCTTTTTTTGGATTAAAACAAAATGTCAGGTTATCTTCGGCGGTTTTTAAAGCAGCCCTCTGCTAAGTACACTGAAACTACAATTATCCTTACAAATTGTGTGTGTAGTGCTAAAACAATAAATTGATAGATATACCATAATAAAAGAGAAGCTCTTACTGATAATATGTATGGTTATTATGATATATATATCCGGCAGCTTAAAGAATTGCTTGTTGTGTCTACCAAAATGACATCACATTCTGTGCATTAAAAAGGATTCTGTTCATTAAAAAGATTATGTGATATTTTTTAAAACATTTGCTTATAATAAGGCATGCTATACAGTTGTACTCCCAATTTTAACTTTATTCTCCATCACATTCACATTTGTATTATGACATCATAGGATGCAATATTTGTTGCGAGTGCCAATTGTCTTACCTCCATATTTGCGTGCGTCACTGTATTTTCAATCCTCGGTTTTAAGGCAAAGACAAGAGCAATGGATTGCTTTGAAAGGTAAAACCAGTATTTTTAAATGTTCTGTATGGATCATGTAATGTATATGTATATCAAATATAAATATGTGAAAACACAAACAAAAATTAAAAATGTGAAACTGGTAGAGTGTATGTGAAAACAAGACAAACACAAATCAAAATGGTAAAGTCACATTCACAATTTTACTAACTACAAAGCTTGTATTACTAGGTTAAACCTACCAGTCCTTATAGTTTGGTTAAAAGTTTGTATGCAGTTTCACAGTAATCTTTGTTTTTATCTTTAACAAAACAATTTAATAGACCAAAAGCGGCATGCAACTATTCCTTAAAAGGATACAAACGACAAGTTCCTGGTACTGGTTACTGTGGTTTTCCTCCTATGCTAAAGCATATGTTTTGATATCTTTGACAGAATTTCCTTTATTTCAGCAACAAAATGCTTCTACTGGAACAACAACCTGGGAATTATCTGGACGAAAATCTATTAAATTTTACTTTCAAGGAGATTCTGTTTGAGTTTAATTTGGACGATTCTCAAGCGTCAACTGAACGTTTGCTAAGAATGGTGAACTGCTCAATCGAATCGGAACTTAACACTGTACGTTTGTAATAAAGTATAGCATACTCCTGTTTTACTGCTATTTTAAAAACAAGTCGTTAACTTACAGTTACAATGTATAAAAGCAGATATATAGTAAGGTTAGATATAAAGTGCTGTGTTGTGGTTTGCTTATTTTTATTTATAAGTTTATTAGTTACTATAAAAACATACACAAGCTCTGTGACATTACATTAACCATTGTACATTCTTATTCCTTTTATTGAAGATTTATATTTAGACCATAATTGTTTAAACTGGCAGAAACAGTAATTACTGAAAACTGGTGTGTCAATTTACGGTATATCAATATCTTTTTACACAACATAAAGAAAGTGTGTAATGCATAATTTTAAATTAAGCTATGTTTCTGATATTCAGAATAATTTTGAGTAGCCCGTAGTATTTTTGTCATTTTATCTATTTATAAGTAATTATGTTGTAATAATAGTTTGTTCATTTTTAAATGACTTGACCACATTGGTTTTGCCGTCTTTTTCCTACACCATGAATTTGTTTCATTTGCTGTTATTTATAGAAAAAAATGAATAAACTAAACTAATCATCGCATGTTCCACAGAACGTGGAAGGACCTGGTCTTGCATTCATCGCGTTCACGGAAGCGATTATAAAGTTCCCAGCTGCTCCGTTCTGGTCCATCCTCTTCTTCTTTATGCTCTTGAACATCGGGATGAGCAGTGAGTTTGGCATCCTGCAGACGGTGGTCACTTCCGTGCTCGATTCCGGGGTGAAGATCTCCAAAACGCTTCTCACCGCGATAATGTGCAGCGGTAAGTGTATTGTAATGCCGGTGAAGTAAATATCCCAAGTATTTTTAATAAAATTGAGTATCCTTGTGGTGGGATACATTATATATGGGACAAGCAAATGGCTTTAAATTTGTCAAACTAATTCCCATCTATTTATTGCTTTACTAGAAGTGCAAAAAGAAACAATTTTACACAATACTTTTTTTAATTTTCCAAAAGTCACTCATACCAATATACTAGTAACAAAATTTTAAAAAGGTGATAAATAAACAAATTTCAAGGAAGTAAAATCAGACTCCCACGTAGCAATCTGGCAAAGGTAAAACTCCTGTTCTTATCACTGAAATGTTATGGTATGATTAGAATACCTTTAGCAGGAGTAAATTAGTACTGCCATGCCAAATTATCTTTAGCTATGCAGGCCAACATGTATAACTAATGTGGATTTTTGGTTCCTTTATACTTTCTTGTGTTTGTCAGTAAAACTTAGATATTACCACGGTCTAAAAGTCAAACTAAGGTTGATAATAGTTGCACCAAACTACAGATGCAATTTTATTATTAAGTGGACAGTTGTTATGCAATATACAACATCTGACTTGAAATTTGACTGGCTTAAGTGGTTATTAATCTAGATTTGTGCCATTATGTACTTGAGACTAAGTACTCCGAATATATATTAATTTGTTTTAACTCCTTTGCAAGATGTAATGTAGTTATGAATAATTACCTTGTTTAACTACTTATCAAATTGGAATGTTCAAAAGCTTAAATCCCTGTATGGTTAACAGATTAAAACTAATTAGCACTTACAATGAAAGCATTGTTAATTAAAATGGGTCAAGCCAATCAGCTCTTATAATCTTACAAACCACCCTATATTCTTAGTCATATTAATTAACATACAACTGGGAAAATATTTCCTGAACTGTTTCATGTGGCTATGGTGCAGATACTCAGATATTGACATTGGTCAACTAGTTAACTGTTTCTTGTCAATTATTGTTCTGTTTAAAATTATAGTTTACTGAAATCTCAAAAAATCACAATCTGTTAAAATCTACACTACTTTGCATTGAAAAGTAACTAAAAGTAGCGCACTATGGTAATTATAGAGTTTTCATAAGCTTTTTACATAAACCATTAGCTTTTTGCTTGGTTTACAAACAATTTGGTTAAACATTTTTTGTTGTTTTCTTTGTAAATGGTTAAATGACAAGGACAACCAATTGTTAATCAGGTAACTGTTTTCTTAAGCACTGCCCAACTCTTGACTTTGGGTCCTTTAGCTTCAGATATATATTAGCCTTTGTTTTGTAGTATTCTTATATTTTGTTAAATGCGAAATAATGCACAGTTAAAAGTGGTGCACAATGTTAGTTACAGAGTTTTCATTAGCTTTCTAGATTATCTAATAGCTTTTTGCTTAATTTACTCGGAATTGATTAACATTTTTTAATTTTGTTATTGATAAAATGCTAACAAATCATTAATAAATTTTACTGTTTACTAAAGCAAAGACCAACTCTGACTATGGTTCCTTTAGCTTTGCGTATATATTGACCGTGTAATATAGATTGGCTTTGGGGTATTCCTATGATTTGTAAATTGCTGAATGATCAGTGAGTCGATAAACAAACCTTGATAATTCCCAGGTATGTTCGTGGTTGGATTGCTCTTCTCCCAACGCTCCGGCAGCTATTTCCTCGACATTTTCGACAGTTACTCCGCGACCTTGGCACTTGTCACAATAGCGCTCTTTGAAGTTCTCGCTGTCAGTTACATTTACAAGATCAGCAGGTAATCTTATCTCCGTGAATGGGAAAACGCAAGAAGAGTTCTTACACGGGCTATTGCCAGCTTACCTTGCGCCCACCGATAAATTACTGTGGCTATAGCAGTGTGTTGTTTATGATAAAGATGTTTCTTCAGTTTTGTTAAAAACCCATTAATGCACTGGGGTTAGCGCAATATAACCCATCAAATGCATTTAACACTAAACACACAAGGACACAAACCACTAGCTGACGACCAGTTGCCAACCTGCAACCTTTTAGCTGATAGCTGATGAACCGAGCTATTCAGTTTTTACAAGTTGACCAATACAATTGACTTATGTTACATTTAATTTAATGTAGTTGTTTATTGCATGGTTCTTTGAATTGCAAAAAAAATATTGTACATGCAAGATACAACAAATTGTATTGCATTAGCTTTCCATACATTGTTCACTAAGAATTGTTTAAATGGCACTAACAAACAGTGAGCATAACTTCATAAGTCTGCACATTGCTGTACATTTTAAGTTTAGTATTACTTAATTCAGAAGTTCTGTTATAATTATCAGGTTATTTGTGTCTCGTAGGTTTATGGGGTCTATAACATTGTGTTGAATATGATGTAGACATTGGAACATTTTTGTGGACTAAGCCATAATTATTAAAGCTAACATACTGGTCAATGTTTATACGCCAGCCTAATAAAATCAAGTAAATATCGAAGAGACTTTCTTTAATTTTGTTCTGAAAGACTGCTGTTACAATTTTAAACTTTTAATTTCAGGTTTGAAAAAGATTTAAAAGAGATGGTAGGAGTCACCCCAGGTTATTATTGGACCATATCGTGGAGGTTCACATGTCCGCTGGCTCTCGTCATTATTTTGGGAGCCAGCTTGGCTGGTCTGTTCCGCAAACCCCTCACGTATTCTGGTTGGAACCCGGCCACAGCCACCAAGGACAAACTACTTTTCCCGCCGTGGGGAGTGGTTCTCATCATATTCCTTGTCCTGGCCTCAGTTGCATGTATTCCAGTCTACGCAATACTCTACCATTACGGTGTTATTAAGAAGGATACGTTCACAAAAAGGACTTCAGACTCAAAGGACGACTCGGAGTTTATCGTCAACGAGTCAATGCAACCGCTAACGCAAAAGGTATAACTGTAACCTGTTGTCTCTTGCCACTTCCATTCAGTCTGTGGGTCATATATTTACCTCGCTTATAAAAATAAGTTTTAAACTGCACACTATAGTTTGTACACAATTTGACTTCGATCATAAAATGGTAGATATCTGCACACATAAGTTTGTACACAATTTGATATCATTCGCACTGTTAAGATTTTTAAATGGGGGTTTTTTGAAACGTTTTAGTTAATTCCCTAAATGAGGCTGTGTTTTATATTATACACAAAATGCGATACAAAAAATTAAGTGGTGGGTTTACCTAGATTTTGTCTGTAACACTGGCTACACAAAATATGTCTCTTCCTTTTAAACTGTGCTTTTTACAACTGTTGTGGATTCTTCTATAAGGCGGTCCTATTTTCTCTTTGTGCACAATAGTAGTCTCATTCACTCGTTAATGTGGTTATGCTGGCATTATCTCATTAAACTGTCACATGTAACATTACTAACCTAGAACTAACACAGATTTGGTGTAAAACGTTTAAATTATTATTCACTAGTTATTTATTTCTTGTTTGGTTAAATTGTAGTTTATTATGTCAAGTTCCATAGATCAATATAAAAGCATAGTTCCAGAGTCTTGTTTCCTAACTAAATGAAGCTCTTTTTCATCTTCCAGGCAGTTATTTTTTGTTTATAATAACCCTCCGCTTTTATGAGGGAGAAGTTTAAAATAGAAATGCCTGCTTAAGCTTTAAAAGCTTTTTAATTTATCTTTAATGCTGCATTTTCGGTGGTATCATCCCATTTACTAACAGTACTACCATGTAGTGTGTGCCAAATTATGGTAAAAAGCTTCATAAGTTTACGATGTATTTTTCATCCATACATTTTCGTTGGTTTTATGCTTTAAACTAACAATACTACCATGTAGTGTATGCCAAGTTGTCGATGTACTATCTTCTTTTACTTTGTATTTTGGTTAATTCTGTTTAAAAACCTTTTTAAATAATGATTTCGTCGCGCGCTATACCTCCATAAATGTAGTTTTTATTTAAAAGGGGAAAAATGCCACCGTTCTGCTGCTCTGCTTGTTACCTTGGCCAATTTTAGATTGTCTCGCATATTGCATTTTAATTCGGTAAATGGAAGTTGATGCAAAATAAACTATTGTTAGTTGCATTTGGCTCTATTTATACGAAAGTTAGCAACCGTTATATAGGCTGGTAAAGTTCGGCATTTTAGTCCAGTCGATCAGCAGTGCGCATCAGAAAAGTTGATCGAAACCAGAACCTTGGCGGTCTATTGTGTTGGTAGGCAAGTATAGCGGAAGTTGCTTAAACCTAGTGGATCAATGCGTTTTTACGAAAACAAGTATCAATCCTATAGAAAAGAGTTCTGCAAACTCAGGAAAAGATTTTCTAATCTATAGCCTACAAAGTAAGATTTGTCGAATATTGCCAACCAAAAAGTGTTGCCGCATTGCAAAAGGGCCATGGCTACCGTGAAATACTTTTATTGATTATAAAATAATTTTGTAGAATAATCGTTAAGTTTCTGATTTCTCTTATGACCACTGTACACAAGTTGATCATAGATTTGAGCGGTTTTACTTTTCTCGTATTTACTTTATAACCGAATAAAAAAATAAATTCTTGCCGAATATTTGGCGACACGCCATGGCTGTCTCGAGAGTAATGCAGACAAAAAAAACGATGTAAAATTAATATATATATATTAAATAATATATAAATTTTGTCCGGCCCGTTGGTCCAACGGTTAAGTGCGTCGCCTTTTAATCTAAAGGTTGAAGGTGCCATTCTCCTATCCTATATTAACTTCGGGATTCGAATTGGACCCCCTACGTCCGGCCCGTTGGTCTAGCGGTTAAGTGCGTCGCCTTTCAGTCGAAAGGTAGAAGGTGCCAAACTGGTCGCTAGCTAGTCGGTTGTGTCCTTGGGCAAGGCACTTAGTTTAGTTTAGTTTATTTTTTGCTTCCACGATGAAAACACGAAGCGGGACTATCGGTAAAAATTTGGAAAACGGGAAAAAACGGCAAAACGACAGTCGTTAGAACTTTACGGACATTGCCTGAACCTAGCGGATTAATGGGTTCTACCAAATTGAAGGAACGTGTCTATCATATACAACACACTGCAATAGCTCCGTCCGATGGGCGCGAGGTGATCTGACGATTGCCCGTGTGTTAACCCCCTTGGTTTTCCTATTCAACGGGATAAAGATGAATATCCTATCCTATCCTATCCTATCCTATAGCTTCTATTTTTTTGGAATAACCCATGATGGACTCCTCCCTAACACCGTTTTTTGTGTCGAATTGGTTTATGTATTGGTCGAGTTAACCATTCAACCACACGACCGTACGACACTTTGGCAATGTTTGGGGTAATTTAAAGTAATATTTTGACATCTAACGGTTGAGATTTGTAACTAATTTCTTCCGGTAGGTGGAGCGCAGATCAAACTATTCGGTTCCCGGCAACTGTGCGCTAATTTCAAAATCCCGTTTATCGTTTGCGGTTTTGTCTAGTTGTCTGCAAACAAACTGTGTTGTTGTACTGTATTTACCCGCGTTTGACAACGATAAAACATGTTCTAAACAATCAGATTGGGGAATAAATTGGAACTCTTGAATAGTTTCTGACTCCTAACTTTTTGTGCAGGTTTTTTGAAATATGAAATTCGTTAGTTAGCCTAAATCGGAAATTTAAGTTAATAGTGCTGGCACAGCAAAAGGGTGGAAAGTTTAGTAAAACTGCAAGATGGATAGGTCTTCAAAAAGACGTAGAGGAAGAAGAAAAGGTTAGTCAACACTAGCCTATGTTGTAATAAATAATTAATAGACTTATTAATACTGATTAATCAATTAAAATAGTTACTTAAATTCCATTGTTACCATACTTTTATTACTTTTACGTCACTTTTCTTCATTTCATGCTGTTTTCTGTCTCTTTCATATTATTTCAATGTCAGAAAATATAAAACAAAATCATCCCACCAAATAGCTTGATCGAAAGTTGCAGGATCATCACTCTCCCTTGAGTATTCTTAACATAATCTGACGATTGGCTGTGTAATAACTCCCTTGGGTTTTCTTTTCAGGGATAAACATTAGATATGATTCACAGGGATAAAACACGGATATCCTGTATCACATTATTATAGCATGACCTGGGCCTTAGCCATATTTTTGTGCCAATGCCCAAGAAGTCAATTTGTAAATGAATGTCTTAGCAATACCATAAATGCTTAATTACTTAATTGTTTCTTACCAACATCATACATCCTTAATTACTTTATTCCCAGTTGAGTATATTGATGTGGTTCCTTCATCCGACTTACCCCCACTTGTTGAGGGTGAGTTGCGTTGCTTGCTCTTCATCACAGTGGGTGAGATAGTGTGGGGAACCACCGCCCCAGCCCGTCCAGCGCCAGTTTCACCCGCGTACATTCGTCTAAGATGGTGGGGTGAAGCGTCTGATGGAACCTTCTTTAGGTAGATTGTGTTTTGATCTAATCTCTTTCAACCGGCCGATATATCATTTAAAATAAAAAGTTATACCATTTAAAATAAAAAGTTATATATCCGATTTATCATTTAAAATAAAAAAAATTAAAAAAACAATAAAGCTTCATTTGTTTTTAGAGAGAGCATTTTAGCTAGAAGAGTCTAGCACAACTTATCTAGAAGATGCTAAAATTACCAGACAAAAATTACTGACCATTACCAACTTATTGTATTAAATTTTGCAGCAAGAATTTACCATTTTATTTTAAAATTTTGTGGTAAAGGAATTTCCGGAATAGCCATTTTTATTATTCTTGTACAAGTTTGATAACCTATTTTTTATAAAGATCATTATTTATCCCGTACCTCAAACAACTCTAGACCTCAAACAACTCGAGATGACAGACCGACAAGAACTCGAGCTCAATTTGGCATCCGCTCGGGTCCAAAACAAATGGCTGCATACTTTCATGACATGGGTTCGGTCACTTTTGACATCCTTGCCAGTCCCAAGGGTCTTCCCATTGGCAGGGTCCAGGTATTCATCTTTTTATACTTTTGTGTGGTCTTTTGTCAAATTTTGGTCCAACACTTATGTGTATCTCTGAAGGAATTTGGGATTATTGGATATGCTTCATCACATGGACAATTGTCAGACTACCTTTTCCTTGGTTCTAATGCATTGTCTCGTATAGATCACCACTGTAAATGAAGACTACAGTAACAGTACCATAAACAAATATTGCGGTTACAGTTCACAATTATTTTTGGAAGTTGGCAGTACCAATTAAGTGTTATTTATTATGCTTCCCACAAGTTGTTAACATGCTGTATGCAGCAGTAGGCCTACTACAGTACTTAAGCCCCAAACTTAAGATTTGAAACTTAAAAGTGCATGTTTTCATCTAAGTTTGTTAACTTCACCACTGTCTGGAAAGTTCATAGTGTGGTATTTTCTCAGCACTTCCCAATTACCGGTAACTGTTGAAAATAGTTTGCTCAACGTGAGTTCTTGTGTGTGCTTAATAGGACAATTTTCCCCTGTGTACTTAAATAGGTTAAATACAGTCATAAAAAATACAGAAATTAAACACAAGGTAAAAAAAGTCCTAGTAAAGTCTAATGCCATAAGAGACATAAGTGATTGTTAGTAATAAAAATCCTCACCTTCATAGTTAAGTACTTGATGTGGTTAGGGTGTTTTATTAATTAA
>CH002141.1:682525-712814 GCA_000149265.1 Ciona savignyi | reverse complement strand
ACTGCAGCTTGCATGCCTGCAGGTCGACTCTAGAGGATCCCACTATACAAACAGCCAAGGTAAACCATGAAAGAAATAGGCTTTTCCCACCGCATAGTCTGATCTTTGATTGATGGCTGGTTTATTTCTATAAATTGCTGGCAGTTACAGTTTAATGCATTCTGTTATAGTTTTCTTGTTCTGTTTTCACTTTTATTATTTATGATATAAATTGCTAAGACTTATTATTCTAAAGTCATTTAAATACGAGACCTGTATACCTCAGCATTCAGCTTAGGTACAGGACCGTGCAGGCCTTAATGACCGCGCTTAAAGTAAGCTGTCACCATGTACATTGGTTCAGTAAGACTATATGACAAGTGTTATGCTAAGTCTCCATAATAAAAACGAAAATACAACGCTCCTGCAGGCGCTTCTGTTACTAATTCACCTCTAAACTGACACATGATTGTATACAATGCATATAGGCACGAAATCTCAACAATGTCAGTGACGTAATACGGGAAATCCCCTAACATAAAATAAAATATATATTTGCTCATAACTCTTTAACCAAAAAATATTGGAAGAAACTGATTTGATTTTTGAAATCAGCGTATTTTTTTCCATTTATTAAGATATTCTTAAAATTGACTTCAGTTCCCCTTTAAGACAAAATTTGAGATTATACGAACGGGTATTAAAGTGTACCAATCTTACGACACGTAAAGCTTCGGTGCCAGGCAATAAGCATAAGTTTAGGTCCTCAACTTTAGGCGGTCAGTATATAGTGGATTGATTTGCAAATACAACAATCGACAATTTGTGTTAAGATTGTTAGTAAGAAACCCATATATTCGTTTTAGTTAGGACGTGTGGTAATGGTTGGTTGTGCTATTTTTTACAGTTTTCATAACTATAGAGTTTGCGCTTAAGTTTTAATTGTGTAGTTGTTATGGGTTAAGTGAGCAAAGGTACTTAAGCGCTCTTGTATTGGAAGGATCACAACAAGCGATTAGCAAAACAAGAACCCGCTTTTACCCTGGGTTCAAAAGGAGAAAACAGGGAAAATGCTAGCTAAAACTGTAAAAACTAATTCTAACACCAATCTTAACCGCCAGAACTAAACTTTAATCACAACCCTTACACAAACCTTAATGTGATAATCGTTATAAAATCATAGATGTAACTTTGTCTTAGTCAGACCAGTTATTACGTCTATAAATAGCTGTTTTTTGACACTCTAAACGCGACCAAAGTCTAATATTGATTTTTTCGTATGTTTTGTTAATATATGTGTTAATTAATGAGTCACAAACTGGACTGTTTCGTATATTGATTTTAACTAACGTCACAGTACTTATATTGTGACGTTTAACTGGGCATGTAATATTTGCTTTATATTAGGCCTTAGGCGGCAGTGGCTGTTAATAAAGTAACTGTACCTGGTCATGAAAGGCATTTTTCTGGCCATGTAAACAACACATTGTGAATGATATAATATGGCTGGGAACTTGCGAAAACGGAAAGGAAAGGATGTGCTCTTGGATAAAGGAGACGAAGCTAGCGAATCAAAGAAATCAGGTAACGGTTTGTCCCCTTAAAACCATCGGTAATCTCGTTCACGAAACAAGTTACCGGTGACATGGTAGAGGCAGACGTGAGAATTGTGTGATCATACTTAATTCACAAACACCCTTAACCTGCAATCCCACTTTTTAAATAAACTCGGTATAAAACACACATATTAGTACATGTAAAGAGCATAGCACACGTGAAAAATATATGGGTTAAAACATGTTTTATTGCTTTTTAATTTTGGGCCTGTACTTTTACTCTTACTATCACTGGGAAAACTACCATTTCAGAACGAACCCTTTTTAGCGACGATGATGACGACGGAGCAACAAGGGATACCTTCAGCAACACTTCCGCTGCTGATGGGACCAGCATAGCAACCACATCACGTGAGCGGACAAAGGGCGGTTCAAGGGGCCCGCCTGTGGTTTCATTTTATGACAATGTCGAAAGTCACTCTATCGACGAAGCGGATGATATTGGGAAAGATTTTGATCTTTTTAACAACACAATTCACATTTCAGATGTGGATAAGGTGCGGATATTCATAATCTTAAATTAATATTCGTTATTATATAAAACACCGACATTGTTGCCAACTTAAGTGTTAAATTGCTCGTCTGGTCTTCGACAGAAAGCTTGTGGTATCGATACCAGTCGCGGACTAGCGTTTATGTACACCGTCTAGTTCCTGGTTAATGGATGGTTACATTGGTTAGGTACTAAGCGCAAGAGGTCCGATCCGACTGTTTTAATAAGTCGAACAAAAACTGTGGCAATATTTTAACGTACTTAACACATTGCAATAGCTCCTGTTACTACAATGTGGAAAGAGGGAATTTGCACAACGGCCCCTGCGTTTTCCTGTCCTGGGCGATAAAGACATGTACTTCATGCAATTTTATGTCAACAAGTCGCCTCTTTTACCTAAAAAGGGAAACGGTCTAGAAAGGGACTGTGTACAATAGTAATTGGAACATTTAAAGAAAATGAAACTTGCTTTTCTGTGTGCAAAATGGCAGGCTTAAATCACCCGTGACCGCCACGCGCAGTCAATCATTAGAAAACTCCCATGTCGTTGTCTGATTAACTACACTATAGCAGTTTGTTTATACATCTAGTTTTATTATAGTCTACTGTCATCGCGTTACTTTGATTTAGTTTAAAAAGGTTTAAAAATGGTTTCTGCATAACATTACTTTGATTTAGTTAAAATATGTAAAAACACGGTTTCTACAGATTGACCATGCTGGCCTTATAAAGAACTTGCACGAAAGGTTCAAAAAGAAAGCGCAAAAATGGGAGGGCGGTGCCTTGTTTTATACTCGTTGGTCGTTTACCATAAACTTCTTTATTCTTGTCATGCAAATGTGTCAAATGGTGATTAATCAATTCGCCGATATATTTGAAGTTACTACAAAACATACGAAGGTGAGTGTTTGCACGCGGCCTACAACCCTGTGGTATTGTTCAATTTTACGTATGGTCATTGGTAAATATCTTCAAACAGAGTATTTTTACATTTGTAAAACGTTTAATTTGTTTTTGGACCCGAGCTTGGTGTTAATATTTTTTGTTTTTTTACCGAGCCGAGTTTCGAATCCATGAAGGGCTCTAGGAGTATGGGAGTCGGTATAGGTATTGGCCGCGTTAACCATTCGCCCCCTTGACTGTATAGCCCTGTGTTAATATTACTGTTGGCCTTGAAACGTTTAAAAGCGCAGATTGAGCAAAGTGTTCTCCCACGTCTTGGTTTGTATCGTCGCAAGATGGCGCAAGAACCACTCTACAATTCTCGTTATTCGGTGCAGGCGATCCAGTGTATCTTGGCTGCTTTAACTGCCTTGGTGGCTGGCCTGCAGATGAAGCTGAAACTTGCCGAGAAAGCCGAACGATACAGAAGAGGCGCGAAAGCGTACGGCCGCCTGCTTCGCATCAGCACCTACTACCTCATGCTTCTTGAGAACGGCGGAAAGCTTGATGACGCCACAGACTTGTGGAGAGAGGCGATGAGAAAGGAAGGCAAATGGATCCCGATGGTTAAAACGTTCATGACTCTGTGATCATTTTTCATTATTCACGTCGTACATGAAAGCGCAATTTATCGTACAACAAGATAAACAAGCTTCGAGTTTTAAAATACATAATATACTTGAAAATTATCGTTATCATACCACCATGTATTAGTCCTTAATGGTAAGCTTTTTGTATTGGGACATAACTATATTTTGCTCTAAGGGCCTAGCCTAAATAAATGTCTACAGATATCGCTATAACCCAATAATATGTTACGGATACAAAATTTAACGAAGCCACCATATAGACTGTTAAAATGCAAGATTTATTTAACAAATTGTTAATAATTTCCTTCATATACTAATTTTCTGTCGTTCGTGGTTAATTAATAACAATGAAGTTTGTTTAAAGATACCCACGTTGATTTGCAAAGATAGGCAATTGTGCACAAATGACAAAAGCTTTCAATCAAATTGGCAATCGTGCACAAAGACATGATGAACAATCGTGCACAAAGACAGAAGCTTCCAATTAAATCACACTCGGGCCATACGGCAATCCAGTGCAGTTAAATCATGTCAGTGTAAACACAAGATGTATAAAATAGGTAAAAAGAAGAAACCCTAATTTTTTAAACAGTATTAAAGAAAATCGATGTATAGGGTTTATCAGGAAAGATATATTACCTCCTCTGACTGTGGAAGCGGTAAAGAGTTATGACACATTAGACAGGATAGGATAGGATATTCGTGTTTATCCCCGTGAATGGGAAAACCAAGGGGGTTAACGCATGTACAATCGTCAGATCACCTCGCGCCCATCGTCGGGTTGCCGGAGCTATTGCAGTGTGTTGTGTATGATAGACACGGTTCTTCAATTTGGTAGAACCCATTAATCCGCTGGGTTCAGGCGACAGCTATTTGATTGGACCGTGTATTTGGAACAGTATGACAGAAAGTTTGAAGTAATTGCCCTTAGTAAGAAAGATTGATACATCTAACAAAATTTACCATGACGCAGACATATTGTATAAAATTTAAATAAAATTGTAGCTGTCCGTTTGGGGTCAAAATTATTGCAGTGTGGAATTCTATAAAAACATTGTCCCACCGGTTGGTCTGGTGGTTAAGTGCGACGCCTTTTAATCGAAAGGTCGCAGATTCGGAACTAATCGCTGCTACTCGGTTGTTTCCTTTGGCAAGGCATTTATGGGAAATTGCCTGAACCTAGCGAATTAATAGGTTCTGCCAAATTAAAGGAACGTGTGAATCATACACAACACAGTGCATTAGCTCCGGTAACCTGACGCTGAGCGCGAGGTGATCTGACGATTGCCCACGTGTTTACCCTATTGGTTTTCCCATTCACGGGGATATACATAAATATCCAAACGATTACCACAGCCCTTGTTTGATCCATAAAAACACTTGGCAACCTTTTCTAAGCGACTTACAAAAAGACACAGACATGTAGCTAGTGATATTTACTCGGTACATTTTATCTTGCGTCCGACAAGGTGTCGCTAACTAACAATATCATAAATTAAATATTGTAATATGTTTTTTTTTTATCGAGCTTAAGTTTCCAGTCCATGATGGGCTTAGTACCAGGACCGTTTTTTTTATTGAAATCGGTATATGAATTGGCTGCGCTAACCATTCGGCCGGACGATCGTACATTTTGTAATATGTTCGGCACTTAAAATATGTGATTATCATTTTTACTTCCAATAACAAAATCCACCAATACCGTTGTTTGAATTATAAAAATGTATTTAGGGAACTCCCCCTTCGTGGAAAGCATTTTTCATTTAGTCTCTAGACCAGTCGCGTACGATTAGTTCGTCAGTCCTTTGTATTTCTACCAAATATGAAGACACTGATTTTTTGTGCATCTCTTATTCTGTTGTTACTTAACAAAAATGCAGCACTGGGTAAGTTTTATCACTTTTTATACATACTTAAAGCTGGTGCTAATGCCTTAAGTTATAATTAGTTGGTTTCCCTTTAAACATAAATGTGTACTAGATTGGATAAGAAACAGATGCAATTTTATACTGAATTACCTATAACTGTATATACCTTATTAAACTGGTTTTGCAGGTTCATAGATTTTATTAATTTTTTTCGGAATGTGAAAGAAATAAGAAACAGATGCGACTAGGGACGGAACGGTAGTCTGATTTTTTCTCTGCTGGGTGGCGCTATTTATTTTTTTGGAATTATCTGGGGAGTAACTATTTTCGATATTAATGTTAGGGTTGGGGTTAAAGTTAGTTCTGGGGTTGAGATTAGTGTTTGGGACAGGGTTAGAATTACTTTCTATAGCAATCTAAGTGATCAAAGCGGTCCTGTAGTATTTAGAGGCACCCGCGACTGAGTGGTCTTATACTAGTTTTCGCACTTACTAATCGTATTCCTAGTTAGAGTAGTGGTAAGCGTCGCCACCTGTCACGCGGGAGACTGTGGTTCGATTCCCCTACGGGGAGCTTTTTTTTTTAACTCTTTTGTTTCTTAGTTATAAACAAACTCATCATAACCCTGCATTCAGCTTGTCTGAGCATTTTTGGAATTTTTCCATGCATTGGCTAAAGTAAGCGATCTCTTTGCAGTTTTTTTATTGTAAACACTATTTACTTAAAATGCGTAAATGGTGTAATAAACATGGTGCTAGAGTTAGTGTTTAGTCTTGCGGATGAGTTTAGTGTTCAGGAATGGGTTAAAATTAGTGTCCGTAATTTTAGTTAGTAGTTTCCCTCCTCCCCGCTTTAGTACAGCTGATAAATAGCGCCATCCAGCAGAGAAAAATCAGACTACCGTTCTGTCTCTAGCCGCATGCATGTATAAGAAACTTGACCTGGCTTTAACTTACTTGTACTGTGACTTGACTTAAGAATTGGTCACAGTGACCTTGACTTTAAAATTGCTTGATCCATAGAAGACTACCTAATTGAAATTAGGGATAGGCAAAGTAAAAAAATATTTATAGGTATTTTAAAATCCAGAACGAAACAATTTTAATTGGATCACTTTTTCATTGACTGAAACATAGTCTGTGTTACTACTTACTGGCTACTTCCATAAAAGGTTCAAATGCATCTTTAAGACTTTACAAAATATTGAATATTAAATGCGATAAGCTTCTGCTGTTAGTGAAAAATAATCGTATGATCAACCAGGTTACAGACCCTACCAATGGGCTTCAATCAAGTATCCTATCTTACCTTACTTCTTGTTTTTCAGCCCGCACTAGTCGACCGAATGTGTTATTTTTCATCATTGATGACTTACGTCCTGCGTTAGGTTGCTACGACTACCCGAAAGTATTGTCGCCCAACATTGACCAACTCGCTTCTCATTCGGTCAAGTTTATGAACGCCCATGTCCAGGTGAAATGTGTTCGTTTACATATTTTTTTATAATGCGACGAATATCCAAGCAAACACTTTTATTTCTCAGCAAACAGTTTGCGGGCCAAGCAGGACTTCATTTCTAACAAGTAGAAGACCCGACACAACGCGACTCTACGACTTTGGTTCATACTGGCGTAATCATGCCGGCAATTACACTAGTTTGCCACAACATTTTAAGGAAAACGGATATTTTACCTACAGCATTGGAAAAGTGTTCCACCCTGGTAAAATAAAATTTTATCATTTTTCTGTATTATTAAGTTGTTTTTTTGTACTTAAAAAAATCTGTGCACCTAAAAGATCAAATGCATAAAAAAAATTCTGCATAACAAGTTTCGAAAAATTAGCTTTAATCACAAGTAAACCATTTTCTTGTTTAAAATTCCTAGGTATTTGCTCCAATTACAATGATGATTATCCACTGTCATGGTCGAAACCAGCCTACCACCCACCCACACAGCATTACAAGATGAAACCGGTTTGTTCCTGATTTTGCCTGTTTAAATTTATTTTTAAATGCTTTAATGCTTTCACATTTAAAAAGTGTAGGGAATACATGTATTGAACAAATTGTCAGTTAATGATTAACTTATTCTATATACAGCTCAATAAATTAAACTCGTAAAGTGACTTGTCAATACAAAAGTTAAAGAAGTTAACTGCCAATTTAATCAACTAAAACAACCGAATATACAGAAAAGACTTCTATTTTTACAATATGTAAAAAGGCAAAAATATTTTTAACCCATGGAAAACCAGATAAAAATTTACATGAATTGTGCTTCCCAAGGTGTGTCCTGGTGCAGACGGCAAACTCCACATGAATCTTCTTTGCCCGGTAAATGTTTCCACTCAGCCAGAACACTCACTGCCCGACATACAAAGTACTGAGCACGCTTTGCAGATGATCAAGAGCTTTTCTATGGACAAGACACAAGTAAATTTACAAACAAGTTTGAGGATGGATTTATTTGCATCAAGTGAAAATTTTTAATTTAATATTATTTGACGGAAACATTTCATAAATTCTTGGGCAATGGATTTTTAGTTTTTATAAAGACCAAGTGAATCTAAGTATTGCTGCATGCAAAATGTACACCTAACACGTTTTAATTTCTCCAGCCATTCTTCCTGGCAGTTGGTTTCCACAAACCCCACATTCCTTACAAGTTTCCCGAAGATTATCTGGATCTTTACCCGTTGTCCGAAATCGATCTGGCCCCGAACCCGTTTATCCCACCAGACCTGCCCCTCGTAGCATTTTCCCCATACACCCAGATGAGGATACGGGAAGACGTAACGGCTCTGAACCTGAGCTTTCCGTTTGGACCAATTCCGACCGAGTTTCAGGTAACA
Source organism: Ciona savignyi (assembly GCA_000149265.1). NCBI lineage: Eukaryota > Metazoa > Chordata > Ascidiacea > Phlebobranchia > Cionidae > Ciona > Ciona savignyi. The sequence continues at coordinate 704,473 of CH002141.1, read as the reverse complement.
GTTTTTTTAATAACCCATAAAGGCAGAAATAGAGTTTAAGGTTTTTTTCGATCTTTATTTTATTTTTATTTTAAGTTTAAATTTAACCTTGAGAAATAGTGTTTATTTTTTTATTTATCTTTTTAGTACTTATAAACCTTTTTTTAAAACAATATTTTTCTTTGGTTAAAAATTCCAAATTGTGCTTTAAACACCAGAAGTTGACAGTAAAATTTGTGTAGTAGAATAAGTAAATAAATAAAAGCAAGTTCCTATAAGATTAAACCAAAACTACTCCAGAGTAAAACTAGGCTTGCATTAATTTTAATGAAATCTCTCATGCTAGATAATCACCCTTTAAGGCTAGACTAACAAAATTAGTTTTTTAAGACTTTAAAATTATTCAGAGAAAAATCCGGCAACACTATTACTCCTCTGTCACCTACACTGATAGCATGGTTGGCAAAGTTTTGCAGCAGTTGGAGGATTCTGGGTTCGCGGACGACACAATTATTGTCTTAATGGGCGATCACGGTTGGTGTTTATGGGCAAGGTTTCTTATGGTTTCACCGTGGACTTGTTTTTGTCGGACAGATTAGTCTAGCGGATAAGTGCGTCTACTTTCAGTCGAAGGGTTGCAGGTTTGAAACTGTCGAAGGGTTGCAGGTTGGAAACTGGTCGTTAGCTAGTTAGTTGTGTCCTTGGGCAAGGACATTGCCTGAACCCAACGGATTAATGAGTACTACTAAATTAAAGGAACGCGTGAATCATACACAACACACTGAAATAGCTCTGGTAACCTGACGGTGGCCGCAAGGTGATCTGACGATTACCCGTTTGTTAACCCCTTTGGTTTTCCCATTCACGGGGATAAACTTGAATATCCTATCCTATCCTTACCAACAGTGGTGGAATTTTTAACGTTACTTTTAGAGAAAGACCTTAGATTGTTTAAAACATAGTGATAAGTGTAAACTAAACATATCCTTAATATTTTCAAAACATTTTCCAAAATTGGTGACGAAGTGTTAATTGCTTTATTATTTCCTGAAAAATAAAAGTTAATATTTCCTAAATAATTTTTAAAAATAACCTTGAAATATTATGAACTAAAATGTTATAAAAAGGGAAGTAGCCTTTAGGTTGTTTTTTTTAAATATATCCTAATTGGTAACACATTTTCAATGGTAAAATGCATTACAATCACACTGTTTGAAAAGTTTACAGGCTCTTTATATTATCCGACTGTGTGCACAATACTTTACAAATTTGTATTTTACGAGTTCCCTTTGTGTAGGTTGGAGTTTAGGGGAACACGGTGACTGGTGCAAGTACGAGAACTTTGAAGTGGTTACTCGTGTTCCATTGTTGGTGCATATCCCAGGCATGACGGATGCCTACCACAGGAAAGCATCAAAGTTCGATTACATTGATTTGCTCAAAACTCGTGGCAATAAAATTGCCTTTTCAGCATCAGGTACAAGGGTTATTGATGACTGGTTTCTTGCTATGGTATTATATATTAATGGATTTCTTTAAAATCAAAAGAAAAAAATTGATTTTACTCTTTATATTTTATTTTAATATATTATTTGCCGAATATTTACAGTTTCATAATTGTTGTAGTCACAATGGTATTTAAAATTTAAAGCAAACAACACTGTTTTAAAGTCTCAATTGTTTAATATGCTTTATTAAAATTTTGTAGTTTTAAATATTTTGCCAATTGACTTATTCATTTTCAATTCTCCAGTTTAACATAACATTTCAATTACTTTATTTTGTATGTCACCCCTTTCGTCAGTGATGCATTATCAACTTTCGATTTCCATAAAGGTCCCCATAGTAATGGGTTGGTTGAAGCAGTCGATCTGTACCCCACATTATCTGAGCTTGCGCAAATCCCAATCCCGCCCACATGCCCGGAGAATCCATTCAATGTAAGTCTCAAGTCTCTGTGAAATAAGCCTTTGAGCTGAAAAAAACACTTTTCTGTCTACTTTTTTCTGTTAATCACAACACAACATTTGGAATGTGGCATTGTTATAAGGTTCCTGTTTCAAAGCCTAGTATTTCCCCGGCCCTTAAATACACTTGCTATTTATGTCTACTCATTTTTCTGTCTATTTTTTTCTGTTATACACAACATAACTTTTTAAGTTGAGCATTTTTATAAACGTTTCTGTTTTAACGCCAGTAGTTTTCCCATCACCAATGTAATTCCAAAACGTCTTAAATAGAATAGTTATTTTGGGCTCATGCTTTTTGCTCAGTTTATTGTATTGTTATTGTTTATGCACTCTTAAATCTTCATTCCTTTGATTTGTTTTTATTATCCATATTATTACTGTTGTACATGACTAAAATCTTCTTTTAGATTAGCATATTTTAGACGATGCTAATTTTCTACAATTAAGAAATTGTAGTTTTAGAGATTTTTAAATTGGTGTGTTACATGAAACCCCTTAAACTTCAACTTTAATTGAAAACCAGGTTAGTTTCTGCACTGAAGGAACAAGTTTTGCTCAACTGATTGAATATTCCTCACAAGAGTTTGCTGCCCAAGTCAATGGCTTCGAAATGCCAAAAAAATCAGGTCCATTTTATAAAAAAATTTGTTTTGTAAATTGGTACATTCGAATATGTTTAATTTATAAATTCTTGTTTAAGAAAGTTACAGATAATCAACATCTGATTAATTAGCATGGTGGTTTAGTGCATCAACTTTTAGACAAAAGGTTGTAGGTTTGAAACTGGATGCTAGCAAGTCGGTTGTGTCCTTGCGCAAGGCATTTAACGGACATTGCCTGAACTAAACGGATTAATTATTGGGTTCTACTAAATTGAAAGAACATGTGAATCAAACGCAACACACTGCAACACGCTCAATCGTTTCATAGCACAGTCAATCGACTGCCATCAGTACTCATAGTCGAGTTATCTGTTGTGTGTTAAAGGATATTCATTTTTATCGGTGGTTTCCAACAAACGCAGGGAATGTTGAAACAAATAGATTTTAATACATATTCAAATTTGAAACTATTGCAGTGTGTCTATCATCTTATATTTAATTTTTGAACAACCAATTTAAAAACTACCAAATAAGTGCAATGTTTCTTACATTACCCATATTTTTAATAGTGAAGAAAAAAATATTTATTCTTGGAATACCATAATTCGTTTTTCTTGACTATTTCAGCCGTTTCATGGAAATCGGCTGTTTTCAGTCAGTACCCCAGACCATCAGACTACCCGCAAGAAAACACTGACCTACCAAACTTGAAAGACATACGTATTATGGGATACACAATGCGGACACACCACCATCGCTTTACTGAATGGGTCACTTTTGATCCAGTTCATTTTTTTGCCAACTTTAGTCAGGTGAGTGATGTTTTCTCACTGCACAGCATCAGCTATGGGGAAGGTACCCAGTGCATGGCAGACATGTTCTCTTGTGTGCAAGTTCGACCGGTTAGTCTGAATTAATGGGTTCTACCAAATTGAAGGAACGTGTATATAATACACAACACTGCAATAGCTTTGCGCAAGGTGATCAGATGATTGCCTGTGTGTTAACCCCCTTGGTTTTTCCATTCATGGGTATATACATGAATATCCTATCCTATCCAAGTGAGTATGTACAAAGTAAGTAAAATAAAGTAACTGCAAGATAACATACAAATTCATTGCTTTTAAGTGGGTATTGGGTCGCTGGGAAATTAAACATTTTAAATTTTGAATAATACTGCACTGGTAGAAATTTGGGTTTGCCTTTAATATTTTAGCAGGTGACTTCACCCACACTATCACTGTGTCGCCTTTTTGCCGAAGGGTTGAAGTTTCGAAACTGGTCGATAGCTAGTTGCTGGGCTAGTACTTTGACAAGTACTTTGGTCGCTAGTACTTTGACAAGGAACCAAATGGATTAATGTGTTGTAATAAAACAAAAGTAACTTTTCTATCTTATGTAACAACACAATAGTTCCGAATACCTGTCGCTGTGAATGAGATAGTTTGACGGTTACCCGTCCTTCCTTATGAGAACACTTTCTTACGTAATCGCGGGGAAATCTGACGATTGCCCGTGTGAGAACACTCCGTTACATAATCGCGGGGAAATCTGACGATTGCCCGTGTGAGAACACTCCGTTACGTAATCTCCACTAAATATGACGATTGACTGTGTGAGAACACTCCCTTATAAAATCGCGAGGAAATCTGACGATTGCCCGTGTAAGAACACTCCGTTACATAATCGCGGGGAAATCTGACGATTGCTCGTGTGAGAACACTCCGTTACGTAATCTCCACTAAATATGACGATTGCCCGTGTAAGAACACTCCGTTACATAATCGCAAGGAATCTGACGATTGCCCGTGTGAGAATACTCCGTTACGTAATCTCCACTAAATCTGACGATTGCCCGTGTGAGAACACTCCCTTATAAAATCGCGAGGAAATCTGACGATTGCCCGTGTGAGAATACTCCGTTACATAATCGCGGGGAAATCTGACGATTGCTCGTGTGAGAACACTCCGTTACGTAATCGCAAGGAATCTGACGATTGCCCGTGTGAGAATACTCCGTTACATAATCGCGGGGAAATCTGACGATTGCTCGTGTAAGAACACTCCGTTACGTAATCGCGAGGAAATCTGACGATTGAACTGTCAGGGTGCGTTTTAACACGAGTTATCGTTAAATTTCCTCGGACCCACGGTCGGTTTACTAGAGATATATTGCAGTGTTGTGTGCAATTGGTTCGTTCCTTTAATTTAGATAGAAACCATTATTCCACTGAGTTCGAGCTATCTGAGTTAAGTGCCTTGCCCACGGACACAACCGACCAGAAATAGACCAGTTTTCAATTTTCAACCGATCTGGTTTCAATAGACGCACTTCTCCCTTTAATCGCACTTACGGCAATGCGATATACAAATTTCCAAAAATCAACAGCTAGTTAGTTAGTATCTTATCCTACACTGGCCTTAAACCATATGGATTCTCCCTTCTTTATAAATGTGCCGTATAAAATATCCTATACAGATTCATGCACGGGAACTATATCTAAGAGATTCAGATCCACTGGAGATCTACAATGTAGCAAACTTAGAAATGTATTCTGGCCTGGTGTCCAAACTGCACACAAGACTAGTCAAGGGTTGGAGGAATGAACAGTTCAACATTTAAGGAAAATGTACGCTAAATTGTATCTACTATTTTAGTTCTAGCCACTTAATTTGTAAAATTATGCAAGGCGATAAAGTACATTTTTATAATTGCTTTTACGGGTGTGTAGTATAGTCTAATTTGTATATTTTTCCTTTTCGGCCAACTGGTAGCACGTTTGACCGTCTGTCGTAAGGTGACGGGTTCGAACCAGCCGCTCGAGAGTCGGTTGTGTCCTTTGTCAGGGATTTGCGGACGTTGTCTGAGCCTATGGGATCAATAGGTTTAAGCCTCCTAACCTCTGTTTAGGAATTCAAACCAGCTCTTAGCTTTTCCATTCTGGCCTTGTGCACTTAGCGGTCGTGTGTAAAACCAGTGGAAAAATAAGTTTAACAAAAACTGCAGCAATCTCCACCAAAGTACACGCAGAGGAAGCTCCTGTGACCCGACTGTCGGCCCGACGCAATGTATTTATTCGTTGTTTTGACCACGAGGATAAATATATCCCATTTTACTCCATATATGTATCATAATTTATTATTTAAGCATCCACATTATTTCTGTTCACCTATTACTACTCAGCGTTAATTTGTTATTTTCCGATGCCTTTTTATTCCTTCGTTCAGCAATTTATTGTGTACCGCACCATTTCATCCAAGATTATAATTATTCTGATGTCATTAGCTGACGCTAAAGAAGCAAACGTTTTTTCCACTGACGTAACAGCATTCTGAAAACAAATAAAACGTAATTAAAAATACAGTATAAAAATTATGTTTATGGTTTTGCGAAAACATTAATTTATAAAGTAAAGCAGGAAAATCCGGTATATGGCGGTTCCCAAATTATGCTGCGATGGAAGAGGATAAGGAATTTATGTTTTATCGCCGTTAATGGGAAAATGCAAAGGGAGTTATCAAACGGGCAATCGTCAGATTACCTCACGCCCACCGCCGGGATACCGCCAAATTGCGAGATAGTTGAATAATTAACGCCGGAAGGTATAAGGCTCGATTCCCGGAGTGGGTTGGTGGCAAATCACTTAACTGACAATCCTTAAACGCACTTGGCTATTGAGTTGTACGAACATTGAAAGATCTCTATCGGATTCAAATCCCGCCACAACAGCTCGGGTAGCGTGACTTAGGGCACGATGTAATCTCACGAATATCATGTTGTAAGTCGTTTAAAGTTAAAGTAATTACAAGTTAAAAACATATACATTGTAATGTCAGTAGTAATCCAACATCAGAAAATTGATATTTAGACAAATGTCTGTGTTTCAACAACACCTACGTTTTCCACAACCGGAATAAACATTCTAACCTAACAATGTAATGAGTGACTTACTACGAGATTCAAAGTGTATTCGAGCTTCCAAAGCCAGCAATTCCTGATTGTGTCTGTGATCGAAGCGTAAGCAAATCGATATGGCTTGATATGGTGATTTGGAATTTGCTTTTGCGATTTAGTTAGAAATATTATGTCTTACTCCGTGGTAAACAGGTTTAAAAAGGTTGCAATTCCAGACTGTTTTAAATTGAAACCCCAATTGTCAGTTTACAGTAGGACTATTTCACTGGGCACATGCATTACCTAAGAACCAGAGAATTCAAACCCACAGTTGAAAATTTAAAGCAATCGTTTATTGGCACATTGTATTTAAATAACTCTGGGCAACAAACACAATTTTCCAACTCCCGAAACTTGAGTTCAAATATTTCCTTTATGTAACAAGTTTTTTGTACGTCATATAAACCCGCAGCCGCGGTATTTCTTTGCGCTTACTAGCTTAGAAACAGGCTTTGTGGATTTTAATGTCTCATTGTTATATGTGGGTGGTGAGACTAATACATAATGCATCAAGTGAGAGTTAATGTGTACAAGATGAAAACACGTGCGGAATTTTAACTCATTCTATTTACAGGTTGAACTATAAAACACTGATCATTTGTGAAAAACACGTAAATAATTGATACCTTATCACTAGTCACATTAAATCTTACAACAGGTCGATTATTCTTCTATGCATCTCTGTAAACGACATACAAGAAAGTCTACTCATAAAAGTAATTAGAAATAAAATATGATTGGATTAAATGTCTGATTGTTGTGTTACAGCGACATAGGGTTTATTGAAACGTTTTACGTGATCAAAATTATAGCGTGGACGCGTGAAAAATTAGGCCAACTGTAATGAAGCAAGCGTAGTCGGTTTTACTAATAAAAATTAAGTAAAGTTTAAATTTAGTAAAAGTACTTCGCTGAGAATGTAGTGTTTACTTTAAATTAGGTAAATATTTCAATAGAAAGGTAAATAGTAAAACTGACTCAGAGCGAGTAATTACAGGTGACAAATTCCGAGCAAATTTTCGGCAGGCCCATTTTATCTACACATATGGCTTGGTTTTATCGAACCGCCTATATATGTATATATATTCAGGATTGAAGTTGAGTGCATTTGTGTCGTTTTTGGGTGTTGCGTGTAAAGCGATCTACGCCCGCTGTATTTATTATTTCAAGTGATAAATATGAAACGGCGTCGTCCTTGTCTCGACGGTTTCTGCAGAAGCTGCGGCAAACTCTCACAGGCAAAGGGATATCATAGTATAGGCTCGAATCTCTTTTCCACTAAAAGAAATCGCATTTCAAGCAAAGAAGAACACACGCAGAGAGCGAGTGCCAGTAAGCGATGGCTAACATAAAGGGGTCGCGATGTCTGGTAGGAAACGTAGAGAGAATAAAAGAAACACGCTGGTGCCCTCTTTTCACTCTAGTAGAGAATCAGCGATCGCGCTTTGCTCTGCTGTGGTGCTATGTAAAAAACGTTGCCTCTGAACAACTCATTCATACTCGTTATGTAGTGTGAGTAGGTGCATGTACGAGCGTAGTGGACAACCAGAAGTTTAAGGTTATGAGCAGTGTAATGATTAATTGGGGTATCAAATATTAATAAGTTTAAAACATGTCTAATTAAGTAATTATGTGGTGACATAATAAATATTAAAGTTGAGTTTGTTTTTAACATCAGAAATGTATTTTTCGCGTAAGAGATTTAAATTTTTGACTTAATAGTGTTTGTTTTGTGAAATATTTTCAAAGCCGCTTTTCGGCATGTTGAAAAAGCTGTGATTCGGTTAGTGCATGATACTTTCGCTGTTATCGATCGTTTTTCGGTTTCATTTCAAAGTACAGTCGTCTGGCGAAGTGGAATCTACGGACAGCAGTCGACAATAACACGCATTATTTTGTCTGCTCTCCCAAGAAGTGCGCGCGAATAAATAATTCATCGTAAATGCGGTGTTGAAAGCAAGATCGCGCTGTGCACCGGACATTAATGGCGTGCAAGAATAAATTTTATATACTTAGCTAAGATGGTAAAGGGGTTTTACTTAATTTCCACCATTCTCCTAATTTGTAAAATATCATTTAACCAAATCTTATTATTAAAGTATGCTAATAAAAAGTGTAGTATGCTATTACACCACTTAGTAAATATGTAGTTTGTATTTGTTGCCATAACTTATGTTTATTTTGTGGTTGACAGAAATGCAAAGGGAGCTTGATTGTGCTCCAGCTAATGTTAAAAACTTGATATACCAACCATTAAATGCAAGGTGTTAGCATGTCATCTGGGGATTGTGCCAATTACCCGCACAACCGGCATCTCCTGTTAAATCGACTTCGGCGAAGAGTTGAAAATTGTAAACAACATACCCAGGTAATTATTAATTGATATATATCTTTTTGTATATCAAAAACAAAAATTACATCTTTCATATTAGGGGGGAAATTGCATTTGCATAAAAAAATAAGTTGCCATGGTGAAATAGCCATATATATATACCTTATATTAATATAGCTATATATACCACTGTTTTTTTACTACCCAATTCAACTATATTTTAATGGAAGTTATTTATCCACAGGATTGTCAAACTCGACAGCACACCACCCAGCATATGCGTAGTGAAGTCGATCGAATGAACACTGCACTTCTCATGCAAAAAGTACAAGAGAATAAACTGAAGAAGACCGGAAAATACAAAAACGTACGTATTGTACCAAACCAGGAAGCTTGCATGGCTGACACTGTCTGAAATTTTATCATCTAGAAGTGGTTTGCTCTTTCATTAGAAATATGAACCACAGTTATAACCGCCATTATAGGGCTTTATCAATACAAAACTTCATAATCCGGTGTCTAATCCCATCAACAGTAGGAGCATTGTTTTATCGCACTACTGTGCTTGATTAATTTGATACTTCAGTGAGATGGGTATAAAGGAAGGAAAACTGCAGTTAAATTTGATGAGTGCCTTTGTATGTGTGATTTATGACTTCTAATAAATTTACATACCATTACTTTGATAAAATATCCAGGTAAAAAAAAACTTTTTCCCACCACCTTGTGATATCCTGTTGATACTAATTTCATTTGTTTAATTAGGTACATGTTTAAAATGATTTTGAATCAGAATTATTGTGTCACACCATATTGTATAACTGGTACTCAGGACCACAGTAAGGTCAACTTAACTTCCACACAAAACAAGGTACTTTCCCCTATTCCATAAGCTCAGTGTGGCCGCGTGTCCAAACAAGGAAACTGAAGTTTACTTTCATATTAACTTCCCGCGTTCGACCTCGCGCACACGGTACTTCCCCAAAGCGAAACATCAAAATGTCCCACATGGTTCGGATGTGGGTTCGTTACGCGCAATGTGATGATTAAGCCCACAGTTACGCCAGAGAGCGCAGAAATACACGAAGTGCGTGGGTGGCGAATCAAAGGGTATGACGTGGTAAGAACCAACCCCGTTGATAACTGCGGTGAAGTTTCTGATTTTATTCCTTTTTTACAAATCCACAACAATCCTGAACAACTTCCTCCGCGTGAAATGGCGGTGATTCCAATTCGCGTTGCACGCTGTTTTCGCGCGTACCGTATCTCTACTGCGCGTCGTCGAGGTAGTTGGTAGCACTGATAGTCTGGCCTTGTATAAATGCTACGAAGGGCCCGCTTTGTCTCGTGCTGAATGGTTTCCGATAGAAGTGATTCCCATCGCTCGGACAAGGCAAGCTTCTACCGCGCACGTGTCCGCCTTGAGCGTGGGATTGGGCTTGTACCACTTATAATTACACAGCGCCGAATAAAGCTGATTGACTAACAATTTTTCTCATGCAATAATTGTATGTTAATTGATTTTGTTGGTTTGCCGTTTATAACGTGTCTATAACACATAACGCTCAACATAAGTCGTTCGTCATATTTTGTATATAAGTCATGGTTTTCGTTATGTGTCAAAAGATTTTTTTGAAATTAAATCTATATACGCTAATGTGCTACCAACCGACCCATTACGCGTTTTCGAATGCGGGCTCACACTTGATTTTCGAATGCTTAGAGATAATTCCATTAAGCACACAACTATAAACAAGAATTGCTTAGTTAAGGATAGATAGGACATGTCGCCCTCCTTTGCCTAAACCAACCTATTTCTTCGCCACGAAGGAGCTCTGCCTATTAATAATTGATCGAATACTCTTTCCACGTTCTCTCAGGTTATCATTGCCGAAATAAAGATACAATCACTGCTTAATGCGCGGCTTAGCTTTTGTGTCGCGTGTTAAGGCGTGCTGGCAAAGTGTGCTCAGACGTGTGGATCTATCACGCTTGTTTACTATGTAACTTACACTTATTAACGATCTCATAATCTAGTATGTAAAACAAGTGTATCATGGGCCGACGTCTATTTAAAGCAGAGCGCATTTCGTAGATATCATATTCACACTACAATAACTTTAATTCACACTGCTTTTTGGGTTTTTTCAAGATCTCATATCAAGACTGGAATTGTACGCCACATTTGGCCGCAATCAGTCGGCCGTCTGCTAGACAATACCACAGTTGTCCGCTACCTGAGGATGTGGTTTCTTGTTCCGAACAGCAGTTTACACAAACGGGAGTCTTTGTTTCGGGCACGGGTATTGCACTGCAGGTCGTTTAACTCGGAATCCGGTTTCGGGCTTTAATAAATGAAACTGGTGGCGCAGTTATCATAAAAATTAAGGGATTGTACATGACGTGTGGCCTTCACCCGAATATTTGGATATTTTGACCAGTTTAAATTATAAGTTTTGTGATCTGAGTGGCAGCGCTTAAAAGGGGCCTAAACTTTTAATGTCCCTCTAACTACAATCGGTCATTGCTAAGAATAAAACGTTAAAACGGTTGTTTCTTGTGTAATTGCTATGCGGCTGACACGTGTGAGAAGCCTGGGGCGAAAGGACTGCTCCTCGCTGCCGAAACGCCTCATCAAAGCAGCAGTGATCGTCGAAACAGCCCTGTTTACTATACCACTCCGGTTTCGCTTCGCTTGGAAAGTAAAATCGCACCTGGGTGCGCAAATAACGATGTGAATCGCGTTGCTTGTGTTAACTTTCGGAAGAAAGTTGTTTCACGTTTCCCTTTGTGGCAGAATAGCCCCCGTGCTAACACACACCGAACGAAATATAAATCGTGCGTGAAATCGACCGATTGTTTTATTCTGCCTTATGAATCCAGTAAGCGTATTGTGTATTGTAGCTCCGTTTCCGCTGAGAAATGACAGGCAGGTCACTTGATAGAAAGCTCAATACTCGTTCAGGTCGTTTTGCTTTGTCGGGGCCCCGCGTGGTAAGATTCACCAACTGCCCTTCTAACACACAGCGCACGATTCGCGCTGTGTAACCGCATACCTAGCAGTTCGCCTGTTTATTCGAACGCGCAACCCGAGCCAGGTGTCTTCTGCCTCGAAGAAGTCTAATTGTGACGTCACAAACAGGAAGTCTGGTGACGCAACGTCAAGTCGTGATACGCAATAAACTGGACGATGTACCGTGATAATATTTGTTATTAATATATCATACTCAATGAGAATAAGCCTACGTAGTTATCGTATTAGCCTATTCATATCCACTGCCATTTATGCGAACAGGTTATGTCGTCTGGTCGGGTAAATGATGGATGTCAACCTCGAAAAACGAGTTTTAATTACACTTTTATGAATACCAGGCCCAGATTTTCCGTTTGCCGAGTTTAGATTATCCTTAAACGCCTGCAGAAAACGATTACGGCAAAAAGTTTCAGATTATCCTCCCACCCTGTCGCTCGAATGAAGACTAGTTTGCAATACATATTGGGTATACGCCCAAGTAATCCTTTTAAATTTTCAGTAGGTAATAACCTAGCGCGCGGTTGATAAATAAAAGCCATTCGGTACAAGGCTAATGTTTGTTAAATGAAGTCTGTGTCATATTAATTACCAGAAGCACTCGGTAAAGTACGGGACACATAACCGCCGTGTAATGAGAGTGGAGCCCTAATCCAACCTTATCAAACCTGTAATACATTTTATGCAGTAGTTCAACATCGTTTCTCACGCCCCTAGCTTGGTATGCGCCGCAGCAATTCGGAAAGAATGTTACACCTTGCCATTAGTTGTTTCCAATAATATTTATTTTCTTAACATTTATACCAGCCGAGGCGCGTTTTAGGCAAATTTTCCGGTAGCCCTGTTGGTGTCTGTTGGGCGGACCCGTGTTTCTAGGAAATAAAGAAGCGGCTTATATCACCATATCCGTGTTAACCTTGGACAAACCCCGCGTTTTCCAGGACTTTTTAGCATATTTCCATTTCCTTGGTTTAATGATGATTGGCGTGTACTAAGCCTTAATGAAGTTTTAATTTTGACCTTGACGCTAGACCACTTTATGTTGTTAGTACGCACGTGTGAGTCACAAAATCGTCTGTGATGTCATACCACCTTTTGACGAACTTCTGTTTATCGAATTTAGAGTTTTCGTATTTTATTTCCGCACAAAATAAGGAAACCGCGTTTTTAACGTTCTCAAATCACGCAAAATCTCGCGTCCCGTATGTTGCCGTTTTGAACACCAGCGCCTTGGACAAAGGAAATAAATTCGACTTAAAACCGTTACAATAGCTCACAAGCACCAGAGCAAGGAATATCGATTTTATAGTGGAGTAGTTCTCATTAGTTTCCAGCACATATTCTCTGCAGTGTATTAATATTTGATAAGCTGTGATAACATCTCCCGTAAGAGTGGATGCGCAAGTTGCATTTTCTGCTTTTTCCAAACCGCACGCCCCCCCCTCCGCAATGGATTTCGCTGCACTGCAGCCTTATATGTTATTTATGAGCTTATGAAAATGCACTACTGTTTGTTAAAGGGAAATGTGTCGTCTGTCGGTCACTACCAAGTCGGCATCGAGTTAATGTTATCGGAGCTTGACCTCGAATGGCGCTTAATTCGAAATTCCCTTCGTCACTCTGAATCATCAGTTTTGCGTTAAAGGAAAAAACGCCACAACTGGATGATTACACAATCATTTCGCCACTCCGCTTTATTTGCCATGGATCTTTTTTGTTAAGATCTCGTGACACAATCTGTTACGTAACCGGCTGCTTGTAAAAAAAATACCAAAAAAATCCGGTTGTTTTTTTTTAGCGAAATATTTCTATCGTACTTGTAAAGGGTAAGTTTAATTGTTTTTTCACCACGAATTACAAACTCCCGTGCCATATTAATTAGTTACGCAACCGGCTGCTGCTTGTAAAAAAATACAAAAAAATCCGGTTGTTTTTTAGCGAAATATTTCTATCTTACTTGTAAAGGGCAAGTTTAATTTGGTTTTTCACCAGGAATTATAAACTCCCGTGCCATATTAATCAGTTACGCAACCGGCTGCTGCTTGTAAAAAAATACAAAAAAATCCGGTTGTTTTTTAGCGAAATATTTCTATCGTACTTGTAAAGGGTAAGTTTAATTGTTTTTTTCACCACGAATTACAAACTCCCGTGCCATATTAATCAGTTACGCAATCGGCTGGTTGTAGAAAAATACAAAAAATTCCCAGGTATTTTACATACTTTAGTCCATGGCGCTTATAAATGACGACATAAAATTATACCAGAAATTATAAACTCGGCTCGCGCGACACATTAAAACATATTGTTTCCACTTAACTAAACTATCTGAATATTTAATCAATCCCATTGCATGGCGAAACGAAACCAGGAAACGCATTGATTTCATTATTGGCTGGAAGTTAACAAACAGTTGATCAAGTTACGCTTCCTTATAATATAATTCTAAGCTTGGTGGTTTGTTAATTTCTCCATGGATTGCCTTCAATGCGTTGGTAACTGGGGCCGTGCGTGGTACAAACACGTTTCTCTATACCGTTATTTGTTTATTTGACTATTCTGAAATCTAGATAGTCTACTTTAGCCGACGCTTTTGCATTTAAGGTTGATTTAAGAAAACACCTTTAACGAAAATGACAACTGATTAATTAGAACCATTTTGCGAATGTTCACATTTCAAATATAAATGTATTCAGACCTTAAACACCCTTGGCTCAAAGCGCTGCCTCCCGCCGATATAGGAAGATTACGTAAAAATATCTCGGTGTTTTTGCCTTGCGTGACAAGCTATCGGGTCATTTCATTCTTGGTCCTCAAAATGGAAAATCCGTGTTTGTTTAATGAAAGGTGCTGGGCCGTTTATAGTCGACTGGTATTCCTGATTTTTAGTTTATTGCCAATTTTCCAACCTAATACGGGTATGAATTCCGGAAATGCTGTTTTAAGTTCACGCTTTCATGTTAGCTTGACAATTTAAACAGTAGTGGCAGAGGCTATCAGAATATTCAACGCAGTTTGTTTCCAGCAATTTAGACCGAGACGCGGTTTACTTTTACGTATTACAATTCGAAGTGTGTTAATCCATAGCTGATTAAACCCAGCTAATCCAGACAAATTATCGTTGTTAGTTCGTCAGCGTCGCCGGTTCTAGCGGTCTATCTTGCGTCAGTTAACGTGTCTTTGACATCAACGTTAGTGAAGTCGCCCCCCAAACGAACAGATTGGCGCGTGCAGTGGAGAGTCGTCGAGCAATTAACTGACCACCTACCCGTACGCCCTTGGGCGAGTGCTACTCTCGTTATATCTTTCTGTCATTTAGAACTTTACGTCCATCCAGGCGCCAGGCCAGCCGATTATCCAGTGGTTGAATAAATACACGAGAAGAGTCTTGGATTTCGCGGTGTATTAACAGGGTCGAAGCACCAAGCTGTCACACGAACCAGGGTTTGAAACGCTATTGAAAAGTGCGAGGAAGCATAGCAGCTGGCATATTCCGGTGTTCACTTTAACATCCCAATACGTTAACCCGAAATAGCTCTGTACCAACTCATTGCATTTTAGCTACAGTTGTGTTAGGCTAAATGGTAAGTCAGAGAAATTTGGTTGAACCGGTATACCCCTTTATGACGAAGTAAACATTCTAATCATAACATGAGTGGACGTAAAGCCGCGCGAGTGAGGACTTGTTTTGTTGTATGTTTTCCTGTAGTAGGCGGCATTACTTTGTTGGTAACCGCAGTTAAAAGTTTAGTTCTGCAATCAACAAACGGGAATATATCCTCGAGAGCGGGTTTATCGTTTCACCAATGCAACGGTTTCCGCTTTGCAGTATGAAGCGCTGTAACAACTCGGTGCAATTGTTAACGACTCGACTCGCCTTATGTCTTGTAGTAAGCATTATTGATTGGAGGGCAGTTTGCTTCGGCCAATCCTATGGATTTTGCTCCAGACTCGCGCTCGCGTATCTACATCGTACTTCACAGCTCTCCCGTGGCGTTTTAGGTCAGTTCGACGCTCTCTGTTTTTTTTCCAGTGTTAATCGCCGCCAGTAAGCTGCTCAGCAAGATCCGCCGGTCTGTCTTGTTGTCGATGACTCACAGTAGTAAAGACAGTGGTTCAAAGCGAGTTACACCGGAACAGGGAGTACGTGTTTCGCCACTTGCACGCAATTTAACGTGGCTGAAAGGAAGAAGAGCGATTTCATTACAAGTTTACTGTTCAGGGCATCTACGAAGTTTCAACAGTGTAGTTCGTTTTATCGCGGGTAAAAATCAATACAAGCGTATAGGATTGTTAATGATCAAGCCATTGATTAATGTAAATTGGAGTCGGGGATTTATCTACGATTGTGATGTCTAAAGCAATTGGATTTTTCTTCTGTCGCATCGTATGAAAATGCGGGACAACAAGTTAATCTGCTCTCATGTAAGTGATACCAGTAGGAGTTCAAGCCAGTGGCGCGTGACCGTACCAACGCGACAATAGCGGGGCCGAATTGGAAACAAAGCGCTCAAATAAACAAGAGCGAGTGAGAAGCGTCTTATTGAGCAGCTTTCGATTTATACTCACTCTCTCCTCCTTTTTCTCTTTCGCTCTTCGTTTTTTTTTCTCGCCGGAGCAGAAGGAGCGGACAATACGTTGAGATTGTTTCTGTACCACGATGCTTTTCGATTAATTATTGCGTATAAACGAGCCGCGTTAACGTGTGTGTGCGCACAACGGGCGCTTCTCGATTTGCGGTTAGGAAAGCAGTGCTTCGCCTAATAGAGAGTTGGTTCACTTGCTTGTTTGTCCGCTCTCAGTCGCATTTTATTAGCTACCGCAAGTTCGCCCGGCTTTGGTCATATCAATTGAAACCTCGAAGCTGGTAAACAAATCCATTATTCTCTCTCGCCCGTGCCCAATTAATTAAAAACAGCAATAATACAAATTGTATTAAGTTTTATATACCCACAATGCAATTAATATTATTTTTAATTACTAAACAGAATTATTACTAAAATTATAAATTATTTTTACAACAATTTCACTATTTATTTTGAATTTTCTTATTTGCAGGATGTACGACCCAAGCCAGTTGACCAAAGCAGTGATTCTTCTGATTATGCACTGAACAAGGTAAAAATCAACTCTTCCCATTTCAATCATCCGCACTTGACATTGCTATTTTAATCCGGTGCAAAATATCACGTTGCCTGTCCCAAATAACATGTTGAAAATACGACCTCTCACTGTGAATTGCAATCAGACAGGCTTAAATGCCATTTTCGTAAAAATGAAAGTGACAATTTAGAACCGCCTATAGAATGTGGTGTGAAGTCAAGGTTTTAAAAAACAGACGATGGCTTTCGAATGGCGCATCACGAGTCAATCCAATGGCACTTGAACACCTTTAAAGGAACGTTGTTAAGTGCCCATTCTAATGACATTGTAGTGATTCCCCAAATACTGTGTGGGACTAAGTAAAGAAGGGAATTTTTGAGTTATTAATATTTTAAAACATTGGTAATGTTCTTAGCAGCATGGAAATTTTGTTTATTAATTTATTCATCACATTTTTTGGCCAAAACAAAATATTTTTAGATTAACACCTAGAGCTGCCACAAAAATGTTGCTTCTTTATTTCAGTTAAAACGAAAACTCGAGAACAGTACATATGCCAACAATGGACAACTGGTGAAGCAGGGCAGTCTGCTGAATGGTTGTGACCCAAACATGACACCGAGTGCCAATGGCTTGCCAACTTTCATGACCAACCAGCAATACGACATGAATTCTGACGCCGAAACCAAAGCGAAAAAAATGAAAATGGATTCAGAGCAACAACAACAACAACAACAACAGCAGCAACATTATCATGGCAACCAAGGGAACAACAATCAACCAGGTTTGTTAAATGATTAGAACTATTTTTCCAGCAAACTTGGTCTGTGAATTTCCTTGCAGGATTAGATTGTTTGTCGCCATGCATGTATATTATTAGAGAGATTGCCATATGTGTTTTAACATTTTCTTTTAACCAACTAATCTACCACCAGCAAAGGCGGTAACAAACAAAGTTTCACTCACAAAAGGGCAAACAGTTTTCCCATCACAATTAATTTCGACCTTGCATCACTCCTTTGATAATTATTTTACGGCATGGAATAATACCATTGTTGCAAACTCCCAATCCACTTGAGGTATCTTATTGCTCAAGAATTAATTGTATAGAATGTGGATTACCACCTGGCCATTTGCGTCATTTTCAGTTATGTCAATTGATAGAGGTCGATTTCACATTGGCTTCATTCTAGCTGTGAATCACAATTCTTGTTCGTAATTGCGTAACAGCTAATCAAATCCACATGGTTTACAAAATTCAATTAAAATATGTAATTTTCCAGGCAATAACAATATTAATGGAAATGTGTCCGGTCTGTAAAATTTCATGACCCAGACAAAGTAAAATTGGCATGACCTACACCTTTTGCTGTTATTCACAGTTCTTGTTGATAATTGATACATAGTGAACAGCTAATAAAATTCTTTCAAATGAATAATACAATTTATGCAAAAAACTATAATTTTTCAGTCAGTAACAACTGTTATAATGGAAATGTGTCCAATTTGTAAAACTATTATGATCTATCATCATAGTTCTTGTTGATAATTGTTGAATAGCTAAGAAAATCCTTCCAAATTGTTTATAAAACTTAATCAAAAACCCGAATTTTCAGGCAATAACAACTGCAACAACGGAAATGTGTCGAGTTTGTCGGTACAAATTGTTCATCAAATCAACAACGAACAACAGCGAAGGATCGAAACCACCGTGAATGTAAACACCTCGAGCAACGCAATGGGAAACGGAGGTAATTTGATCCACCAGATTATTATGCTGAGCTATGGTATTTGTTTGTTATGTCGAAGGAGTGAAATCCTTATGATGTGTAGATGAAATTGCTATTTTGTTTTGCTTTTACTAATCTGTTTAGGTCATGGAAATTTTACTTGCAAATTTACTCCTACTTTTTTAATTTATAATAAAATATCTCTCTATTAAACAGTTATTCGATTTTATTTGCAGATGTTTTTTTTTACAATGCCGTCGCTTAAATAGACAAACATATTAGCCTAGCTTATTATTATAATATTCATTTTTTAATTTAAAAAAAAATTCTGTGTAAAAAAACTTTTTTGCCTGAAATTAAAATCCTTTTACACACAATGCCACCACTGAAATATATATTACTATTATAAATTATAATCTGCTTCAAACTTAACCTAACCCCATTTTATGCAGATACGCAATCTGTGAGCGTAAACGTGGGTCCAAAGGACATCAAGCAAGAAATGAACCAGGATTCCTCCCAGACTACTCACAGCACGGTCGTCAATAGCAACGTGACACAATCCAGCCAGGAGCAACCGGATGACGGGATGCCAGATGCGGGACTCGGCGGGATAACTGATCTCATCAATGATTCCGATTTTGAGGTGACCATTTTGAAATTACCATTGTATAAAGAGCAGTAAATACTATATGGATCCTAAACAATTTTCCAGTAAAGTTGAAAACTTGGAAAAAATTTCCCACAATCTAAATGAGATCCATCTAAGAGCCCACCTACAGTGAAACAACACAAAGATATTCTTTAATTATACATTGATTAAGTTTAAATTAAGGATTTTTGAATTTTTTGCATATTTTTTTTTGTAAGTTTTTTTTATTTATTTTTTTAATTTTCAGAGTTGGTTTGAGGAGTTCACTCAAAACCCGACGGAGGAAGACGGTTTGCCTGATTTTGGTATCGCCACCGGCGACGCACAGCAGCCCCCCAACCAACAACCACCACCATCCATGGATCAATCCAATGTAAGTTCAGTCGGCAATTTAATGCAATTTAAATTAAAGAAATTTGGATTGGAAACATTATTTAAAACTTTATAAAAATCCTTTAAATAACTATTGGGTGAAACTAATTCACATCTCAAATAATTACCAATTTTTCTCTTCTGTATACGCTAATTAATAACAATATACTCCTACGCAAAGCGGCGTTAATTTTAGTATTTTACTTCAACACTTTAAAAATTAAACGCATATTAGGCTGCTAATATAATTAACAAACCAGTAAATATAAACAAAGCGTTCTGAAACCCAAGATTTTTTAAACCAGCAAACATAAATCATAAGTTTAAATCAGCAAATACAAAAATTAAAGTTTTCAGCAAATACAAAAATTAAAAGTAAGTCAGCAAACAAGTTCACAAAACAAGTTTTTTTAAATCGGCAAATATAAAAAAAAATTTTTTTTTTTAAATCGGCAAATGTAAAAACATAAGAATTAAGCCAGCTTAAAAACACAACTTTTTAAGATCAATAAACACATTTGTACCCAAATAAGTGCAGCGATAGTAGCTTGCTGCACCAGCACGCGAATGTACTCATTCGATTCTCAGTAGTTTCCTGATCAAGTTACGCGGCTGCCAACATCCTCTCTCTCGGCCACAATCCGAAGCAATTCTTTCAGTCGCGATCGCGCATTCAAACGCTCATACATTCCCGCACAACAACAACTTGTTACCTCATAGTGGATTTTCCTGTTTGAGGTTTTTGTTACTTGTGTGTGAATGCACAAATCTACAGCCCGCCTGAAAATAAGACATCTACAGCCCGCCTGAAAATAAGAATGGTATTTGAAATTTTAAATCTAAAAAACAAGTTTAAATATTTACCTATCCCAATAAAATAGTTAAATAAAAGTTGATTTAAAATTAAAAGTTGATTTTTTACTTCCTACAGGTTTTGAAAGACAATCAATTCCAGTGCAAAACAGAAAAAGTTGATTTTGGCTTCGGTGGCGACGCAACAAGCAACAACAACGCATCGAACAACCAACAACAATATTTCAACCCCGAAATGCAATCGAACCCCATGTTTAACAACCAGGCCCCGAGCTACAACGAAAAGACATCCTCACCCTTTACCCATAGCACCATGACACAGCAAAGCATCAGCATGAATCAGCAACAAAACGTTAACTCTGGGAATGGACAGATGACGAGTCAGCACATTCATCGGTCAGTTACAAAAAAAATTAATTGAATATATATGTTTTCCATGTCTTTTCCAATGGCTAAGATTTATCTAGATTTGTTCATAAAAATTTAAATTAGTCACGATTACCAGATCTATATGTTGTATTTCATTTTTTTATTTCTGATAAAAAATGTAAATTTATTATTCTTGATTGATTAGCAATAAATGTTTTTATTTCATTTTCCAGGCTGAGTGTGTCGGTCAATTCCAAGTTCAATGTGATGCAGAAACAACAGCAACCCCATAATGGAATGAACAACAACCGAACCCCATCCAACGAGAACGAACCCATGCGAACAACCCCAGATGCCCCACCCCGACTATCCCACCCCCCATCGGCTAACATGGCGAAATCTGTCTCCCCCTCTCCAGTGTCGTATTCTGTCACCCACCAACCCCACCCGGGGCTTAACAGCATCCCGAACGGACAGACAAACGGGGGTCCATATTTTAGTTCCGCGATGCAAAACGCCCCAATGACGGGGTCCATGCCACAAAACCCCAATCTACAGCGAGCCCCAAGGATGCCAATCCAGGGTACCCCAAGCTACATGAACCAGCGTGGGGGTAATGCTGGGATAACAATGGGACCAGGAATTAACAGTGGAATGGGACCAGCACCCCCAAATCCAACAGGGATGTCGAAAGCGCAGCAATTGAAAGAACTTGCTGAAAAAAGGGGACCAGCAGGTATACTAAGTTGTTCCATTACTATTGTTTTATGTATCGAAAAAATTTAACTTTTTTAATAATAAACAAAACATTAAAACAATAACCTTCTTTTGTTTTTTCAAATATTTTGTGTTTTTTTACATTTTTTTGCGGGCAAAGTTGATACTAGAACTAAATTCCAGGGATCAACAACCAGTGGTCTGCAAGTGCATCTGCCTCAGTGAACATGTCGTCCAGCATGTCGTACAACGGACAATCTTTAAACCAACGCGACCACATGTCAGCGGATATGCAGAGCTTTACTTGTGAGTTCTTATTATCCCTG
>CH002141.1:656484-666655 GCA_000149265.1 Ciona savignyi | reverse complement strand
AGATTATTACAATTTTGAGTAAGTTTGTTCAAGGATACATGAATGAGTACAGTAACATTGGTGTCAGAACAAGGCCATTTGACATAACAATTATGGTCATTATGTCTGACTCATTTGGCAGAGCCAACTTTACACTTTTTATAACACATTTGTGGCCTATTTGCATTACATTGGTTGTGCAATTGAAATTGACTCACAGTAGCATGTTTAGACCAAGTAGGACTCTAATTCCCCAACGTCTTTACTGACATTGCCCAGATGGAAAACTTTCAGATTAATCAACAAGGAATAGATGGGCATGGACCCGATCATGTTTCAAGTTATAACAAGCATCTAGTTAAATAGGAATGTATACAAAGAAAAAAACCAGAAAAATTACTAAAATTCATCTTTTTTTGAAAAACTCAATCCCAGTGCATTAAATGTACATATCAATCCAGTGGTTATGTAAATGTGTATGTGGTTAACTTTTTCTAGTTAGTAGTTACCCAGGACAACTGATGTAACAAATTGATATTTGAAATATTTTACACAAATCATAATTGCAGTCAGCTGTTGGCTATGATTACCAAGCAAAACTGGCCAAGCATGCTTCACAAGTTGATGCTTCAAAGGGTTTTGGGGGGAAGTTCGGAGTACAGAAAGACAACGTAGATAAGGTTAGTAACCCCCGCCCTCTGTATTGCAAATGAAATTTAAATGACTGTTTTTTTACAAATGACTGTGGTTAGCCCCGCGTCCGTGTTTAGATTTACATGCATTTAATATTTATTGTCAAAAACAAATTGCAATAGCTTGGACATCTGGACCATGGGCATTAAATATCCGATGATAACACATATTAGACTTTTCTCATGCTAATTATTTAATGTCGATATTCCACTCAGGGATAAGAAATGACTTTGTGAATTTGTGTGTTTTACAGTCAGCAGTTGGCTATGATTACCAAGCAAAACTGGCCCAACACGATTCACAAGTTGATGCTTCGAAAGGTTTTGGGGGGAAGTTCGGAGTACAGAAAGACAACGTAGATAAGGTTAGTAACCCCCGCCCTCTGTATTGCAAATGAAATTTAAATGACTGTTTTTTTACAGTCAGCTGTTGGCTACGATTATCAAGCAAAACTGGCCCAACACGATTCACAAGTTGATGC
Organism: Ciona savignyi; assembly: GCA_000149265.1. Lineage (NCBI taxonomy): Eukaryota > Metazoa > Chordata > Ascidiacea > Phlebobranchia > Cionidae > Ciona > Ciona savignyi. The sequence continues at coordinate 665,502 of CH002141.1, read as the reverse complement.
TTCGAAAGGTTTTGGGGGGAAGTTCGGAGTACAGAAAGAAAACATGGATAAGGTTTGCCCCTTTCTGTGTTTGGACCTACATATGTAAAGGAATTCAATTTGTGTGTTGTCCACAAGTAATGATCGCTTAAACCAAACCAAACATTGATCACACAATACACAAACATCACAGTGATGCTTTCTCAAGATACAACCAGTAAACATCAAATGAATATTAATTATATTTCATTAAACGGCTAAAATGTAAAGGAACTTCATTTGTGGGGATTAGTGACGAAAAAGTGATAACGAAACCTAATTATTTTACCACTTAAGGACATACAAACAATAGGAGACATAATTCTTCTTTTCCCTACATGTACCGGTACCTAACACTCTGTTTTCTAGTCTGCTCTCGGCTACGAATACCAAGCAAAGTTGGAACAACACGAGTCACAAAAAGGTGATTAGTATTCCGTATGTATCTTGGTTTCTGTTGATTACAATCAGCCCTCTCTGATTGAGGTTACTCCTATTTTATTTAACAATTAATTTTGTTTATTTCTATGATTTCGCGTTTGATTGAATTTCGTTTACTTTTGATTTGTCGAATCAGATTATTCCCGTGGGTTCGGGGGTAAGTATGGAGTCCAGAAGGATCGACAGGATAAGTCCGCTCACGGGTGGGACGAACAGCAATCCCTCGCTCAGCATCAATCACAGAAAGGTGCTCCAGTCAAATCCATTGATCCCAATTTGATTTTCACTGCATGTTGTGTTTGCATGTCATGTTGCATCAGATCACTCGGTTGGTTTCGGTGGCAAATACGGTGTCCAGCGTGACAATCAGGATAAGTCAGCTCATGGTTGGGATGAACAGCAGAAGTTGGCGTTGCACCAATCACAAAAAGGTTGCGCTCCATCCCGTTGCATGAGATTTCAGTTTGCTTTTTTTATTATTTTTTTTTATTAAACATTGAACAACTCACAGTATTTTCAACTTTCCAAAAAATGCCACCATAAATTGAATTATTTTCTAGCAAAACTTATTCTCAATTATATTTCACCAAAATTTTCCATTTCATATGCAATCATCAAATATGTAACCGTCAAGCTATGCAATAAATGCTATAATCTGATGCCAAATGGTACAGTTATTTCTGGTTTTTAATTGTTTCCATGCCAATCACATGTCGATTTTTGTGGACCGTCCCTTGGTATAAAAATACAGGGTGGCATCATGATCATACAAATTATTGCAGGATTTAAATGGTTCAGGGTAAATTCTCAATTCTAATTGTCTTATCTTAGCGGAGTTACTTTTCTGCTAGTCTTTGCTTTGGTTTTAATCTGGTTGCAATTAAGCAAGCATAGTTCAACAGCCACCCATTTTTCCTTAACAAAAAGATAAAATCCAAACCTTTAATGCCAGTTAAACTGATGATTGCCCATTCATGTTGCAGATTATTCAAAAGGTTTTGGGGGTTCATATGGGGTGGAAACTGATCGGATGGATTCGGTGAGTTAGTGCCCCATCATTTTCCCCATCTTGGTACCCAAATTAATTTCCCCATTTTACATTTTGTTCCCCCAGTCCGCTGGAACGTTTGAAGACATGTCCGCTGCTTCTACTGCGTACAAGAAAACTGCTGCAGGTAATAACATGTCTGTAGACGATTGGTATTTATAGCATGGGTGGAAAGCATGGCTCTTAACATGGTTGTAAGATGCCGTTACGGCAGCGGTTCCCAAACTGGGCGCCGCAGCGCCCTGGGGAGCCGCGAGACTTTGCCAGGGGCGTCACGAAAGCATGCGGAAGTTGCTTTATTGTTTTTCTCACAAAAAAATACAGTACATGTGCGTTACACCAGTAGAACGTTAAGTGGAGATGTTTGAGCCTGGTGTGCAACCCCATTCATTGGCATACAGTATTCGTTTTACTTGTTAAAGGGGAACTGAAGTCGATTTTAAGAATATCTTAATAAATGGAAAAAATACGCTGATTTTAAAAATCAAATCAGTTTCTTCCAATATATTTTTGGTAAAGAGTTATGAGCAAAAATGCATTTCATTTCAGGTTAGGGGATTTCCCGTATTACGTCATTGACGTTGTTGAGATTTCGTGCCTATATGCATTGTACACAATCATGTGTCAGTTTAGAGGTGAATTAGTAACAGAAGCGCCTGCAGGAGCGTTGTATTTTCGTTTTTTTATGGTTGCAATGGATACAACAATGCAAGCGTTCTAAACTACCTGGAAAAAGAACCGCAGTGTATAGTGCACATATTTGTGACAAGGATTATCATAGTAAAATTGTATTTGACTCCAATGGAGTGGCCAAGATGATGAAAACAAACCACTTGGTGAAAAATACAGTTCCAACAGTTTTTAATTTTTATGATTATGATTTTAAACATAGTGATCAACCCAGTACATCAAGTGCAACTTCAAGAACTTCTTTATCCAAGCAGATAATTGAAAAATAAGGGCTTTTAGTAATGCAAGTCCAGTCTGGCGTTATTTTGTGCACAAATGCATGTATGTACATTCATGCAGCATAAACATTCTTGCGGTGTGTCCATAAGAATACAGTTTTTGCAACGGCACCAAGTCATTTCAATAGGTAATGTTTCTAAATAAACATTTTCTTCTATGGGGCTTGCATCTTCAAAGATACTTTCAGACGTTTTTCTTGGTTCTAACGCACATGACTGAATTTGTGTTGTTTTATTGTGTACAATAAAACTTCTTTTATCTATGCCAGAATGCTGAAAACTGTCATCTATTTTAGTGTTACAACATTAACTTAAATTTACTCTAGAAATGAAGAAAACAAAAGAAATTTGTTAAAACTATGCATATGTATACCAAATCTCTCACACTCTCAGTTTGTAGCCTAGGGGTTGATAATAACATTGCTAGTCTACGTTGCAGATTATGGCTATATATTGAAAAGCAACAATCATTAAAGAAATAGGCTATTCCCACCGTATAGTCTGATCTTTGATTGATGGCTGGTTTATTTATATAAATTGCTGGCAGTTACAGTTTAATGCATTCTGTTATAGTTTTCTTGTTCTGTCTTCACTTTTATGATTTATGATATAAATTTCTAAGACTTATTATTCTAAAGTCATTTAAATACGAGACCTGTATACCTCAGCATTCAGCTTAGGTCCAGGACCGTGCAGGCCTTAATGACCGCGCTTAAAGTAAGCTGTTACCATGTATATTGGTTCAGTTAGGCTATATGACAAGTGTTATGCTAAGTCTCCATAAAAAAAACGAAAATACAACGCTCCTGCAGGCGCTTCTGTTACTAATTCACCTCTAAACTGGCACATGATTGTATACAATGTATATAGGCACGAAATCTCAACAACGTCAATGACGTAATACGGGAAATCCCCTAACCTGAAATGAAATGCATTTTTGCTCATAACTCTTTAACAAAAAAATATTGGACGAAACTGATTTGATTTTTGAAATCAGCGTATTTTTTTCCATTTATTAAGATATTCTTAAAATTGACTTCAGTTCCCCTTTAAAAATCCATTGTTCGGTGTTATCTCCCACTATTTGCTGACAAACGTGGCATTGATTTTCGAATAATGGTTTGTCAAATTACTGCTTTGCATTAATTGACTGTTCGTCAATTTGGTGAATAGTTTTAAAGAGTTTAAACGGTTATCCAAATGCGTGCTAGTCTGGATCTACAATACACAATACTTGCAGTTTAAAAATTTTGGGTTTATGAGAGAGCCGCACGGTTTAAAAAGTTTTTAAAAGGCGCCGCCAACCAAAAAAGTTTGGGAACCGCTGCGTTACGGTATGGACAATTCGTTTAATCGAGAAGCCATGCATAAGTTTTTCTTTCTTTTTCTTTTTAATATTGCATTGTGACAATGAATGCGGCAACACGCCAATATCACACTGAATGTGACAATGGTGTTGATGGTTGTTGGGCAGGTGGAGCAGGCTCAGCAGGCAACATCCGCAGCAAGTTTGAGGGGATGGCCCTGGCTGGGGAGGAGGAGGGGAGACGGCGGGCTGAGGAGGAGAAGGCCAGGAGGAAAGTGAAGGAAGAGAATGAGAGGAAAGCTGCGGAGAAGAAACAGGAGCAGGTATCTTCATATTATGCATGTTATTGTGGGTGATAATGTTTCAACATCGATTTAATTGCAGGCGAACTCTTACCAACCAGAACCTGAATATCAACCGGAACCAGAATATCAACCAGAACCAGAATATCAACCAGAACCAGAATATCAACCAGAACCAGAATATCAACCGGAACCAGAATATCAACCTGAACCAGAATACCAACCGGAACCAGAATATCAACCAGAACCAGAATATCAACCAGAACCAGCATACCAAGCCGCACCACAAGACAATGAAGACTACAATCCATACAGTGGTAAGCTAATGGTGTCTTATATGGGGAATACCCTCACAAAGGGCTCGACTCATCCAAGATCTTTATCCCAGCCGTGGAAGATCCATCGACACAGGATCAGGTGGAAGAGAACCCATATTCCGGAGTAGATGATGAACCAGCGAACCAGGGAATGTGCGCTAAAGCCATGTACGATTACCAAGCTGGTGAGTTCGTTCATTCATTAGTATGGACGGGTTCACGGTAGCCCTGGAATTAGGAATTTGGCCATACAAGGCCCATTACTCCATATGGTGAGTTAGCTCAATGACTTGAACTGGAGTCGGAATGTCAAAGACTTTATTGTAAACAAAGCTTTTAAATCACTTTTACGTATACGATGAATTTACTTAATTTAACACTGGCCTATGCATTGTTGTGATCCCAAGTTAAAGGACAATCCGAGTTAAACAAGTGCAAAGGCGACTCGACTTTGAGGTGAAACTGGTTTTTGTGTTATGCAGCTGGCGATGATGAGATCAGCTTCGATCCTGATGACATCATCACCAATATCGAGCAAGTGGATGAGGGGTGGTGGACCGGGACATTTAACGGGAAAAGTGGTCTTTTCCCCGCTAATTTCGTCGAACTAATTTGAATTATCTGTTGGCATGGACCACATTCCTATTGTACTGCACTTATGTATCCAAGTGTAACTTATAATCATATCATGTGATGTTTTACTCCTGCATTGAATAATTTCCGATCCTGTTTTAAATGGTTTGCGCGGTGTATGTATATGATATAATGACTGCTCTGATTAATAAAGGCGCAACATTTTCAGAACTGAGTAGTTAGGTAATTATGAACCCTGGTGCTGCTGGGTTAAGTAATAATGTGGCAAATAGACTAAAGAAGCTTGAAGAAATAGAGAAGAAAATAACAAGTGCTATCCAAAGTGCAGGTATGAGGGGTATCGTGGGGCTGTCAACAGTGTTTAATGCCTGCAGTCACATATTACATGGAGTTAACTGTGGTCTGCAAGAGAAAAAGCTTAAATTGACTTCTTAATAGATGTACAGTATTAATTTAATACAAGTCTCATCTGTTTCAATTAAATCAGATGTATATGTTTTCAACTGTTTGTCCCAGTTATGTTACTGCAATTGTTAATAAACAATCCAGACTGCTGAAATGTTATTGTTCTAAGAAGTCCTGAATAGATTGACAATGCGGAAAACTAAGTCCTTAACCTAAATTGTAACTTGCTTAAAATATGACTTGATTTGTTAACAACATTGAATGTTACCACCACCAGGTTTGACGTTCCAAGAACTGTCAAAGGACAAACTGAACGATCGATTAATCGAGAAACACACCAACACCTTCACCACTTCTATGGATGAAGTGGACACAGAAATGGCAACGCAGATCAGTTACTTATCCCAGGCATTGACGTGTTATTAACATACAGTTTTGTATCGCATTGCACCTTTGCTCTTGCAGTCTATTGTTTATGATAAAGACGTTCAGTTTAAGTAAAAACCATTAATTTATGGCTCAAGGTGGTGTTCGCATAATGTTTTACCCATACAAGGGACTTTATTTAGTTCCCAGTTTTAAACCTGTCATCTTTTGGCTAAAGGATACGCACTAACCCACCAAGTTATTAGGGGACAATCTATGCGTGTTTATACCTCCCACTCCCAGGGATAAAAAACGCAGAGCTAATATCAGTATGTTATAGACACTTTTTCAACCTTTTAACGTCATTTATCAATCACTGGGTTTAAGCCAAGGATGACAGCTTTTACAGTCTTTTCAATGTAAACAATGTGGATAACGTTTATTCTGTCCTTAGGTTGCGACCAACCAGCAACATGAAGGTTCATGCTATGACTCGCGAAAAAAGTGGCAACTCAATAAAGATCTTATATCCCAGCTTAGCACTGAGGTTGATAATATGACGAACACTTGTCAACCTACGTGAACTTTCATTGTATTTTCTCATATCACCCAATCATACCTACGTGTTTCGTGAATCGCAAAATTCAGTAAATGTTTTTTATACAAATAAAGCTCAAAACCTAGTATTAACTAGAAAAAAGCCAAATATGTTATTCACTGGGTGGGGTGAAATGCTTGGATATAAACAAAGCGACGTCCATGAACTGTAGCTTGCAATAACCAGGACCCATCAACTCTCCAGGAACAGAATGTACTGGGTAAGTTTCTCAAGATGCTCTTCATTGTTTAGAACACCATTCGAATCAGGTTTGTTTTTGGCTGGGCGCACAAAATCACCGTGGATTGTCCAACCTCTTGATGTAACAATGGCACGAACATCGCTCTCACTGGCGCCTACGTATGGATGGGAAACCAATCAAATGAAGGTTTTGGCTACGATTATCACTAGGTGGCCAAAACTGTTAGTTTTTCAACTTCAAAAATATATTAATTTCATTTTTTGACCAAACAAAGAATTATATATACACTACACTAATTCATTACTACCAATTACACCATAAAACATTTTGGGCAGAAGAATATTACTAGTTACCTAGCAACTCTGCAAGGAAAGATATGCGTGCTGATGTGTACCCATCCGACACCAATTTTAAATATCTTTCTTTAATGTCCATTGTAAACGCCTCCATAATTGACTTTATTGTAGTCGACCACTCAAATGATTGTACAGCAACATGCATGGCTGAAAAATGATAAATGTTAAATGAAAGTTCAAATTTCCTACAACAAAACGGTTCAAATATAAATCTGGTGTTCTCTACGCAGAGTTTTGTTACCATATGGTCACAAGAAATTTATTAGTTTCTGACTATTGTTCCTAAAAAGTTATCTTTTATAAATGTAATTCTTTAACAGTAGAATAGTGTAACTTAGTGTGAGCTTGCAACATTATTAAATAACTTACTTTGCAGTGCTTAATACTTATTGTGTTCATTGTATCATTATGAAATTTTATTTAAAATGTCCCATGTACCAGTATGAACATCAACATACCACTAACCTAGTGGGCAGGCATAATTACAGTGATTCTATGTGATAAAACAAATATTTAAACTCGCCGAAACCTAGTAGTTTAGTAGTACTCAATATTTTGATTGCAATTGATATACTGCAATATCTCTGGTAGCTGGGCCAAAGACATGAGTTATCAGATTACAGTAGTACTTCAAAAACTGAGTTAAGATAGTTTTAACTCGATTGTGCATAATGAACAAGACATGGTGGTTCTACACCAGGTAGTGGAATTAAATAGAGCAATAGCACACCACTAATATTTTATTATCCATCACAATAAAAATTAGCTCTTAAACTAGTTTTGTTGCTTTTTTCCTGCTGTTTTTATTATTTAAAGTTATAGAGATATTTTTTTATTTCTGCCATTCATAGATTAAAAAACAATGCATCATTAGATTCTGTTTTGTCTGTTGAAAGTTTAGGCAGGTCAGTTAGTGAAATGTGCTTAAACTAGAAACATGAGAATGTTAACCTACAGTTTCTTCACTTGAAACAAAAAATTACCTTGGTAGTCACTTAACCAAGCTGCTTTGCCCACTTCCCAAATTGCTTTTAATTCACTGGAAACTTTTATATTGTCCGGAATTCTTTTCCACAGTAGTCTTGCATTAAGGAGATCATGTGAGCAGATGTATAGAGAGAGGAGCTCAGAGTATTGTTCTAGTGAGAGCTTCCCCTGCGAAGATTCAAGTTCTGACTCCTCCAACCTTGAAACTCTCTCCTCCAAAAGTTGACTTTGGGAATCAAAATTGGACTCCATTACTTGCACAATAAATCAATCAGCAAAGACTGTAGATTACAGCATTGCGGTTTATTTGTCACTAGATTGTCTTTGCTGGAAGCCGTGAGTTAAAGGGTTAAACAAAAAATCTCTGAAAAGATTAAAAAAAATCTCTATAAGACAAAAACTCTTTTAAATGACCTTTCCTTACTGCAGCAATGTGTCTCATATATTACACATCGTGATACATCCTCGCTTACGGTAAACTTATTTTACCTAGCCTAGAAACATAAACACGGAACGATGGAAACAAAAGATCATGGTGTACGGTCAACGACCCCGTATGGAAAGTACGTCAATTTTCGCCGAGATCTCGAGTGTGCACACGCCAAATATTTAAGTGTGCAGTGTGCAAACGTCCAAGCGTGCACACTTTAAGTGTACACACAATCTCCTTTTTATTACTATTTTGTAAAAATCTTAAACAAACATATTATTCTATTCTAAATCTATCTTGTCCATCAGCTAACATATCTATCTACGTAACGAAAAACGTACTGACAGTAAATTACCCGAGGTCAAGAGGTAGGTTTAAAGGTTTGTTGGAAATTATACGATGTTTATACTGCCAGCTCACGAGCATGTGTGAAATTACCCAAGTGTGCAAAGACGCAGGGAATAAAAAATCTCGAGTGTGCAGCTGCCGTACTTTCCATACTGGTCAACGACATACGGTACCTCTAAATACTACAGGACCTCTTGGATCGCATAGAGCGCTTGAATTGCTCGGAGTGCTTGGATCGCTTACTATACTTCGTAATTACAAAAGCCATGATATTAATGTTAGGGTTGGGGTTGAGATTAATGTTTGGGAAAGGGGTTAGAATTACCTCGAAT
>CH002141.1:633272-651922 GCA_000149265.1 Ciona savignyi | reverse complement strand
CTGACAATTAATAAAAGTATCTTACACTACTGGCGCAGTTGGCATTTTATTTCATTTATCAGTACAAAATAATCTAAAACAATTTGAATGGATTATATAAGGAAACATTTTAATGACCGATTTTAACCTTGCCATTATCAATGCAAGATAAAAATATGATTATGTTAGCAGGTATTTTTATGCCATGGAGATAAAATTGTGGGGAAAAATTCCAGTTTTCCCATTTAAGCTGCCTTTTAACCATTCTTCATTGACCATACCTAAAAAAGAAAGGTGGCATTCGTTGTGATAGAAGTTCAAAACGTTAATTTACATACTCTAAGGTAACCCTTTGGCAGCAAAAACAAATTTTACTGTTAAAGACATTGAAGCAATATGTACTAGCTGGTAATATATATCAGTTTAATTAGTATCATCAATTTATTTATACATATCAGTGACATGTTGTTTAAAATCATCGACTTACCATAGTCTCAACTAAATGGCTGTTTAATAGCCAAATATTTGTCACCAGAACTAATAAAACACAATTTATCAATCATTCAAATATTCGCACACTAATCATAACAAAAAATTATTTAAAAAATCGATTTTTATTTTTTGTAAAATTAGCAAACGATGGAAAAAGTTACATTGTAACACTAACCGTGGATATTGATGATGTCATTTTTCTCAAATGATAATTCTGTGTCATCTTGACCAGTAAACGAATACAGTGCAGTACCAGTTAAGGGGTTTCTGGTTTTATGATAAGTAGAATTTCTAGATGGAACACTTGAGTTTATAATAGCTGGCTCCATGGGCAGTTTAGAACAATCATAGTCAACAAATGAAACCGGTAAGATGCCTGTTTTTCCTTTGCATTTCGCTTTCACCCATTCTGTATTAGATTTCGACAAAAGTGCGACTTTTTCACCAGCTTTTACAGTTAATTCATTGTCATTTTGCGATGAAAAGTCATAAAGAACTGTCACAGAGTTTGAACCTAAAACTTTGGGTTTAACTTTCCAACCAGGTGCAGCTTGAAATGGTGATGGAAGACTGGTTTCTTCCCCTTTCACAGACCACATATCTATAACCTTATCCACATCGATTATTTGATTACTGTTTTGATTTGTGTTATATTGGTTGTTAAGAGCCACCGAATTGGAGTTGTTTTCATTATCCGAATCACTTTCAAGTTTGACATACTTTTCAGGGAAAGGACCTTCTTCTCCGTCTTCATTTCGGCCAAACAATAAATCACCGTCGAGCCGTTTTGCAACTGTTATCTTTTCCCCGGCAGAAAAGGACAGATCAATGAAGTTGGTTGGCGTATAGTCCATGATGGCAACGTAGTACATTTCTCCTGTGATGCACTGCTTCATTCCTGTGTCAATCTGCACCTTTTTCTCTTTATCAGACTTCGAAGCTGCGATTTCAAGGATACTTTTGTTCTCAGAATCATCAGGACTAGGTGCAGGACTGCTGGTGGTGGTGGTTTTGGCTGCAATTTTCGGTCTGGATGGTTTTGGTGGTGGAACTCTTTTGGTGGGTGAAAATGGTGAATCGATTGATTGTGGAGCATCACTTGAACTATCATCAGTACCAGATAACGAAGTAGGGCGAGTGACGGGTTCATTTTTGTGGGTTAAACTGGGTGGTCTGGGCTTTGCAGGGGCAGGCCGGGCGGGTTTAATCCTTGGCTTATTTACAGGAGGTGAGGAAATAACAGAAATGGGTTGCTCAGTTTCAAGTGTTTCTGGATGGGATGTTAAATGTTCAGCCTCCTCAGCTCCATTTCCAGCTTCATGTTGGTGAGATTTGGTTTTGTTTAGCAGCACAGCTGGCATTGTAGGTCGGGGTGGAGGGGGGTGGGCCGGTTTCCGCCGTTCTTGACTTGTAGGTGACGCAGTCACTTTAGGGGGCTCTTGGGTTTCAGTCACAGCAAGCAACCCTGTCGATTCCGAAGGGCCAGCTGTTTTATGATCAACGTGATACATATCCTTTTCCACCCCATCTACACTGGTTCTAGGCTTGAATATTTTCATTGACTTTTCTTTCAACTGGAGACTTTTCCGTCGAATAAGTTGCAAACCTTTGCTTGAAGAGTTGGATCCTTTTTCCCGTTTTACCACAACCCCTTGTGAATTGGCTTGATCCTTAGGGGATTTTCCTATTGGTTGTGTACCAGGTAGTTGTGGTGGCTGTTTAGGCTTTGCCGGAGGTGTCTTTGAAGCCGTGCCCCATCGACTTTGTGCGGTGACCGGTTTTAGTGGAACATCAGTCACCTCCTGTTTGTCATTAGCATCTGATTGAAGAGATTCATCTTTAACAGGTGTGCTTCTCCGTTTTACTGACTTTCGTGGTGCAGCTTTAGGGGGTGGTGGAGGGGGCGGTGCAACGGGTCGTTTTGTGCTGTTACTCCGGGTCTTTGGAGTAGGGACTGGTGGGATTTGTTGCTGCATTTCAACGGAACTAATCGGTGAATTTTGAGATTGTGCGACTGGTGTCAATGGGCTTTTGGGCTGCGTTTCGAATCCAAAATCCAACAAATCATTCACGGAACTTTCCTCTTCTACATCTTCTGTAAACACAGTTTCCTCAGATACTTCATTTTCGGGGAGACATGGAGGTATCGGAGGCGGTTCAGATATCTGCAACAACGCTGCTTCACTTGATGCTATAGAAGATGCTAATGTGTCATTTTTTAAAAGAATTGAACGAGGTTTTGGCCTTATAGCCGGTTTGACTGGTGATATAGGTTTGTTTACTTTGGCATAAACGGGTTCAACTACTTGTTCTGATTCTCCTTTTGTTAAAAGATCATCTGTGGCGGAAGAATCAAAAGAAAACTCATTGATTGGAGGGGCATCACTAGTGTTGTTGTTACTGATTGATGTTTGTTCTTCTGAAATTGGTTGTTTTTTATCAACACTAGCATATCCGAACTCCTCTAATAAATCCTCAACTGGGGTGGAAGGAACTGAATTTGAAGAGTTTGGTATATCAATTGGTGGATCTTGTTGCATTGTTTGTGATATGGTGGCATATGCTCCATCATTAGCAAAGTCCAGCAGGTTAGTAGTGGGAGCGTCTTTGGCAAGTTGTCGTGGCCTTCGTGGTGCCACCGTCGGCCTAGGTGGAGGTGGTAACTTCCGAGAATGGAGTGGCGACGGCAAGGCGCCGTTACCAGGCTGCGTGTCTTCAAATAAAGAAAGAACGTTTTTTGTGCTCGAAGGCGAACTGATCGACATTGTTATGTTTGTAGATTGTGTAAGGAACTCGTCGCTTTGCGATAAACAGTGATGACCTATGTGATCAACATTGGTGTAAGGATGATTGTTTGGGTTCGATGCCGTCACAGTCGTGTTGTGAGCTACCAAGTTTGGTTTCTTCGGTGGTATTTTTGGCTTTGGGCGAACAGAAGGACGGATGGCGTTTGAAGTGCTCGGTTGGTTCTCCTCTGTTGTGTTGGTCAGAAACTCATTGAGCGTACACCTTGTTGTGCTTACCTGAAATTAATGGACACAGATGTTGGGGGTTAAAACAACTTTCAGTAACAAAGGTTAACAACAATTTTAAGAAATGTTAAAGTGAATCTAATAGTTAAATATTAACAGTCTGGCTAAGGGGATTTTTTTGTAATACTTGCAATTAATTTATAGTTCCAGAACATTATCAGTGAGTAAACATTACAAAAGTTTAAGCACAAAACACCTTACCCTTCTTCTTACTCTTGGTGTTGGTACTGGTGTTCTCTCTCCTTCAACAACATACACAGATTGGGAGTTTGAAGACGGGCTTGTACCGCTCGAGGAAAAATAAGCAACCAGTGGGCCTGTTTGTTCAGTAGGTTGGCTACGATTTTCTCGGTTGTTTTGGTTCGAATTTCTGCTTGTAACTCTCGGTGGGACCCTCTGGGCAAAACTTGAGGTCGGAGTTTCGACGCAAAAGAAAACTTTTGGCTCAGTTTCAGAGGATTCAGTTACTAACTCCTCTTGGTCGTGTTCAATTGATTCAACAGGTTGAATTCTGTCATATAGACTAGGAGGCGATCCTGGAAATATTTTGGCTTGTAGATAAAATCATATATGAGCAATGTGCATGTAATCACATAAAATCTAAAAATCACAAGTTGCTTAAAATCTAAATTAATGATCAAACACCTCATAGTAATTGTATTTTTAATTAAAAACATACTAATACTGCTGTACATATAAAAATATATGGATCAATGTAGCCCTAACTTGAACTTATCAACAATTAAATAAACATATTAATATCACTACCACACTGCTGTATAGATAAAATACATAAAAGGTAGCCCCAAACTAACCTGATTAACAATTAGACATCTTATTAAACGTTATGGCCATCAAAACGAATCAGCTAGTCAAAATAATCAATGTTCTTAAGCTCATAATTATATTTACACAATCAATAAAAAGTATGTTAGCTTATCCCGCCGATAACATACCCACTTCCTTGTATGCACTATCACTCCTGTGTATTGCGCCACACGTCAAACAATCACACAATGCAAGGCAGGAAATTAATCATAGCAACATTACTCATTTAGCTTCAAGCATAATCCAACTCACTTTTCCCAGTAACTCCGACAGCTTATAACTTTTCCGAATTATATATCTTAATTTACTGAATTTATATACAATGCCAGAATAGTTTTATTAACTTAGCTAAACAATTTGTTTTCCTAAAATTTTATAACTTAGCACAACATTTTTACACTAGCTAAAAATTTTTTTTACTGAATTTGCATACACTAGCAGAACAATTTGTTTTACTTAATTATGTACTTAACTGAATTTGTTTATCTAAGGACCTTATCTTTAGGTACAAGTTTTTTATATTGGCTGTACAATAACACAAAAGGTCTACCTACCACTAACAAAACAAATCATGCACTACATGTACAACTAACATTACATCATGCTAAAATTGTTTTGACTAACAAATTGAGTACATCAAATGCAGTTTCCTGTAAATCATTAATGTGTAAACAGACCAACAGTTGAAGTACTTTTTATTCGTATTGTGTCTGATTAAAGCTGTTATATTAACTGGCATCTCCCTTCCTATTAAACTACTTTCATTTCACTCTTTGAATAAGTAACAATGCCTTCGGCTATACCTCATGTATTATTAATCCATGTGTGTTTCAGTAAGTCCCAAGCACACACGCTGACAACTGGTGCGTTCTATGAACAGCTGAATTAAAACGGCACGGGATGGAAACCTTGGTTTATTTATAGCTCAGATCATGCAGTGCACCAACAAGCAGCGGGTCTGTGGTGCACAAACTAAAAACTATTCATCACTTCCTGCCGTGTTTGATCAAGTTCACTTGCGTCTATGCTTTTCCCTCTTTCTGTACTTTTTCCTCTTTCTATACTTTTTTCCTTTTGTATACTTTCACTTCATTAAAATGGTGTCACAAGAATTTCTCAATCAAGTAACTGTGCTAATAATGAAAAAGATGGGTTTACTTTGGAAGGTAATTACTACTGATTAGTGAATTGCCGGTACTGTAATTATAAATTGAAGTGGCCATTAGGCGACTCTTATGATACTTGTGATTTGTGAATAAAATAGTGAAGGAAATTATCCTACTATTTACAATACTAGACAGCTTAAAATCTTTGTTATTCACATTTGTATAAATTTGCTACAAAATAATACAGATCTACCTATTCGTAAGAAACCTTTACAGTTGTGGTGACTAAACAATTAACATACCATATTCAATTAGTAACAATAATGCTGATAGAATACCTGGAAGTGAAGCACTACTTTCAACATTAGGAATGTTGCCCGGACTCGACTTTACTGCCTCGTCATAGCTCGGTGGCGCCTCCGGTGGTATGTGGCTACCTTTTGCACCGTCGGCAAAGGCAGGATCCTGACTCATCGGTCGAGAAGAAATGATGGTGATTTCAGGACGCTGACGACGACGCGTGCTTCGCCGGGTGCTTTGTCGCCGCATCGATGGTTTCGGTCGACGTCTTGGATAAGCTTCATCCGCACTGCCTCTGGTGATGATAAAGGTTATTCATATTTGACCGGTGCTTTTATAGAACCAATTCTATAAAATTTATATGATATTATGATAAGTTTAACAACAACTTCGTCAGAAAAATCCAACCTTGGGTTAGAATTAAACTCGTATGTCATAACAAGTTTCTGACCATACTTTGTAGGACTTTCTAATATCATTTTTTTCCTGGTTAATAGCAATTATATTAGTTTATTTCGACATTCGGCTCATTTAAAGGGTCAAGAGTGTTTGGTGCAAATTCAACATTCTACACACTGGAACTGTGTCAACTGTATACTTTTAATGATTACCAGAATATATATATATATATATATCAGTTTAGATAAAAGTACTGTCAAATTTGCAATAACTACTAACAATTTATAATATATACCAGTTTATAATATAACGGAATATATATATACCAGTTTAGATACATGTACCGTCAAATTTGCAATAACAACTAACGATTTCTATATGAAAAATAGTAATATATTATGGGTTTTTTTGTTGGTGTTTATTTATATTCCATACTGCATTGTGAAAAATTGCAGATAAATCGAATGGATATAAATATTTGGATATAACCATAAGTT
The DNA here is from genome assembly GCA_000149265.1 of Ciona savignyi. Classification (NCBI taxonomy): domain Eukaryota; kingdom Metazoa; phylum Chordata; class Ascidiacea; order Phlebobranchia; family Cionidae; genus Ciona; species Ciona savignyi. The sequence goes on along the minus strand of CH002141.1, from coordinate 645,289 downwards.
GGAATCAGGGCTTGTGTCAGTGCAGTCACAGTCGTAGACTGACTAGTCGATTATTAGATTACTGCTTGACCTTAATCTTCTTGATTAAGACAGGATATTCATGTTTATCTGCGTGAATTGAAACTACAAAGGGCAATCGTTGGTTTATCTCATGAATAAGGAGCATTTGCTCTTAGTTAACCGTCAGATTAATTGCACCGGAGCTATTGTATTGTTGTGTACATGATAGAGACATTTCTTGAGTTTTAGTAGAATCCATTGAGTTAAGGCGATGTACGCTAAGTGTTTTGCCAAAAACAAACAGATCAACTTTCAATCCTGTAACCCTTTCGCCAAATGATGATGCACTAACACACCAAGCTATTCGGCCTGACAAAATTAGCTTTCAATCTTACCTCCTTCCACCACTATGTGCAGCATCCTCATAACGAGGTAACGATACAGGGGATTCCCGCAGAGATGCAGAAGGTGGAGTTTGATGGTCTTGACGCCTGGAATAGTTAAAAATAGTCAAAAATTTCTACAGACAAATTCATCGAACTAATTCCTAGAATTTATCAGATGGCCATCAATTGTGAACAAATACGTCCCAAACCGGTTGCTAAACTCTAAACCATACTGCTTAGTTAGCTTTAATCTATTTCTCTATATAAAAGTTAAAACTTACTGCGGAGATACAATAGGTGGCGGTGGCCTGGGTGGAGCTACTCTCGTTGGTTTTCTTCCCTCTGACATCATCGGAAGTGAAGTCCGGCTGTTTAAACTGCAAGCCATTTAGGATAGCCTCCTCATTGCAGGAATTACTAAGGGTATCTTTTTACAAAAAAACAAATTTGGTGAAATATCTATGAAATCTAAATGAAGAAACAAATGGTGATTCTGTTCACCTCAAATGATTGCACCGATGATTCTTGCATTAAATAACATTGCACAACACATTTGAAGACTTGTTAAGATACAGTTCAAGCAGTGAATAATAATCAGTGGAAAATGTTCAAATATTCGGAGGATGAATCATGACAAGAGCAGCCAAAAATATCTGGTTTTGTGAATTTTTACATTAAATACTGGCACTGAATGCAAATGAAAGTATATAAGTGTGCAAGAGTGAAGTACTTAATGTATGCTTTTAAACACTATATATAAAAAAAACTATGTATATACTATATATAAATTTTAACCCAGTATCTATGACACACTTAACTATACCATTTTCCCAATATGATTCTAAAAGCTCTAATTATTTTTATATTTTTTGAAATATATAACAATTTGTTTAGTTTTCTTTATAAACTAGACACCACTGCAACCTACTACCAGTTCAAAATATTACAAAACTTTGTATAAAGCTAGATGCAACTCTTATAATAAAGAAATGTTTTGTAAAAAAAGGTACAAATTTGTTTATAATGCATGTACATACAGAAAATTGTGCAACCTGATCAAATACATAAGATGAGTGTTTTATCTAATAGGAACTGAAGTTGGTATAAAACAATAAAGGCAGTGTAATGGCTTCTAATAAAAAGTTTGTTGTGCTTCTAATAGTTAAATTAAAAGTACTGGTACCAAAATACCATTAAACTGGGTTACCTACACTAAACTTTTAGAAAATTATGTCATATAAAAGTATCAAGGATATCTGTATCGCCAAAACAGTTATGTTTATATATATATCTTTACAGGTGTATTTCACTTTGTATGCCAAGCAATTTTTTAACAGATTTTAAATTTATTATTTTAATGGGCTTTTAATAGATCTATTTCTGTGTGTTGATGACTTTTTTCTCCTAACTTTTGTTAAACCAGTTTCCTGAATTTGAACTGATTTTACAGCGACGGCGCTTGGTCCTTTTGTTGGTTTTCGGCCAACTAGTAGATGATTCATCACCACAGGAATGTCTATTGGATTCGGGGCCAAACCAACTCCGGTCGTTCCTTTTTCTTTTGTTGGTTTGCCGTAAACTAAGTGTGCATTGAGCTGACGCCGGCGTATTGTCATGTACTGGTGTTTGAGCGCTGCAATGTTTGTTGACATTCTCTCAGACATCATGCTGTTGTGTGGGGAGTGGCGCTGGGATTCGGTCAATTTTAGTCGGTTTGGAAGCTGCTCTAAGCTTTGCTGCTTCATTGACTTCATTTTTGTGTTGCTGGGGGATAAGGGGATGGGGGAAGTCAAGCCCGGGAAGCAGAAGAATGGCGAATCATCAAAATTGGCAATTTCTGAAGTGTTTTGTGTGACACCTTCTTGATTTTCATCTGCACTTCTGTCATCACTGTTTTCTGCAGCAAACGGAGTGATGTTAAAGGTGTATTTCTCCCGCAGTTGGCTTAAATGAGGGAAGGGGAAACTCGTGATGCGATATGCTAACCTAATGATTTCGTCTGCCAGCACAAGTTTACCGATTACAGCACTTTGCATCATTTCGGACATGGTGCAGTAGAATTCGTCGGCTGATTGCGCCTCTCCTACTTTTTCTCCGAGTTTGGCCCAAATTGCAAGAGCAACCCTCATTAGAATTTCATTGCCATCTAACATTATACAATCCCAAATTCGTAACACAGTTTCAGTCGGTAGACAGGTAGCAAACAGTGTAAGAAACCATTGCATAGTAAAAACATTGGTCAGTGGTGGCTCGTAACTGGAACTGTGTTCATTTGCTTCTTTCTGCAAACCATCTAAATGTTTGGACAACTGTGGTAGTCGGGCACGTAACAAGTCCCGAAAAACCGCCATGTCAACAGACAAAGCTTGAAGATTGTTAGCGAAATAATTTTCCGGTAAAACACCATCGACAAGATGTACCATTATTTTGAATGCTGCGATTTCATCTCCCACTGTTACATGCAAAATTAAAGAAGCAATGACATTAAAACCTTGGCAGTAGCCCACAGACTGATTCCACCTTGCATATGCAAGTAAAACTCGTTTTAAAACAATCTGATTGTCATAATTACTGCCGAGGTCAAGACCAGTATACCCTGTTCTGTGCAAATCTTTAACGATTTGATTCCCCAAATTTTCGTCATTTGGGCAGATTCTGTCGCTAAAGACCCGGCTGATGGCAGTTTTCCAGTCTTCATTTGGAAACTGGTTATCTAAGTAATGTTCAGCTCGATGAAGCCAAATTTTTTTTCTCCAACAAATTGGTAATCCATTTGGAAGACGAACTAAAGCTCTCAATGCATCATGCCAGTATTTAAATCCTTCCTTCCCCGGCTGGGGTTCCAAATTAAACTTTAAATTTGCATCGACTTTACGTTTTTGAGATGTGGCTTGAAGAACAGCAGTAATTGTGTCACAGAACTTTTTGTGCTTGTCTTTTAGACGATTTCTTTGTTTTAACTGCCGCACAAGTCTCGCAGACATAACGCTCACTCTTTCATCCAACTCCGATTTTATCGAGTCTAAAGTTTCAGCGTCCATAGATTCTAAAAACGCTTTTTGCAAGTTTTTGCTGCTTTGTCGATGTGCATCAGCATCAGAAAGGGTTTGAGTTTGGCTCAAAATACCGTCTGATAGGCAAGATGTCTCAGTCGAGCTGTCAAATTGTTTTTGAAATTGATACCGATTGTAGATTTCACTCAGTAGACTCTGAACCATCACGGCACTGTCAGAATGACTTTGTTGAAACATTATTCCGCATAAATAGTTGGATTATAATTAGTAATTACATTCAGTTAACAGATAAAGTTTAACTATATACACATGAACTGCTTAAAAGGAGAATTTTAAACTTAAGATTATCTTATATCTGATATAATATATACTAGCATATAATGTATCTACTAATGGCCTTATCAAACTACATTTGTAAGGGGATAATAATGTAATCTTACCAATACTCAAAGCACATAATATTATCTATTTAAAGATTAAACGTAAAGCATGGAGCTATTTAACACAGTGTGCACATCAATAATTCACATATCTATTCAATCTACCAATAATCAATGTAAACTAATATGTAACAAATTGAACATAAAACGCTTGCTTACACTAAAGGTCTATAGGCTATTAATATCTAGCTGATAATAATTCTATTTGTTGTATATTATCGATGAAAAATATTATACATATAAAAAATACAACTATGCTTGAATCATAATTTTAAAAATATTATTCATACATTATTTTGATGACTCTTACAGGAACCTGATTAAAAATGAATGGTTCTACAATGTGCATATTAGCATTATAGGATCATAATATAAGCTTACATATGTAGGAATCAAATATTGTAAATTATTCATTCAATGCTTAAACAAATTTATGTGAAGAAAATTCCGATTTAAACTTGTTTCTGTGTTATATTCATTTTATTGATGAACTTTTAAGCAAACACAAATTTATAAACAAATAGACCGCAACATAACATATTTTTTTTACATTTACATACAAAAGTCAAGGACTTTCGATGTGAAATATACCAAAACTTAACTATACCTAGTTTGCCTAGATTTATAAAAACAGGCAAGTGGTAAATGATTTGAATTACTTAGACGTAAAAAGCAATTGACTAATGTTGATATTTCTATTTCCACGCGTTTTTGTGTGTAACGTGTATGGTATGTATATAAACAAAGCACTTTTCACTACTCTTGGTAATAAACAAGGTGACAAACCAAAAATCTAAAATAAAATGTAGTGTTTGGCTATAACTTAAGCTATGTTATTCAAGATGTAACTCTATCGTAGTAAAATAAGGAATACAATCTCGTAAACTTAATAGCCTTTGTACTAAATTGCACACACAATAAACTCTATATCCTGAGCCGTTATGTCGGATTTCGTTTAGTTAGCCTACGGTCAGATATTGAAAAATATAATTTTGACAATACGTTCTTTGTCAGGTCTAATTTACACCGGGTTCTGTTAAACTTCTAGCCCAATAAATCTGACGAAGCGTTGTCTCAGCGTCAAGTCGGTATTGAGAATTTGATTCCGTCTGTCTATGTTCGCTCAAGCATGTTATCAGATGTTGACAGTGATCTGACGTCATAATTACAAAGTCCTTTATTTTCCCGAAAAATATCTCTACGGGACATAGACATCTAAAATTGAGGTTAAAGAGTGGTATTCGATATCTGCTTATTTTTCCTATGGAAACGTCAACCCCAGTAATTAAATCAATAAGGTAACTGCCAACTCACCTCGTTCCCGCAGACCTGTTGTCGGCGCTGTTTTAATATGTTTTATGCTTGATTTAATTTAGATTAGTTTAGTTTGTAAAAGTTACATGTTAAATGCCTTGCCGTTGTACACAACCGCGCAGTAAGTCGTAAAAATCGTACCAAGGACTTATTGTGCACTCGCAACTGAACAATATAGAACATCCTGTTTATCGTTGGGAATAGAAAAACGCAAAGGGCGTTATCACATGGGTATTCGTCACAATACCTGGCGGTTACTAAAGCATTCACACACGGGTAATTGTCAGTTTACCTCGCGCCCTCTGTCGGGTTACCGGAACTATTGCAGTGTGGGTGGTGGTTTTTATGATTAAGACTCTTGTTTAATAGTGGTCGGAAAACTAATTTACTTTGTAGAGACATTTTCCGATAACTACATTGAAGCAAGACAGTTTTATTGTATGTAAGTTAGTATATGTATCGGTCGCATTAATCATGTGGCCACACGACCGTACAATGTAGTAGTAGTGGTGGTGAACTAAAAAAACAGTTACTGCTAAAACTATAGTATCATAGAATACTATATTATATAGTATTCTATGGTAGTAGTTGATAAGAAAATTTAATATTCTTGCAATAGGGAAAATCCCCTCGATAAGAATTTTGTATTTGTTTTAGATTGATTTACAGTTTTGGGTAACTTTCAAACATTTGTTTGTGACCACGCTTTTAATGTTAATTTGTGGTTACAAAAGATGAGAAGATGCTGTGATTGGGTCAACTATATAATGAAACAAAATTATTTAATCATAGATTTGTAACTTAATTAGCAAGTCGACACAAAATGTTATAATTTGTATGTTATTTATACATACGGCTAGAGACAGAACGGTAGTCTGATTTTTCTCTGCTGGATGGCGCTATTTATCATCTGTACTAAAGCGGGAAGGAGAGAAACTGCTCACCAAAACTATGGAACCTAATTTTAACCAATTCCTAAACACTAATCTCAACCGCAAGACTAACACTAACTCTAGCCCCATGTTTATTACACCATTTACGCATTTTAAGTAAATTGTGTTTACAATCAATTCAAAGTATGAAGTGATAAACCTGCAATGAGCTTTAATGTTATAAGATCGATTACTTTAGCCAATGCTTGGACAAATTCAAAAAATGCTCAGACAAGCTGAATGCGGCAATATGAGTTTGTGTATAACTAAGAAACAAAAGAGTTAAAAAGCCGACAAAAACCTCCCCGTCGGGGAATCGAACCACAGTCTCCCGCGTGACAGGCGGCGACTCTTACCACTATACTAACGAGAAATACGATTAGCAAGTGCGAAAACTAGTAAACGACCACTCAGTCGCTGGTGCCTCTAAATACTACAGGACCGCTTGGATCGCTTGGATCACTTAAATTGCTATGGAAAGTAATTCTAACCCTGTCCCAAACATTAATCTCAACCCCAGAACTAACTATAACCCCAACCCTAACATTAATATCATGGCTTTTGTAATTACAAAGAATAGTAAGCGATCCAAGCACTCCAAGCGCTCCATGCGATCCAAGCGGTCCAAGCGATTCTGTAGTATTTATAGGTACCGCTTAGCCGCTTAACACTTGAAAATCGTCACTCCCCAGATAATTCCAAAAAAATAAATAGCGCCACCCAGCAGAGAAAAATCAGACTACCGTTCTGTCCCTAGCCGTATCTGTTATTTATTTTATTTATCAGTATTAAATAATTATCTTATATCAATCTTCTTTAAAATAACAGGTGGACTTCTTTAAATAACATAGATTAAGATGTTTTTAAAATTAATGTTACCCTGCTACACTTTACGTTGTAATATCTTTCGGACTCCTAGCAATTCGCTTCAAAGGGTCGTAAACTTTTCACATGCAAGCATACTACGTCAAGAACTCCAAGATGAATTCGGAAGCCACAGTTTGCAGAAACTCACAGCCAACAGTGCTTATTTAAAAGGTATGAATCTGGAGCACAAAGTACACAATATTGTAAAGGTTAAAAGTATTAAATTACTTAAATATCGTTAAAAATTGTATACTATACAAAATTGAAAATTTAATAATAAGAAGTACTTGAAATCTCATTGTAGTGGGTAAGAATAACACAATGCCACAAATCAATATGTAACAATGCACAATATCATATTTAGTTAAATACGCTTTTGTGTAGTGATTGTATTCAGACTTTATTTTATAAATGTACCTACCTATAAAATTATTTGGTAAATTAACAATATTATTCAATTTTCAGAAAAGTTGCTTGAAAATAAGACTTCCAAGCTTCAAGGTGAAAGGGTGTGCATTCTTACCCCAAATGACAACAGATTTATATCATGCTTACACGCAGCATGGTTGTGTGGTGCCATAGCTGTCCCACTATCTCCTAAGCACCAATCCACGGAGTTGGAATATGTGGTCAAAAATTCAAGAGCAAAAGTGGTTATTTCGACACCTGAATTTTTCACGGTTAGCAAAGTTTATTTATTTTTCTTGAATTTCGAGCTTGTAGTGAAGAAATGGTAATGATTTAAGAAATCTGTACTTGTTGTGGGGCTCTATGCAATTATGCATTTGATAAGACAAAAGAAACTTTAATGTAAAAACATAAAGACAATATAATAACAGAGTACATAATGTAATAAAGCGCAAAAACAATTCTGATAACCCATGAAAAATACAGTAAAAATATTAAAAGTATTAAAGATTGTTCCTAAATTTGTTTCTTTTAAGGTTGTTGAAAAAATGCAGAAGAACATAGATTTTGACCATGTCAAAGTTGATGACTTAAATGAAAATCCAATGAACTCAAATGACACCTCTGAAACATTCCCATTACTACCCATTGAACATGACAATAAACCATCATTAATATTATATACAAGTGGCACAACGGGTTCGCCAAAGGGAGTTCTGTTCAATCATTCCAACCTTAAAGTCCAGGTATTAATTTTACTTCAAACAATATATTAATATTAATGGGATCTACTAAATTAAAGGATGTATTTAATCATACACAATACACCACAATAGTTTTAATAACCCAACAGTGCCGCGGGATAATCTGACGATGGTCCGTGCATTAACGCACCCGTTTTTTTCTTTGATGGGAATAAACATGAATATCCTCTTCTAATACGTGTCCCGTATTAAAACATTTTATTTATTGAACTAGTTAAGTATTTATTGCAAGTTTTACCAATAAAAGTGTCTTTTAAGTACTTAATAAGAACACTTTATTGATTTAGTTGATTCAAATTGATTTCAGACGAACCCCCACAGTTTATTATCATTGTGATTTTACCACCTCCCCCCTGATATTCATATTTATCCCATAGAATTGTACAATGAAGGGATTATAACGCAGTAATCGCCCTTAAATTAGCTCCTGCCAACAGTTGTTTTTTTACAGGAGCTATTGCAGTTGTAGTGTTTTATCATACATGTATTTACTAGGGCTGCGAAAAATTAACGGTTAACCATGGTTAACCATTTTTATGGTTAACCGTCACGTCAAATTTTAACCGTTTAACCGTTTTTTAACAACTCTTTTTTTGAACTCTTTATCTGTTGGTTGGTTGGTAAAACTCACGCTTTCTTGACATGAAATACCTGACTGACAACAGTAAAAAATGTGGGATGGCAACATACAAAATATCCCACTCAGGTTTTTCACTCATTAAGGTATTTTTTACAATGTGTCTACTGTAACAACCTATATAACACACACGTTCATTCATATTTTGAAACGTTACTTTACCGCCCACATTTAATTGGGAGTAATTGCGTTTTAATAATCTTCAAATATACATAACTCCATTCACGTTGATTGTTTGATTTTTAACTCAATATTACGCATTACAATCAAAGTTATACTATGTGTCTTAAGGTGACGTTTAAAAACTATAAAGTAACGCATAAATAAGACCCGATAATGCCGGTAATCACGCGCGTTATTTCTTTGTTGCCCTTTACGACTGCCTGAACTTTTTTTTTCAAAAAACGGTGCCGATTTGATGGTAGTTTAAAGAAAATCGGTTAACGATTAACCGATCATTTTTACATCAGTTAACCGTTTTTTTAAATTAACCGTTAATTCGCAGCCCTAGTATTTACCCTATCCCACTGATTCCAAATATTTTTAAAGACGCAATCTTTGATTAAGTCGTGGGAAATATCACCATCGGATGTTTTGTTGCATGTATTACCTCTGCACCATATACATGGTCTGGTAAATGGTTTATTGACCCCCTTGTCAATTGGTGCGAAGGTGGTCATGGATCCAAGCTTTCATGCTAGAAAGGTAACCCCCAATCAAAAATTTTTTGATATAAGATGTGTTATATTTACCGTATACACTCGCCGATAGGTCGCGCCACCGTTAGGTCGCACTATTAGTTAAGTTAAAAAAGTTTAATTTAGTGTTGACTTGCACATTATAAATCGCAGTGAAATTCTAGGTATTTAAAAGGTTCTTTCCCTAGCTTTTTTGCATAGATAACTTCCTATTATTTTGTAGGGCTTAATATAATCAAAATATGTTTATTGAAACTTATGAGCGATGATAATAAGTGCATGTACGCAAGCGCAGACCACACAATTTTCAATACGGTACTTGCAATAGCCGAAAATTTTCAATTTTGTTCCGAGTTGGTGGCGATTTGCACTTAGTGGATTGGTCACACCTATATTTTTTTTAAATATAGGAAAAAAGTTGCGACCTCTCTGCGAGTATGTATGGTGTGTATATTTTTTAATTTATTACCAGTACTGATGGTTATTACAATATATCACTATGATTTAACATTATTGTATCGCATACTAGGTTTGGAGTCATCTCTTGGATGAAAATTCAACTTCAAAATCCCGTGTTAATGTGTTTATGGCGGTGCCTACAATTTACACCAAGCTTATTCAGTACTTTGACAAACACAACATGTGTCCAGAAGATACAAGGAGAAAATGCAAAGATATAAGACTGATGGTTTCTGGTACGGACAGGTAGAATTTCAAATAAACGTGTTTGATATTTTCTAACTTTCTCAATTTTTAGGTTGCTTACATACAACCCTTTAAAATCTTTTTAACTTGTTGTGTTTTTATGGTAGATTTTTAAGTTTAAATATTGAATTGTAAGCTGACCAATTGTTATAGCTATATTTGCACATCGGAAATTTGTGCAGAAAATAACAATATCAACATTCACTGCTTACTAATTTCCTGTGTCAAAAAGCAAGGCATGATTGTTGTACCTCCAATAGAACAATAAGAAAATCCTAAGCAATATCTAAGCAATGTCTTTTTCATGTATAACAAATTGTTCAGATTGTTTTGTTTTTTTATACAAAAGGCAACGTTTTTACAGCTGTTTGTAGTTTACGGCTAAAACAATAGTACCAGTACAGGTTTTAAGTGTAGGAAATAAAGCATAAAGCACTACCTGATTCATACATAAGGTGCACCGTTTTACAAGGCACATTAAACATTTTGGGGAAATTTTTTTTTAAAGTGCTCATTATGGTCCATAAAATACAGTAAGCAAGAATTAAGCATCCTGTCTTGAGAAAAAACAAAATAAAATCTAACAATATCTCTGATCGGAAGGAAGTGGAATGTTTCAAAACATTCAATAAGAAAATGTAGAGTTTCAATGCTTTTTTCTTTTCCACTATAAAACAGGATCAGCTGCCCTACCACTACCAGTACTTGAGAAATGGAAGGAAATAACAGGCCACATGCTGTTGGAAAGATATGGAATGACAGAATTTGGAATGGGCATCACTAACTCTTATAGGGGAATCCGTGTACCAGGTAATTGTTTATAAGTTCGTGCTCATTTTACAGGGAAATTTTATAGTTATTGCTACTGAATATTATGTGCTAAAAACAACATTTATATTGCATTTGTAAGGTAATTATAAACTAGTTGTTCACTTATTACAGCATGGTTTAATGTATCCATCACAAACTAGATCTCTCAATAATCGGACAAAAAAGGATAGAATATTTAAGTTTATACCAATGAATGAAAAAATGTATCACACTGGTTATCGCCAGATGCCAAACACTGCCATAGATTTAGAAAACTGTTGATTGACTGGTGGAAACATAACATTTAACAGGGTCTGTGGGATTACCTTTCCCACATGTACAAGCCAAAATTGCTGCATCTGATGAACACGGCAACCCAGATTATTCCAGGTATTACACTTATTAATATAAAGAAATCAACCAAAAACTATCATAAGGGAAAACAAATTAACATTACTGAAATTCAAAATCTAAATTCCATTGTTTAAGTAATAAATTATGCTGCCAGTTTTTTTCATAAAAATAGACATAAATGAGTGTAACTTTACAAACAGAGATGTGGTTTATGCATTTTTTGCAAATATTACAAAACCATTTGGCCAACAAAACAGATATATAAAAACAATCATTAATAAAGAAGATTTGGTAAGCCCATAAAAGAGATTTTTTAAACGTATAACTAAAAAAATGAAATCTTTATTGTACTTGCTTGACATAAATGCTTGTGGGGAATGACAAGTCATATATATATATAAATTTAGCCATATGCTTTAGCAAATAAAGGATAAATCTTCCCTTCACTCTTCATTACAATAACTAATTCAATCTAACTATCGTGCTTTGTGATTTGTTTAAAATGTAGCTTTTGATAAATTGGTTTACTGTATCGTTTGGCTCTTTTATATTTGTCATTGTCAAATACTTTCTTGCAATTGTCAAATACTTTCTTGCAATTATTAATAACAACGTTTCTGTACAAAGACCAACAAATTAAAGAAACTCTGGGAAAATCGCATGAAGCTGGCGAACTACTCATGAAATC
>CH002141.1:609308-623999 GCA_000149265.1 Ciona savignyi | reverse complement strand
TTCATTTTTTGCCTTAGTATAAAATAATGGCAATTAAACAAATCCTCGGCATAGGCACAGAAAAAGACCGGAACCTGCATATTTTAGCTACAATTATTTGAATACGGGTAGTAACGTAGACTGGTGTATATGTTGCATTTAGGTATAAATGTACAAACAGGTTTAAAGGCAGCAGCATACAGATACTATTGTAACTGCCTTCAGCCATAATTGTAACTTAGCTGCTCCATACTCACAGTGGCGATGCAGTATGGAATGTTGTTGCGACAACTCGGGCATACCAGTTCGCTGTTTACTAAGTCGAAGTCACAATACGGGCACTGTGACGTCATTTCCTCCTCTTCGTCGCTCTTGTTTCCGGTTTTCCTGTTGGACGGAAAATGAATGACGTCACAAAACTGGTTAGTCCTAATTCGAAAAGGGAACTAAAAATTGCGCCCTTTTAGTTGTTTGGTCACAAAATGCAAATTAATGTAAAAAAACAAACTCAAAACGCATATTCCCAATAATTCGGATTTTTAAAGCTAATACAAGACAAAAATCGTTACCATTGTTCAAGCCCCCTTTCCCCCATCACCTACCTGACAATTTGTTCGATTTTCTTCTTGTACTTGGGGTCGAGGTCGCTTCTATACTCGGGTCGCATTAGCATGGCCGCGTAGCTGAAGCTGGAGGCGTGGAGGCCGGACTTGTGGCATTCGATCACCGTTGAGGTCAGGATTGGAACGATGTCTGTGGAGTGATTCTGGTGAAATCTGGTGTTTCAAATGCTAATTCATTTTGATGGGTTTTCCATTCGGATTTTTTGATAAATCTATATTTGCCAAACTTGGTTTTCGTTTTTACATTGGGCATGAAAATATACAATAATTAATTCATTTGAGAAAAGATCTTTTTTTTTGGTACTGCTAAGAAAAAATGGATGATTCTTGTCAAAGACTTCTTGTTTGAGATCACCCATGCAGCGAAACCATGGCACTTGATCGATCCATCCTAAACCACGCCTGGACTGTAAACAAACTGCCGGCTATAAGCAATCCCAATATTTGTCCAGTGATATTTTATAAACTGGAGTGCCGACCTTTTAACTTTGCAAAGTTTTGCATTGATGTTCGGAATACCGTATTCTGCAATGTGTATATTCTGGTACTATTCTAAAACCGAGTGGTATATTTTACGGAAATTGTATATTCCTTATAAAAGCAATGTATAATATTATTCAAATTCGTGAAATGGTTAAATTGAGAGAAAATGCTACCGTTTGTTAACGACTTTTTAATAGACAGGTAATCTGTACTTTCTGGCCGGGTTTGACCCGCGGTTCGAAAATCTTTTTTGATTTTAGCACTTGGAAATACGGTGCTCACGTCTGTTAACAGTGATGATGAATAAAATTACAACTTGATCAAACATACATTCAAAAATAATTTTCTTGAATTAAATTGGAACGAAAACTGTTTTTTTGTTTGCTCTTTATTTCTAAAGTTTTAGATTCTAAAGTTTTAATTTTAAAATAAATCTAGAAACAAAATTAATTCGGATGGGGACATGTCTAGTTGAAAGGTTCCAACCAACAGAGCAAGCCACGTTTGGAACGAATGCAAGTGTGGTTAGAACTGATTCGAACGTTCTTCTAAGCAACTTTAATCATCGTCTTCGCGTGTGTGTGAACAAAAGTGCATAAACAAGGGTTGTTGGTAGATTAGAGTGCACAGAGAGGGCAATCCGTACTTGGACGTGATCAATGAAGATAGCTTTGATATGCCACGCTGAGCTCTGTATTTTGATTCGCCATTTCCCATGAAATAATTGAACTCGAATGACGCCACCACGCGGGTGTGAGCATACCCAAAAAAAGAATATTTAGTTTATTGCAGTGGAAAGTTTTAATAAAAAAGTCGTTCAGTGTTGCCAAGAAAGCAGTTGATGAATGGCTGCTTATTAAGCGCAGAGTGGTTCAACACATGAGATATGTACAGTGGCGATGTGGGTTAGAAGGAATCATTTGTTTGCTTATCGTTGTTTAACTAGAAACTTAGTTTCATCGGTGGCAAGATAAAGTGAACACTAATACTACGTGATAGATAAGAATTGACGGCGTTGCAGGTTCTAAAAAAACTTGGCCTGTATATAGTTACAGTTTATAAAGAAATGTAAGCAGTCTTATGCCTGTGTGGTGAGAAATGCAAAATATTGGTGCAAAACAGTGTCCACGAGTAAGACCTGCAAATGCTAGAAAGAGCTGCTTCAATACCAAGGCTAAAAAGTGCCATGAAACACTAGTAATCGACCGAAACGTCAATCTGAGAGGCAAAGTCAGGGGTTAGAGCGTTAACGAAGTCGAGTTCGTCCGTCACGGCGGCGCGATCGAAATCGGGGAGAAAATTAACGCCGAGATTGGAAAATAAACGATCGAGAAGCTGCGAGGACGGTGACCAGTTAGATGACCCAGGGGAACGAACGTGATCACTTTCAGCACAATCAACATATAGAGTGGCAGGGAACGTATAACGAGAAAAACTGAGGTTTTATAATATCATATCTTGTCCAGGTTGAATTAAACGCAGAGGGATGGAGATTCGAGATAACGTGAAGCCAGAGTCGATGTTTGCTTTCTGAATTTAAATTAATTCGAATAACAAACCGACGATGCTGTAATGGGGATATTCGTACATACATAATAAATGCAGAAGTCGGTCTTTGTTCGAATTGCGAGAACCTCTGGGTCTGCTTAAATAGAAAGAATATTAGTTGTTTATGATGCCTTACGTTTGGGGATATATTTTGCTCGTTCTGACAAGGCATCGGATAAGGATTTAGAAAAAAAATGTTACTGCATTTTAGTGCTGCAGAAGCTAGGTCATAATTACTTTGAAAACCTGGAAAATGTGTAAGAAACGTATATAGCTTACTGAGAAAGATTTACTAAAAATATTTTAATTGATAGTAAACGGGATTTATTTTTTAATTGATATTTTGTTTTGTAAAATGTAACATAGCGCAAATCTACCACCCAAATTACATTTTCGTTAAATAGAAATTTTTGGATTTGTTGAAATTTTTGGAAATTTTCCAGTATTAAGTATAAATAGCGGCAGCAAACAAGATGGTTGAATTCGACAAAATCGTGGAAGAAATGGACGGACTGAGTCGCCAACAGTGGATACAACTCATCCTGCTGATGCTGCCTGCAGTGTTCGTGGGTTCGCAGATGGGCGCGATGGTTTTTATAGGAGCAAGTGTGGATTATACGTGTGAGATGCCGATCAAAGACAATTTGGTCGAGGTGGGTGATGTTTTCATTTTTTCTACCAGGTTTAGTTTTGAACCCATGGTGGGCTAGTTGTTAATACCGTTTTTTTTGTATATAATTCGATATATGTACCGGTTGCCTTAACCATACAGCCACACGAACGTAATTTTTTATCGGGCTCGGTTTAGAACCCATGATGGGCTACACCTTTTTGTATAGTTGGATATATGTATCAGTGGCATTGACCATTCGGCCACATGACTGTTATTTTTTTTCTACTAGCCTCAGTTTTAAACCCATGATGGGTACCTTGTTAAGACCGTTTTTGTATAGGATTCGTTATATGTAGCGGTCGCCTTAACCATTCGGCCACACAAGAGTAATTGTGGCAATACAATGGACGTTGTGTGTTACATGATAAAATGTAACAGTACAAGCGCTTGTGTAATTACGCGGTTCGGGAGTATTTGTATAGAAAGACGGTGGTTTTCTTAATAGCTTTTCAAATATTTGTAGCGTTAACTAAAACATTAAGGTGACACTAACGATAGATATACTGTCTGGTTGCACGATTCCAGCACCACAAGAAAACTTGGTTATTTTTAGTTCGGAAAGTTTTGCAAATTCCCAGCGCATCTCGTTAAAGCCGTTGCGACCTTTTCCCGGCTCTAATTCAAGTTTACATTTGATGTAAAATCAATACCTCGACTTCTGAGAATTCGCAGAAAACAACTGCAAAATCAATCACGCAGACGAAATTGCAAAACATTGGGAGGCGCGAAGTAACGTTGTAGTTTATTATTCACGCGGTAGAACTAATTGTTAGTTCAGTATTTTGTTCTACGTCATATTTGATCAAAATTTATTCCAGATATGCGGAAAAAATTGGACCGACCAACAGACCTCTATGTACGTTTCTCAGCCTAACAGTTGTAAAAGGTAATACCTTGTTTATTTTATTAACACATTTACCGACATAGTTTACATCTCACACACGTTGCCACACTGCATTTATTATACTGTGGGTTTATTACAAAGATAACAGTCTATTCCTGGGTATACTAGTATAATTGTGTGCTTAAGTTGTGTTTCATGTCGAAGGTAAGATAAGGTCGGGTGGCAACATGGTACGTGTGAAAATATTTGCAGTCTGGGTCAAGCTAGCATTGAACCTCGCACTAAACTAGTAAATACGGAGTTTGAAAAGGTAGATAGTCGGACTATCGCATGCCCACAGTCGTGTTACCGGTGGCACGGTATTTTGAAAACAAAGTTTCTGGTAGGTCGATTTGGAACATGTGGTGATCTAACGGCTGTTGTGAGTAGCATGACAAAACGCCCTAGAGTCGAAGCGCTTGTGTAATTACGCGGTTCGGATACTGATCGAGTGAATCAGTATATCTTGCTGACTCAGTCTAGTGGTCGAGTCAACAGGGTTTAGGGGTTGGTGTGCAACCCCGGATTTACGACCGCTGGCGCCACAAACACATCACTTCCCTGATTACAATGTCTAGAACAGCACAAAGACCGTTCTGTTGGTTTAATTTACAAACTTGGGAACAATATTGATTTGCCATAAATATTTGATGACAGTAAATTGGTTTTAAATCGAATCATAATCTGGAAAGCATCGCTCCCTACCCGCGCGACCGATACCTCAAGTTCGGTTAATCAGATTTAATTAAACGTCCGTTGCATAATCGTAAATCCAATAAAAATCTACAATCGAGTGTCATGCAGTGAGAAAACAAATATATCGACCGAATGTTTGTTTATGCGCTAAAGTATATAAAGCACTTTATTCAGTAAATAATATTTAGACAAAACTTTTTATGAGTCCAATTCTTGTTTGTACGACAGTATAAGTAAAAAACAAAAAGTCGATATGGTACTATTCATTTTGAGACGTTTCGGAATGAATTTTTGTTGAAATCGGAATGTCCTACGTTTTCAATTAAAAAACGATTTGTTAGAGTTGTATCTAACACGATCATCGTTTTCCCCAAAAGGTACAGTTTCACCGACACCGATGTGACAAACTGTAGCTACTGGTGGCCGGGGAACGACACCGTCGCCAAGCCCAACAAGACAGAGCAATGCACGTCATGGAGCTTTGATACGTCATCTATGTTCAAATCGTCTGTGGTCAGCGATTTTTTGCTGGTGTGTCAGGACGAGTACAAGATTAAACTCTCCCAAGCTGTCTTCATGTTCGGTATTACTGTGGGCTGTGCAGTGTTCGGCCATATCTCGGACAGGTACGACCTGCCTTTATACTTAAATCGAGTACGATCCGCTTGTATACATCGGCCGATGTAATACCATGACAATTTGTTCTTGAGTAGTCGGGTAAAAGCATTTATCAAAAACGTTTAACAAATAGACACTGATTTTAAAGTCATAAAGTGATGTTGAAAATGTAATCCCTTTGAAGGCACACTACAGCGAATATGTAGTTTTTTTTAAGCTACATCACGTTAGTAAATTACGTAAAAGTATAATCCCCAAACAGGTACGGACGAAAGACGAGTGTGGTTGCATCAGCGGCTCTCGGTGGAGCGCTGGCGTTCGCTGTTGCTTTCAGTCAATCCTACGTCATGTTCATGCTGCTGCGGTCTTTGAGTGGATTCTGCTTCTTTTCAGCGTTCACATGCTCATTTGTACTAGGTCAGTGACGCCAGAGAGACTTAATGCACTGGATTTCATTGCCCTATACCATCTTAACAGTGCATGGTAGTCATATAGTACTGTAAAGGCCATTTTACCCCACTACTTTGGTCGCTTTCGCCTAAATCCATTGAAAACGTCTTATACCATGCATACGCCTAAAATGTGCGAAGTAATCGTGAGGTCTTCCAGCACTGCAAAGGTTTACCCGCCTATCCAAAACACTTTCAACCAAAGCCACAAAACGCTCTGCTACTATGCCAGTATTAATTTATAATACAAACACCCCTCACTTTAGCCACGGAAATCGTCGCGCCCAAGTACAGGGTCCGAGTCAGCCAGACGGAACAAGCGTTTTTCGCCTCCGGCTTCTGCATTCTTGCTCTTTACGGATACTTCGTCCGGGAGTGGAGGATGCTGCAGATCATCATTTCGATCCCAGTATTTGCAATATCTTCATATTACTGGTGAGACTTAATCAACCATTAATCACGATTAGGTTTAATCGGGATTAGGCTTGGGCGGGCGTGTTTGGCACTATTAGCTGTGTTATTTTTTGGTCTTTTTTTATAAAAACGTGTTTTACCGACTAGTTTACAAACCGTTTTTTCGTTTCCAGTTTTGTTTTTAATATATTCATATCTTATTTGCGTAAAAAAAAACCAAAGAAGATGTACTTACTGGGCATGGGCTGTTAATCCTGGTATTGCTGTTCTTTCTCGGGCTATTCTTGTAAACCCGAGCCGCGAACGTATATTAGAAAAACTAGAGAAAACGTTTCCATCCGTTACCGAACAAGTAACTTTAATTGACCGACTTTAACGCGTAAATTCCCGGCAGGTTGGCGCACGAATCGCCGAGGTGGTTGATCTCGTGTAAGAGGTTCACCGAAGCGAATATCATCGTTCAGAAGTTCATTCGGAGTTTAGGAGTCGCAGAGCCACCCAGCGAATCGAAATTACTGGACGAAATTGTCAAAAGGCAAGGCGACACTTAGGACATTATAATACAATTGAGAAACAATTTTTAGTTCAGTCAATACTTGCAACATTATATGCAATGAGTTGGCCGAATGGTTAACGCGACGACATATAAATCAATTTCCATATAAAAACGGGTTTGCTGACGAGCCCATAAAGGATACGCAACCTTGCCCGGTAAAAATACAGGGTGTAGCACATTTCAAATAACACTGTGTAACTATGTTGCTTGAAACTTGTACATAATATGATGTACCGTTCGTAGTCTATCGAGTCTAAACCACTGGTCGAAATGGTTAAAAGACGACACTTAGGCTATTATTGCACAACTTTTTATGAGCTTGTACAATATGCTGGGCGCAATGACTGGTGCAGCATATCTAACTCGGCATATTATTACTATAGCAGTGACTCTAATAATCTATCAATTTTCGCACAGTCCGGAAATCGATGATCGAATCGCGGAGAAGAAGAGTTACCACGAGTTCCACCACGGGCCGATGGACCTCATCCGGACCCCGAATATCCGAAAGAAGTCGTTGATGCTGTTTTACTGCTGGTGAGTGGGGGATATATCATGGCTGTACAGTCGGGTGGCCAAATGGTTAGGGCGACAGATACATATGTCGACACTCGACTCCTATACAAATACGGCCCGAGTAGCGACCCCATTGATAGATCGAAACTTGGCGTGATTAAAAAAAGCTATCGAAGCCGTATGTGTAGAAAATGGTTTAATGCTGGTAAGTATATATAAGCTATAAAAGCTGTACATGGGGAAATAGTTACTTCTGGTAGGGGCCAAGTGGAAAAGGTATCATAGCTGTATAGGTGGGCCGGAAATTATACTGCAGCTTAAAATGTGCTCTAGCCTGGCGGTATTACCTAGAAAGGCTATCTTTTAAACATACTGAAATAAAGTGGGATTAATCCTTAACTCAGGTAGAATAATTGGGAATGAAATAACGTACCACATTACGAATTTTGCATGAATAGAAATCTAAAACACGTGATGTCATATTCGACCAGGTTGGTTTGCTCGTGCGTGTACTATGGACTGACTCTTAACGCTGCTGATTTGGGGGGCGACCCGTTCATCAACCTTTTCCTGTCGGGGTTGGTGGAAATACCAGCCGTATTCATGTGCATACCGATGCTGGATAAGTGGGGAAGACGACCTTCGCTATCTCTCTGTCTTGTGCTCTCTGGCGTATCGTGTGTCACGATGTTATTCGTCCCAAAAAGTATGAATATATTTGTAATGATTTTAAAATAACCTCAGGGTGTGGCCCGGTCTGGGCGTGCTGGCTTTGTTTGCACTGCTTTTACGGTCGTGCTGCTGTGTTATAAGTAAAATGGATATTTGTACGGTCACTTCTCCAATAAAGTATAATTGATTGAAACGGTTATTCACTTCAATAAAGGTCTACGGTAACAGTAACCGACTGAATGTAAGGTTAACTGAGGGTAACCGACGTTACTTTGCAGGTTTACTTTGGTTGAACATCACACTTTCTATGATCGGCAAATTCAGCATCGCAGCAGCGTTCGGCACCGTCTACATCTACGCGGCTGAGCTTTATCCCACGCCCATTCGGTAAGCTGTCATATGTCCACGATATTCTCGGACAAAACTTCGTGGAAAGAGTTTGATTGTTATAAAATATTGCCTGCAAGATGTAAGAAAGGCAAACCGTGCCCATCTTCTCTAAAGGGAAGAATAAAACAGTAGCAACGTCTCTTTCATTCACAAGACTTTATTACCTCTGGTAACCATACGGCGAGCTCAAAGTACTGACAATTGCCCGTGTAATAACGCCCGCTGCATTTTTCTATCCCCGGAGATAAAACATGAATATCCTATCCCATCCTATCCTATCCTAATTACAATTAAAAAACTAGTTTCCATAATCCACATAATTTACCAGTTCCTTTCAAAACACATATCATCTACAGAAATGTTGGTATCGGAGTGTGCAGTAGCTTCGCGCGAATTGGAGGCATCTTATCCCCGTTCATAGCTATGCTGAACGTGGTGGCCAAACCGCTGCCTTACGTGGTGTTCGGTTTGATGTCAATATTCGGAGGTGGGTGGTGTCGATACGAAAGTCGATTTTGATTTATTTTAGAACGACCAATAACGGGTAATGTCATGGGAGTTTAGGTTGGGATAAATTTAATTTAGTCCACACTGGGTATATAAGGGATAGGTTTGATTGGATTTAATCACACCTTTCTTGAGCTTTAATCACAAAGCCGTTTAAAAATATTAAAAATTAGATGATTAAAGTTAAGATACACTACGGTTATGCTTAAACGCATTTTGTTGTTTATTTTGTTACATATAAACTTAAAATTACGGAACGTGTCGCTGATGTGTAGTTGATCAAGAATCTAATCAACTATTCAATCATAATAGTAGATTTGGCCGCTATTTCCCGTGTCCACGGTGACACCCGAACACTTGGAAAAAAGGCCTCTTAATGTGTGCATTCCTGATCCTAGTGTAAGCGTGGATCCGCCATATTAACGTAATAAAGGCGCTTTAAAAGTAGAGCTTCTAAATTCCGCCATATATCACGATCCTTTGACAGGGATATTGGCGTTGTTTCTCCCGGAAGTCCTCGGGATCCGGTTGCCTGAAACTATAAAGGAGGGAGAGGAGTTTGGGAAGAACCAGCCTGGTCCTCTCTCGTTCATCTTTAAGCGGCTCGGATGCGGAGGAAACGAGCAAGAGGAGAACAGAACACCAGACGTGAAGTACGCTATGGTTCCTGTGAACGGCGCCGCCTCTACAGGCGTTGATGTACCGGTTTAAACCGGATCTTCCCAGTTTAATCTACCTAAAGAGCCGCTTTTAGTTTCGCTGTGAATTTACAATGGTTTCAAGAGAGTGAAAGAATAACAATGAGCCATAAAGACATTTGCCGTACAGATTAAAGGCTTACGGCCCTATTTTTTTGCACTGAGACTTTTTTCCTACTGTGATTTTCAGTAGAAACTGTCGAAATGTAAATATGTACTGAACTGTACTACATGTCGTTTGGTGGATGTTTCAATATATTTTCGAATTGCGTACAACTTGTTTCTACTTGAACTGGGATATTCAGACAGCAGATTACATACTTTAGCATTGTAATAAGTTTGAATTTTTTCGTTGAGTGATAAGCTTTGGTTTTTAACAAAATCCTATGTTGCGTTTTTGGTTAATTGGGGAAGTATTAAAGCTACATAAGTTTAAACCAAGATCGGCCGGATAGTTTAATCGGTATGAGCGTCCGTGTTCTGCAAGCAGCCATAAGGTTGTCAGATTAAAACCTTATTATGGCTGGACAGTCGTTTCCTTGGGCTAGCAATTTGGCGGACATTCCTAAACTGAACCCATTGGATTAATGGATTATACTCAAATTGAAAGAACGTCTTAATCATACGAAGCACACTGCAATATATCCGGTAACCCGACGATGGACACAAGGTAAATCTTGCCAGTGTGTTAATCCCCTTTCGTTTTCCCACTAACGTGAATAATAACTGAATATTTTCGCCCATTTCTGTGCAATAGCTGTCAGTTTCGCAACGTTAAGGATAAAAATAACCGCCATACAAGAGAGAAATATCATATAAGAACAGCCCGGAAAACACCCCCAAATAAACCAAAGAAGAGCAAACAACCAAGGACTCACGGTTTGGGAACTTGGAAATATTCTCCGCCACCCTGATAAGCATTCTCGCTGCCATCGAGTGATTGCCACGCTTGATGTGGTTCTTGATGAGGACGTAGGAGTGGAGGATCATGAGGTTGTTCTCCATGTCCGATGGGATGCGAATCTTGTTCTTCTTCAGCTCACGCATCATGCTGGATGGAATGAGGGTTAGAGCAGGACCATAAAAAAACATGACAAAAAAACTTTAAAAATTCATCAATTATAAAAAAATTCTATTTGAATAAGGTAAAAACCCCGCTTTATTCCATTTTCTGTGCTCACTGGAACCATTTTACTTTCGTAATTTAAATATTTTTACAGCAACAGTCCAGTGCATTGGAAACTTTACTACTTGGTGGTAGTCTGGTTATCAGTACAGTCTCCAGTTTTATTTTGATTTTGCCCAAAAAAATCATGAATTATTGTAGCTGAGTGGTCGTTGAAGGTCATATGTCAGTAGCCATAACATTATCGATGCTGGGAATTTATAATACCGGCCACAATCCCCGCAGTTTAGGTTGCTGTATCAGTGCAGACTGTAAGTCCAGGGACGTTTTATCATTTTTTGAATCAAAAATTGCAAATAAAACTCAAAATTGTTCCAAAAGAAGCACTAAATTCCAAACTGCTAGAATGGAAATATTATTAAAAAAACATTTTTTATTTAAATCTTAAACAATTATTCATTTAAACCAATTTCAACCTCCACAAAACTAAGCAATTCCAGCAAATAGCCTGCCCACCTGAACAACAGGTCATGTGCGATCCTGTAGTTTCCGTTCTTCTGTTCCTCTTTGGAGATAATGATGGCGGTTTGCGCGGCTTCACTGTACTGACCCATTGCCATGTAGAGCTTGAAAAGGTAATTGGCATCCTGGAAAATTAAAAAATGTAAGAAATTTTCAACAATTTAGAATACACCCCTAAATTATAAAACCGGGATTTTTATAATGACAACATTATATTTTTTGTTTGTTTTTTTTATAATTTTTTGAAAGGTTTTTTTTAAATATCTTTTTTATTACAAAATATAGGTAAATTGGAGTTTATTAAATCTGTGTAAAACTTAAAAAAGGCGACGTAAAAAAGTTGAAAAGCAAATATTTTGACAAGTTTACCCTTGGCATTCCATCTGTATCGCCCATGAGGAAGTCAATCAGTTGATGAGTTAAGTTGTCATCCTTGGCGAGCGCTACTGTGTGGATGGCTTGTTCTATTGCCTTCTCACTCTCATCAGTGGAGCACTTGAGGTAGTGCTTCAGTGCCTGGTGTATTGGAATGAACACAGGTTACATGAAATTGTGACAGCAATATTTGTTATTGCTCTTGTGTTATTGCAGTAAACATATTTGTTATTGAAATAACTTGTTAAAGTGAATATTCCGGCCAGTTAGAGGAAGTGTTCAGGCAAATTAACTTGTGAGGGTGACTGTAAGAGCATTTGGTCTCTGGAAGGTTATAGGATCAAAACTAGCCACTGGCCACAGGGTTGTGACAGTGAGCAAGTCACTTAGCAGACATTGTCTAATATTCAGTGGATTCATGGATTCTAATAAAACTGAAATATTTTCAAGTAATGTATGACAAACTCAGATAGCTAAAACCCGATAGTGGGATGATAGACTGAGAATTGCCTGTCTGATACCTTCCCATTGTTTTTTGATTCACGGGGATAAAACAGGAATATCCTATCTTAAATGATGAACCATTAATGGAATATGTGTTTCATTAAAAGCAAAACTGAAACACATTTTAGGTTGGATTATCTTTAATATAAATTTAAAGCAGTAAGTTGTGATGGGTTCGGAGTTTCTGATAAAGATACATCCCAAAATGCTTTAAAAAATAATTTCGGTTGGTTTTTATTTTAAACCAATATTGGATTTTGACAGATAGAGGAACCGCTTACCCTGGCATATTCAGCACAGAGGGAAAAGAACTTTCCAGCCATGAAGTGATTTTTCTCGTTCTCAAAGTGCACGGCGATGCTCTTGAAGTCTGACTTCGTTGCGTCTTCTCCAATTATCTCGGCGTAAATCTAATAATTCAAACAACAACCTAGTTATTCCAATTTAAACAAATTAAATTAATGTATTGCACAAAAATCAATGTTGTCTCCATAACATGCAGTGTTATCCCCAGAAAACCACTATTTAGAAATCTGTCGAATGTAAGTTTTTGAAATGACTCTCTTGATTTTACAACACCCCTGTAGTACTTTAATGATGTTAAAAATGTACGAAATAATGGGAAACTCAAAAAAGCAGCCAGTACAAAGCTTCTTAGAGTACTAACTTCTCTTTAGAGAAACATACTAATCTTTTTTTATATTGGATAGGAACAGCCATGCTTATTTGGACGGGAAACAACATTCATTGTAAACGCCCATTCACTCCACACATCTGCAGTCAGGCTTTATGATTTATTTATATTAGTGGATATTAACACTGCTGTCTAGAATGGGTCTAGGGCTGCTGTGCTAAAGCAATGTTTAGTTTTCTTTTGTATCCACCATGAAAACACGCAACAGGATCTTCTATCAAAAATTAAAAACAGGAAAAAGAAAAAAAAAACGACAGTCAGGATAACAAATCTATAATCTAATCAATTATTTGTTCCTGTTTCTAATAAGCTGACTAATCCCTACACTGTACAAGTGTACAACTGCTTTGCCATATTGGAGAATTTTATATTCACGCTTGTATTAAAATCTATCCTTGTGAGTTTGGGCTGTGATAACGCAATTGGTGTATTATGCTAATGAGTCGTACCTCCATTTGACCGTGTTGTTGCGCCATTTGAAAAGCTTCATCATTGCACTTCGACAAGACAAGGAACTGAATTGCTGAACCATAATCGCCAAGCTTCATGAAAAATCTGAGGATTTGGAAGTTTTATTGGAATATACTGCGTCTGCCAATACGTTTAGGTTTAGTTTAGTTTATTTTTTCGCTCCTTCGTTACAATAAAGAAGAATAAAACAATTATTTTACATTGAGGAGACAGGATAAAACGGCAAAACTACAGAAGTTAAAACACGTCAGTGGATAAACACATTACAAATTAAAGAAAAAAAAAACGATGTGGCGGTTAAACCTTACATTAATACAAATAAGTTTCAACGAAACAAATTAACTAATTAAATTTGGTGTTATTTAAGTCTTGACTAAAAGTGTGCAAGCGTGTAACGGGTAATGCAATGTGTGTACAAAATAGACAGAAAATATATATAGACGATACTGGTACTTATATTTAACACTAATTTTGGAAGAAAAACATCTAAACATTACAAAAATATGGTAATAGGGGTGTTATCACTATATTTAGCTGTGTTAAGTTGAAAGTGCTTTCATGCGTGTATTTAAACAGTTTTTTCAATACACATTTTATCTGTAATAACAGCTATAGTATAAAAAAAATTTAAATTTAATCAACATTTCCAACAAAAGCAAAGCCTACCTGGCAACCATTTTTGCTCCCTCCACTGATCCACTTTCCTTGACGACTTTCACTGCTCTCTCTGGGTCCCTCAGGTGATCAAGATACACCCGGACCTCGTTATCGAAGTCCTTGGCGTTGTGGTACGCTTCGACGGCATCTTTGTACTTCCCATCCGCCTCCTTTGCTTTCGCATATTGCAGGTGGATTTTGAGCGAAGTTATCTGGAATGTTGGGGTTTGGTTTTAAAATAAAAGTCGCTTATTAAAGGGTCGCAGGGTAACCTTTTATTGTAAGTGTTCGCTTATTAAAGAAAGCATAGTAAATTTTAAGAAAGATTATTAAAGGGTCGTGGGGTAACTTTTTTCTTTAGCATTTGCTTAAACTTGAAAAATTGATATGATATGGATTGATATGGATTATTCTGCTTACTACAAGCTGGAACCAGCAAAGAAATTGTTACTTAATTTATTGCTCCATGATTTCTGTTCAAATAATTTAGTATTTTTTTTTACTTTTGTATCAATCCTGACAATAAGTCTGTGGAACCTGTACATTAATTGTATTTATTAGTTTCCAAACTTATCGAAACCTTAGGAAGTAGCTCGCCCACTCGGGACCAATCTTGCTCCTGATGTACACGGCCGCT
>CH002141.1:590208-605574 GCA_000149265.1 Ciona savignyi | reverse complement strand
GTATGCCATGGCAGTGGGTGGGTAAGGAGGGGATTTCCAGTGTGGAGTCATTCACAGGGTTGTATATGAACCTTGGGGTGGGCAGATGCTTGTTTATTAAACAGAGACATGGGAATTTGGATTTTTTAGTATGGGTACAGTAATGGGGAAATGTTTAGAAAAAGTATGTGAAACAAAATAGTGTTAATATCGTTGTGAACAATATATCATTATGTTGAGTTCGTTCATGTTAATGTGCATTAACGGTTGATTTCTGAGTAAACAACTAAAAAATTAATACTGAGTCAGCGAACATATTTCAATATGAAACACAAGTATGCAAGTATAACCAAATGGTAGTGGGATATAATTTTAATTTTCTTAAAACTTAATCTTTTAATCTAAACAAATGAAATCGAAACTTAAGATAATACTTATAACGGAGTGCAAAAAAACATAAAGCAATTATAGTTACTTTCTTAAAAAAATTTGGAATGATCCTTTATTCCATTGTCAATCTAACTGCATGTCTTTTTGTTCATATTAATTTTTATCTTTCTGTCTTACAGACCATGCATGTAATTGAAGCCGATCTTACAATCCCATGCAAAATGTTACAAATGATTTGATATACTGCAAACATAACACTATATCATCAACTAACCACATACCCATCCCCCTTATCATCAATGACACCCACATGACTCCCACTACAATCGGGATAGATGCTTCGTATCTGGGTGGAGTGTCGATACGTGTTCACACTCGACCAATCCTCAATAAAGAAGAAATTCAAGTTTCCCGTCTGCGGATAAAAGAATAATCTCTTCGTTGTTATATTCTTCTTTTTTTAATTTATGTTTTATCTTATTCAAATGTTAGGATAGGATATTCATGTTTATCCCTGTGAATGGAAAAAAACAAGGGGGTTAACACACAGGCAATCGTCAGATCACCTCATGCACACCGCCGCGTTACCTATTGCAGTTTGTTGTGTATGATATAGACGTTCATTCAATTTAGTAGATTTTTCGCTGGGTTCAGGCAATGTCCCAATAATCCGCTGGGTTCAGACAATGTCCGTTAAGTACCTTGCCCAAGGACACAACCGACTAGCTAGTGACTAGTTTCGAACCTACAACCTTGCGGTTAAAGGCGTCACACGAAACCGTCAGACTAACCAGTCGGACAAATGTTTCAAAATATAAACATGAATATGCTATCTTATTCTATCCTAGAACTCCATTCAGTAAAACCCAGGAGATGTGTAAGGAAATATTAAAGAACTTACATCTGTGCCATAGATAAGGAACTCGTTGGTAAGAGTTGAGCATGTTATATTTCCCATGTCTTCACGCTCAGGAAAAAGCTTGGCTTCTCTCTCTTCCACTGCAGTATGCATGCTCTGGTCTATCTGTAGCGTGTACAGGAACATAGAAATGGTAAGCATTTTAATTATAGGTAGGGGTTAAACCACAGTAACTTAAAATACCCATTAAAATTGGAAAATACCTGTTAAAAATTGGAAAATATTCGTTAAAGATTGAAAAATACCAGTTTAAAATTGGAAAATACCAATAAAAAAGAAAAATCACCCATAAAAATGGGAAAATACCCATAAAAAATGGAAAAATGCCCATAAAAAAATGGAAAATGCCCGTTATAAATTAAAAATGACCCGTTAAAAATTGTAAAAAATTATACTGTTGACAGAAGGATATTTAAAATCCAAAACTGTAAATCCAGTATATAGAAGCAATTGTGTCAGTGAAGGGATTTACGGAATAAAATATTGCCAAAGACAGTATTAATATTTTATGTCTAAAACAAAATAAACGCATTAAGTTAAAAGATCCACGGTACATGCTGTTATGTTAATCAACTTACGATATGAAGTTGAACTTTCCCTTTAACAAGCACCGCTGCATAGTCAGAGTTGAGACTCATGCTTTCAATCGTACCAAGATACTCTCGGTCTCTTGTCTTCTCCATTTCTGCAAGGAAATATAAAAATGATACGTCTCTCATTACACAATACCCATACCGAAATTTAAGTAATAAAGTATTGCCTGCGCTGGTCACGACTTTTTTTAAATGACCAACTTATGAATTTATCAGTTCTATTTCTAATTTTAGGATGCACAAGATTAAAATTTTTATCAGATTTTTCACTTTTATTATTTGTTTATAATTTGTGCAGTTAAAAGATTTTCTTAAAAAGGGTATAAAAGTCAGGGGAATATGACCATAGTGGTATTTGGGTAGTGTAGTTCTCCACTAAAAACATTAAGTATAAGGTGATTTCACACTAATCCAGCGGTTCCCAAACTGGGCGCCGCGGCGCCCTGGGGAGCCGCGAGACTTTGCCAGGGGCGCCGCGAAAGCATGCGGAAGTTGCTGCATTTATTGTTTTTTTCACAAAAAAAAACAGTACATGTGTGTTACACCAGTAAAACGTTAGTTGTAGATGTTTAAGCCTGGTGTGCAACCTCATACACTGGCATACAGCATTCGTTTTACTTGTAAAATCCATTGTTCGGTGTTATCTGCCACTATTTGCTCACTAACATGGCATTGTTTTCGAATAATGGTTTGTCAAATAACTGTTTTGCATTAATTGAGTGTTAGTCACTTGATTAGTTTAGTTTTAGTGAATAGTTTTAAAGAGTTTGAATGGTTATCCAAATGCATGCTATAGTCTGGATATACAATATACAATACATGCAGTTTTAAAATTTTGGCTTTATGAGGGAGCCGCAAGGTTTGATAAGTTTACAAAAGGCGCCGCCAACAAAAAAAGTTTGGGAACCGCTGCACTAATCCATTGAACTCGTTAAAACTACCTTTCTCTGACAGGTAATAAAACCATGCCCGGTTGTTCATGCCAGCAGCAAGGTGATACGGCCCACAAGCCACAAACGTCGGCTCCACGTCAATTGACACAGCAACTGGTTGTTCGTCTTCGACCTTGTTTTCCACAGTAACTTCAAGTAACGATGTCAAATAGGCAATCCTGGAAAACGCAAGAAAAATTATGGTCAAGAAAAATACATAATTACAGTTAGCGAAAAATAATAATAATAAAATTGTAATTTTAAGTAGCGCTGTAATAACTTTATATAAATCCATCATGATCAACGTGAAATTGACAGTTTAAAGATACAAATGGACAGTAGGAATAGTAGTCCGGCAGTAGGAAAGTATGACGTAAGGCAATCAGATTGATTGCTAAGTACGACCACAATGCCCTATAAATAAAATGTTTACAGACAAAAGTTCGGACATTAATCGTCGGCATCAAAAGTATTACTTTGTCCCACAGGCATCGCCCAGCATCGGAAGCTTTGTGAGGTAACAATGAAGACTTCCTCTAGCGGTGGATACTGCAAGTAGTTGGCCGTCTGTTGTCCAAGCAATTTCCTTTAAACCTGGGAAAAAAGTTGTTAAGATTCAAAAAACCAGTTGACATGTAAGATATGTTGCTGATTGTTTATTTTACTTGAGATTAATTTAAATAGAATTTTTTTCCTAGGCTAACAATTATGTTGATTTTAGACAAACATTTTAAGAGTAATTTAATTAACTATTTTGTTACATCTTAAAATTAAAAAATTATAAATTATAACATAAAAAAGTTTTTTACTAGATGTTCAAATCTATTTCAAAGCAGTTCGAAATTCTTGATTCTAAATTCTTTATTCTAGAATAATTTTTGAAACCAAACTGATTCGGATAAAGAAATCCTTATTTATTGTCAATAAAACCAAACACCTTTCGGTTCATCTTCCAGATTGATGATGGCGTTGATCTCAGTGAGCTCTCGTAGGTCGTGTATTCGGATGCTGGTGTCACCACACGAGGCAGCGTAGTTCAACACAGGGGATATCGCGATGGATGAGAGATAGTCGTGGTGATTTCGCACTTGGAACAATTCCTTGGAAAGTTGTTGGGTTATCGTTAATAATGATAATAATAAGTTTACAAAAAGTATCTTAAATAAGCATAAACAGATAAACAATTTGAATATGACAGTTAAATTGTATAACATAACCTATAGATTTTTTTAAATATTTCTTTACACCTACTGACCTACATGTTATGTATTTAAAAATTATTATTGCAGACTAGATTGAGAAACCCCATATCCAGTTGTTTTACATGTTCTAATTATAATAGCATAAGAGCAGCACACATACTTTAACCTGCATGATGTAAATATGCTTTATATGCAAAACGACAAGTTTGCGCCTACCAAAAAATAGTTTGCGCCTACCAAAAATTAATTACGTGCCTACCAAAAATAACTTTGCGCCTAACAGAAATACTTAATGCCTACCAAAAATTCTTTGTGTCTTCTAAAAATACTACATATCTACCAAAAATAATCTGCGTCCACCAGAAAATATCTAGTGCCTAATACATATACTTGAGCAACAACCAAAAAATACTTAGTGCCCCTATTTAAAAATACGCCCAAAAACTCACCTGTCCAATTTCTTTAGCATGTGTCGATATGACAACGAAGAAGCCATTGGAGAACCCAATCAGGATGTAACCATCACCGAACCAATGGTATGCCTCAATCTTACCATACTTGGGTTGGAAGGCAAGCTCAATAATATTCTCAGGATCGTACATTTTGTAGAAGTACAACGTCTTCTTCCCAACAACTAAACTGACCTAGAAATAATAAAAAAGTTTTGAATTAAAAATCATTTAAAATGCTGTTGTGGTTTTGTTCTGTAATTCCTCCCTAAGCTTATATGAAAAATGAAATGTATAATAAATTTGTTCATTTGGGAAGTAAGTGAATTACATAGTTTCGTCTTGTGTTATAAGGTATCACAAAAACACAATTAATAACAAATATATAACAAATTAAAGGCTGTCTTAAAGAAAGGACTGGTATCTATATGTAGGTATATTGTATATACTTGGATTGAGATTTGGTTATGTCTAAATAAAAATTTTGTTCATACAGTGTTTTCGCCTGGATCACTTTTCCCACTTCTTTTCATTTCTGAAAACCGGATCAAACTGGGTTGATCTCGTACTGAGAAGTTGTGGACTGTTTTACCATTCGCATCACTTATCTGAAAATTAATGTGGTAGTAAGACTTCAATATAGCACAGATAAAAGTTACAGTTGACAGGGGCAAAAGGAGGATCCTATTAGGTAATTTGCACACCTGGGTCTGTTGTGTCAACTAAATTATTTTAGATGAGACTTGTTTAATAAAGTCTATATGGTATGTAATACGACAACTGCAACTTACAACAAATTCAATTTAAAACAACTTCAACTTATAACAACACTTTATTTAGGTTTAATAGTTCATACAAACCAACTTACTGTTATCATGTTATCATTTCCACCCAGCGCCAACAGGTTCTGCATGCTCCAGTTACCACACACGATCTTCCTACTGTGCTTGCCAAGAATCGGAACTTTCCTTCCAACTTTGTGGTCGTAGAGAATTACATTCCCCTTTGTTGTACCTGGCAATGTGTGTGGAAATACAATCAAACTGTTTAGTTTATTTCGTTATTTCGTATTTCGTTATACATAAATATTTAAAGGAACAAGTCCTGGTAATTTAAATTTAAAGTAAAGAAAATTGGACAAATGACATTCATAATATTCAAACTTACACCTTTAAAGGAAAAAATGGACCAAGCGGTAAAGCACAAAATTACTAGACACTCACTATTTTTACAGTGCTATCTACTATGCCACTTCAAGTTTAAAAAAAGTATAATGGGGAAAAGTCCTTGCATCAAAATTTTGTTGTTAAATGATACCTATAGCAACGTGAAGATCAATTCTCGACCAAGATAGAAAAGTGTGTGTATCCTTTGCACCGCTGTCAATTTTAATAACTTTCTTTTGATTGGCATCCCACATGAATATTGTGCTGCTTTTCTCACTCAAAATACAAAGAACGTCACCATCCTTGTCCCATTCCAATCCCGTGCATGTTCTGGAGAGCATTGTTTAAATTTGAGGAGGTTTTTGGAATATAAATAGGTTTCCTGCTCTCAATTTTAGCATCATTTAAGTTTATGAAGATATTTGGATGATAAATAGGTTACCTGCACTCATTTTTAGCATCGTTTAAGCTTGATAAGGTGTTTGGAAGATATATAGGTTACCCGCACTAATTTTTATATTATAATAGGAACTAGGAGGTTATACCTTGTGCCTATTTTATATAACAATGGTTTTTGAATAATTCATTTAAATTTAGAGAATTAAGGGCATCAAGGCATTGTCTGTTAGTTACCATTTTCAAGGACACAACCACACATTCAGAAAAAAATACCCAGTTTGGAGAATGAATTGAGAACTGAGACCCTGTCCAGACATGACTGTTATATAAATCAATATTCAATACAACTCAGAAAATGTGAATCTGAGTATAAAATTGTGTTGGATAAAATGAAACCCTAATATTTATATCACTAACAATTTGCTAGTTTCTTTTAACATGAATGATGGTACATGAGCTTTCAAAGTTATTTGGTTGTATATCAACTTATAACATAACCTTCAACACATTTAAATATCTGTTTGAGAAGTAAATTAGACCAAATAGGTTTCACCCTGGAAGTTGGATTTCCTCTTCTTTTTGTCCATGACGATCCCATATCCGAACCACGTGATCGTGGCCAGTTGTGGCCAAGTAATTTCCAAGGGTTTGCTGCCATCTGAACATAAGTGGGGTGTCCGATCCATGAACCCTCTCTTTTAAACTGAACATTCGCTGAAAACCAAAAATTGATTACTGCAAAACATTTATTCATGATGACAGCTGTTGCAGAAGTGATAGTTGATGTTGGTAGATTTTGAATGTCTTTAATCCACATTAAACGATTTACATAGTTATTATTAGTTAGCATGAGAAAGAATTTCTTGTATTGTCCGTATTTTAAATTTATTTTGTGAGTGTCAGAATTTTGAGCCCGATTTTTTTTACATTGAACATAAATTGTGAGCCTTGCCAGCAATATTAATGTGCGCCATGATCATAAGAAAGTGTGTTGTATTTTAAAATTGAAACTGCAAATTATAATACAAAAAAATGGGAAGATAAAAATACTAACATATATAAAGTGAAATTATGCGGTGCCAACATGGTTTTTGTAGGTTTGTTTCCAATCATATTCGGTGTCTTAAATACTATTGGGACATTGGATACTATTGGGACATTGGATGTAAGTTTCTTGAACAAACATATAACCAATTATCCAACGGAATGTTTGCGTCATAGGATAGATAGATAGGATAGAATATTCATGTTTATCCATGTGATTGGGGAAACCAATGGGGTTAAAACATGGACAATAGTCAGATCTCTTCGCGCCTACTGTCTAGTTACCGGAGCTATAGCAGTGTGTTGTATATGAATCGCACGTCCTTTAATTTAGTAGAACCCATTAATCATCTGGGTTCAGGCAATGTCCGTTAAGTGCCTTAGCCAAGGACACAACCGACTAGCTAGCAAGCTAGCAGTTTCGTACATGCAACCCTTCGGCTAAAAGGCGACGCAAGAACCCACTAGACTAATCTGTCGGACTAAATGCGTTATCTATAACAGCCGTAGGCAACTAGATTAAATAAAAACAACAAATTCAATGTTTTACCTGCATGATGGTAGCTTTGGTGTAAACAAAGACCACAATATTAAATAAACCGTTAAAACAGTGAACAACAGTCAAAAACAAACTTTTCGATTTCGGTATTTTTCGTTGGTATGCAAGCTAAAGTTACTCTTCCGGAACGCAATTGTAAATACTCATAGATGTACTCAAGCTGAGATTGTAATTTAAATTTAGTTAAAAAATCTTATACAATTTCAAATAGAAAAATTCTGTCGCATATTATTTGTTAATATTTAAAAATTAGGAAATTAATAAAATGCAAATTTAATTATTTGGACATTCATTTTTTATCTATTCACTTTTTACAAAACAAAAACAATTCAAAAGATTGAAAAAAATCTAATTTAAAATTGGCCCCAAAAATATTTTTGTTTGTTTAATAAAGAATCGTATTTATCGAATTATTTGTCAATTTTTATAGTGCAATGGCGCCGCATGTGGTCAAAACTGTGCATTGTGGTATGGAGATTTTCTAATCTTTCTCTTCCCCGACAGTTTTGTTCAAGGTAGTGTTATTGGTTTGTGTATCTTTTAATCTGCATTAATCTTGCGATTTTTTATATTTTTTGAAGTTTTAAGTATGTCACGAGACTTAAGCAGAATAAAGTGAGCTATTTTTGTCACGAGTTTTCCTAAAAATTGCCCTGTTTAGCACTAATATTCAAATTAGTAACCCCTTAAAAATGCAACTAACAAGCCTTTTTACCTATGTTTATGGTTTGTGAATCTATTTAAAAAGTGTAAATACATATTTTGATCAATATGATGAAAATTTAGACCTGCATATTCTACTCTGGGCACTAAACAGTTTTGGACTAATCAAACCAATTACATATATTTTACACAATTTTTTTGCCAGATGGTGTCGAAAAAAGAAAAGGGGCGTTCTGGTGTCAAGGCCATGAAAGATGTGGTTACCAGGGAATATACAATCCATATGCATAAACGCATTCACGGAATGTGAGTTAAGACTAATCCGTGTTATCCTTGGAGCCAATTAAAAGTCTGATGTATAAAAAATGACTCACAAAGTTTTAACCATACCCTTTTTTTTAAACCATATAAAAAACGCCAATTCCATGTTTAAGTATGCAGTTTCCCTCCTAGTTTTCTATCTACCAATTCAATGCACCATTAAAAAAGAGACATAGTGTTTTGAAAAGGACTAAAATGGGCATCACTAAAAGAAGGGATGGAGGGAAACTGCTCACTAAAATTACGGAAACTAATTTAAACCCTGCACTATACACTTAATCTCAAACCGAGAACTAACCCCATGTTTAAAACTAACTCTAATTTCATAATTCCTAAAAAATCATTGGTTATATATGCAAAGAAAAAACTCAAATGCACGTAAATCTAAACTAATGAAAGAAGTAAGTTTAAATTAAAAGCACAATAACTTCTTGAATGAACCCAGTGTTTTTTACTGTTTTACTCAAGATCTTGTGAAAAACCACCATGCTTTTCAGATTGGTCTGTTATTTTAATCGCATATGAATCAGCGTAATAAACCATTAGTCACAAAAAACCTGTCTGTAAAAAAATTTAATTATTTGGTGTAAATTGTATTTCTAAAGTTGACATTTTGCAAACATTATTTTTTTATTTCTGCAGGGGTTTCAAGAAGCGTGCTCCTCGTGCTGTTAAGGAAATCCGTAAATTCGCGTTGAAAATGATGGGCACCAATGACGTGAGAATAGACACAAGATTGAACAAATTTGTGTGGTCCCAAGGTGTAAGGTATGATGTTTGCTTCAGAGTACAATACGAAACTATTAAGAAAAAAATATTAGTATTCCAGATTGTTTCATTTTGATTTACAGACATTTGTTAACATTTCTTGCATGTTGTGTAATGGCATATTTAAATAGCTTGGTAGAATCTGTTCTTGCTAGTCTAATTCAGGTTTTACCACTTTTTTGGTGATTGGGTGAATGAAAATAGCTCAATTAGGTTAAGTGGCATTCAGGAATGCGATCTGGCATACAACATTCTAGAATCATTAATTATTCTATTCTATTTTGTGCTCATTTATGCAAGTCTCTTGTTTTACTATAAGGTATGCACTGTACTAATTATAATGTTTATTATGACAAAATTATTCTTAAATAGAGAGTGCAAAAGTGCAAGACAACCAGCTGTTGCGTGCTATATTGTGCATGGTAACTCTATATGTCTTGCTAAATTAAATGAATCAGTTTGAAGTCGCTTCGGTTAGTTTTTCCCAAAGCTTCTTTAGGACATTCATACAATACATTTCTACATAGTTTCTCTCCCGGCTTTTTGCCAATTACTTGTTTTTACAGTATGCCTTAACAGAACAATGGCAAACATTTTGGTTTAATGGCAAGGGCAACTATTAAATTTAGGATTTATGCTAAATGCTTGATATAATTGCAATTTAATACAGTCCACAGTTGTATACCTTATTTAGTGCTTGTGGCATTCACTTTTTACTTGGATATTCGGATTTCATATGTGTGAATTGGTAAACACAGTACAGCTGTTACAATGTATTATATGTTATCGAGACATTCATATCCTACTGTTTTAGCCTTAAACGACTGGCTTTAGCATTAATTGATACACCTTACCAATCAACACACGCACACAGGAATGTCCCATATCGAATCCGAGTTCGGTTGGCGAGGAAACGCAATGAAGACGAAGATTCCGCCAACAAGCTCTACACCTTGGTCACTTATGTCCCGGTTGCATCGTTTAAGGGACTTAACACCATCAATGTTGATGCTGACGAATAAACAAATCGCTACCATGTGAAAAGTTTTGTTTTCTGACTAAACATTACATTTGCAGTCTTTACACATTAGAGCAAGGTAAAAAAAATTTCGAGAGTTGTAACATGTGATAGTTTGTTTGTATTGGTATTTAGAGTAAAGGTCAAAATAAAAACAATCGTTAGATTTGGCAATTTTTTTGCGGTTGGCATGGCTGTATTGTGTTTAGGTCATCAACCAGTTGTCCGGAAGAGGTTCGATTTAAAGGCATTTGTAGGTTTAAAAAACTGAAAATTCTCAAAATATCCTTGGAAATTTTCTCTTTAGGAAATATCTAGAGGTCTAGACATTTATTGGTGTTCGCTATTGTATAATTAATTATGTATTTATTCGCATTCAAATAAAAAAAATTTATATAATAGAACAAAATGAATCGTTAAACCATTTAGTTTAACACTCGGACAATCTTCGTATTAGGAACACTTTCTGTTGTAACAGTTATTACAGCGTTTCCCGATCATAATGAATTAGTCCGACCAGTTGAAAGTGCGTCGCCTTTAAATCGAAAGGTTGCAGGTGCGAAACTGGTCGCTAGCGAGTCGGTTGTGTACCTGGGCAAGGCACTTTACGGACATTGCCTGAACCCAGCGGATTAATGGGTTATACCAAATTCAAGGAATGTCTCAAAAAACTATTGTCCGGCCCGTTGGTCTAACGGTTAAGTGCGTCGCCTTTCAATCGAAAGGTTGCAGGTACGAAACTGGTCGTTAGCTAGTAGGTTGTGTCCTTGGGCAAGGCACTTTACGGACATTGCCTGAACCCAGCGAATTAATAGGTTCTACTAAATTAAAGGAACGTGTCTATCATATACAACACACTGTAATAGCTCCGGTAACCCGACGATGGGCGCGAGGTGATCTGACGATTGCCCGTGTGTTAACCCCCTTGGTTTTCCCATTCACGGGGATAAAGATGAATATCCTATCCTATACAACACCCTGTGTTAACCCCCTTGGTTTTCCCATTCACGGTAATAAACATGATTATCCTATCCTACATTCAACGGTTAAACTTTTCGCCATTTTTGCAATCCTGTTTTAGAACTTTATATGGCAAAATATTTAACACCTGGTTTTATATCATATAAACGGAAGTGGATATGTGTTCATTTTTGTGAGAATTTTGGTAACAATACGAATTCCTTTGAGTGTTTCTTTAGCAAATGCACACCAAACCGAGGATACCAGAATCATCTCTTTGTACCCTAACGAGACTCGCCAACTATGCCATTTCTACATGCTTACTTTAAGTAGGATGGAAACAGTCTAATGGTCTATATTGACAATCCGCTAAGCTTGGTGCGGCAGTGCGTCACCTTTCAGCTGAACGGTTGCAGCTTCGAAACTGATCGCTAGCTAGTCGGTTGTGTCCTTAGGCAGGGCACTTAACGGATTTTGATGCCTAAACCCAGCGAAATAATTGGTTTAACCAAATTGAAGGAACGTGTGAATTAGGCCTATAGGCCTACACAACACACTGCAATTACCTAACCGCGGGCGCAATGTGATCTGACGATTGCCCGTGTGTTAAACCCCTTGGTTTAGGATAGGAGGAGGATATTCTAAACTCTTATTCTCATTTGAGTTAATGATTAAAAAATTATCAATAGTATTAAGTTTAGTCAAATTTGAATCAACTTTTATAAGTATAATCTGACAATCACCGTTATGATATCAAACCTGTTTGCCCATTTCCGAGATGAAATGTAAGATTCACGAGTATTTTGCTAAGTGTCCAGCTTGATTAATGACTCTTTGGTATTTCGCTGGGTCCTTTGCTGTGCATTGCTATATATATTGTTATTGTTTGTTAAAATTTTGACTATCTGTTAATTTGATTTTAAATTTAGACTAAACGACTGTGTTATGCAACCAAACACACGTGATCTCGATACATACAACTCTCCTTATATCTTTTGAATCTTGATTATAAAATAATATCTTGTCCTTGGCCTTAGTTATGTGCATAGGGCATGATGGGTTCCTTGAACCTACATTTTTTTGCTTTTGTTTCTCGCCATTGGTTCAGCCGTCGCAGCTAGGTGCCGCATAGATCTCGGATGTTTTTCCGCCATCTTTTGCGTGGACGTCCTCTTTA
This sequence comes from Ciona savignyi, assembly GCA_000149265.1. Lineage (NCBI taxonomy): Eukaryota > Metazoa > Chordata > Ascidiacea > Phlebobranchia > Cionidae > Ciona > Ciona savignyi. Next base: position 593,035 of record CH002141.1, on the reverse strand, counting down.
CCTTTTACATTGAAAGTCCTTCCTAAAGCTTATAGATGGATCTCAAGCATTTCATTTCAAAAATGTTCCATGAGTTCATGTCAGCTGAGCTGGTGCTCCACGTTTCGGCGCCATAAATTGCTATTGGGAGAATTAAAGCTCGATACAGTCCTATCTTTAGTTTTCTTGATATTTGGTGGGAGCTCCAAATGTGCCTTGGCCTATTTAGTATTTTTTTGCCATTCTTATTGGAGGCATTTCTGCCGGATGCCGACATATTAGTCTAGTGATTTGGTACGTCACCTTTTAACCGAAAGGTTGCAGATTTGAAACTGGTCGCTAGCTTGTCTGTTGTGTCCTTTAGCTCCGGTAACTTGACGGTGGAAGCGAGGTAATCTGAATATTACCAGTGTGTTAACTCCCTTGGTTTTCCCACTTACGGGGATAAACATAAATATATTATCCTATCCTTCTGCCTTTTATTTCTTCTGTCAATAAAAATAAATGAGTTCACCACTATTTACTAACGATACTATAGATTTGTATACTTGGTTAAAGGTAAAACATTTTCATTAATTAATTTAAAAGAGTAATCATATTTTATACGAACAATTTATTTATTTTGCATTTAGTAAAATGAAATAAAAAAACTTCCACGAACATTATTCAAGATTTCTGTGTTCTTATAGCGATAAAACATAGAAAACTATTTTAGGATTAATTCTTTTATAAACCCCTGTGTCGTAACGTTACAGCGTGTCATTGCGGATAAGGTAAGTTATGTGTGTATTTGATTTTGATTGCAATTTTTATTACCCCAAAGAAATACAACTAAATGTAGTTACAATAATAAATTATTTTAATAAGTTTTTTTTTATATATGATGATTGAAACTTTACGAGATATATGCGGATATAAATTAAGCGTTTTAATCAAAACCGAACACGAACTAACCCATTTCGTGCGCAAAGACTGTGATGATTGTGAATGCCCCTGTCAGAAGTCATTTGTTGAAACATATGTCACTTAAATCTGAGTCAATAGCGCAAATTATAATACAATATTGGTTGATTTACAGTAAAAATATCCGTATAGGCTTCACTATACGATCACCAACTTGGTTTAAGAACTATAACCTTTTCAGTTCGTCAACTACAGTCTCTTTCAAGATAAAATCAAGGAGTTGCTCTGTGTAAACTTCCTGAAGATACAGTTGTATTGAAGAGGTTTTCTATATGGTGGGTTCGGTCCAGTGGCTAATGTGCCATTATGCAGACACCAACTACCACCCAATCTAGGTCTACACACAAAAATGTAAGCATCCCTTTATATATTTAGTAATTCTGATTTCATAATAATATATATACAATGTCTATCAAAATAGAAATGTGTTTTTAATTTTTGACTGTTTGAAACTCGCAAATGATGTTCTCACGATGGTCTTCATAGCAAAATGTGCATTGATGATACCAAATACGTTTACTGATGCTTTTTTTTAAATAAATCTTTTACTATTACTATAAAACAACATTCATATCTTTATCAAAAAATACCATTTTCACACATGTGCTTTGCACTGAAGGTTAGAATAATAAAAAATATTGCTATACCTGTGGTTAGCTGTACTGTCAAACCAAATATCTAAACTGTTTTTCGATAAACTATTTTGCGTGAAATACCTTCTTAAAAATAACCTTTTATTTGTAGGAAATTCAAAAATTGTGATCTAATGTTCATCTATGAATTGGGTTTAAAAAAAATGATGGTCACTATTGGTGCGAGGACAGACACAAGATTGGTTGTCCTAAGCTGCAAGGTATACACCCGTTTATTGAAGTTTTTTTAAAACTAATTTCTTGGCATTCATAATTTTAGGTTTAGGTCATTTCTTTTTTTAGAGGTCCTGAGCCAGCCCTTCACTTAAACCAATTGCTTTCTTGTTTTGCTTGGTATTTCCATATTAACCGGTTAACAGTTTTTTTTTTCATTTTTTAGTGGTTAAAATATTTTAATTTTTTTATGCAAGTCAACCAGCTGTTGCGTGCTATATTGTGCATGGTAACTCTATATGTCTTGCTAAATTAAATGAATCAGTTTGAAGTCGCTTCGGTTAGTTTTTCCCAAAGCTTCTATAGGACATTCATACAATGTATTTATACATATAGTTGGTTTTCTATAGACTATTTTATGCCATTGTATTGCTTAAACTTTGCAGTTTATGTTCCCAGCATAACTTGACATTTTTGTTTTCTACAGGACAGTTCTATATAGAATCCGGACCGCCCATGGATTTCAGATTGTACAATAAGATTCGACATCTAATATTCTGAGACCAATGTCAAATAAACAAATTACTACTATGCATAAAGTTTTTCTGAAAAAAACTATTTCAGGATTAATTCTTTTATTAACTGCCATTGCAGACAAGGTAAGTTAAGTGTGTGGTTGATTTTGATTGCAACTTTTAATACCTTAAAGAAATACAACTAAACAACTTGGTTTAAGAACTAATCTTTTCAGTTGTCAACGACAGTCTCTTTCAAGATAAAATCAAGGAGTTGCTCTGTGTAAACTTCCTGAAGATACAGTTGTATCGAAGATGGTGGGTTTGGTCCAGTGGCTAATGTGCCATTATAAAGACACCAACCACCGCCAAATCTAGGTCTACACACCATGTGCTTTTGGGGAAATGTAAGCGTCCCCTTTTATATTTAGATTTCATCATAATATATATACACAATGTGTATTAAAATAGAGACGTGTTTTTAATATTTGACTGTTTGAAACTCGCAAATGATGTTCTCACGATGGTCTTCATAGCAAAATGTGCATTGATGATACCAAATAC
>CH002141.1:566432-589980 GCA_000149265.1 Ciona savignyi | reverse complement strand
CGGTTTAACAGTTTTTTTCATTTTTTAGTGGTTAAAATATTTTAAATTTTTTATGCAAGTTAACCAGCTGTTGCGTGCTATATTGTGCATGGGAACTCTATATGTCTTGCTAAATTAAATGAATCAGTTTGAAGTCGCTTCGGTTAGTTTTTCCCAAAGCTTCTATAGGACATTCATACAATACTTTCTATGTGGTCGGTTTCTGTATCTAGACCATTTGTTGGCCTTTGTCTTGTTTAAACTGTTATGCACCCAGAATAAGTTGACGTCTTTGTTTGTTGCAGGAAATTCTCTGTAAAAACTGGAATCGCCTATAGATATGTGGTAGAATTGAGATTACACAGCAATGTTTTCTAGAATTAATGCTGGTATTGACGATTGACAATAAACAAATTATTACAGTGTACAATGTCTTGTTTTTTTAAGTAAGAAAAGATATAAAGCAAACTTGTTATTTAAATTTTTTTTTTGAGAAATCCGGAGGTTTTGTGATATTTTTGTAATAGGATAGAATATTCATGTTTATCGCAGTGAATGGGAAAACCAAGGGGGTTAACATGGCAGTCGTCAGATCACCTCGTGTCCAGCGGAGCTGTTGCAGTGTGTTGTGTATGATAGGCGCGTTCCTTCAATTTAGTAGAACCCATTAATCCGTTGGGTTTAGGCAATGTCCGTAAAGTGCCTTGCCCAAGAACACAATTGTCTAGCTAGCGACCAGTTTCACACCTGCAACCTTTCAATTGAAAGGCGAAGGAGCACTTAACCGGCCAGTAATATCTCTATTTATATACTTTAAGGATAAGAAATGGATGTGTGGAATTAAATTTCTATGCCGTCTACTTAAAGCAGAGTTGTGTAAATAATCATTATCTTAATTTATTGGATCATTTTAAAAATTAATCTGTAATAGCTAGAGCTATTCCAACTGTGGGCACTACACCAATCAATAAAAAAAAGAAAGCTAAGAATTAAACTGATGTAAAACCAGAATTTATTAATTTTTGGATAACCTTTCGAATAGTTTTTTTATCACAAAACTTTTACAGTTTTAAATTCACGTATAGTAAGCACACAGCTTATTACAACGCCTAATGCATATCCAGCAACGGCGCCAATTATACATGGTATGGGCCACACCTGCCAAGGTCTGTCCCAGTCTAGTGGGATTACGACTGCTGAAGCCCAACTGCCAAGCGCAGTTCCTGCAGATTGGTAGTACAGAAATCGTTCAGTTTCATTTGCGTGATCGCCACACACAATAACACGATACAAAGCAGGAACATCACAGCCCATCATGCTCAGTGCTGGGATGGCAATTAGGCAAGTTACAAGAATCGCCCAAGTTGCGGTCTCTTCAACCAGTGAAAATGCTGCTGCACCAAACAAAACACACAAACCATGCGCTAAAAACCAGCACGACAGAATTACCAGAAATGATTTTATCCAGGATTTAGCGAATCCACTTCTTTTGCTCATTTGGTTATCATCAGAAAATGCTTTAGCCCTTGGCCACATATACCGCAATACAAGGAACTGTATGATGGTATAACCCAGACAAAATATCATTGTAGTCTGAAGTGGTGAAGTGATGAGAACATTATATCCCAGGATGTAGTTTGAAATAACAAAATAGCAAATAGTACACAATAACAGAATAGCTTCAGGTGCAAAATGTATCACTAGATTGGACATTTTAATTTGTAATATTAACAAGTTTGCATAGAAATTATCGGATTTCCTTTTTAATGTCGGGTTTCGGTTCAAATGGGTTTGACCAAACTCTCATACCACCAGGTTGAATTTGTTCTTGATCGATGTCTTTTCTCGTCTCCTTTTGTATTTCCTCTGAAACACGAAAGGGGCCATTACCTTTTTTTATGTAACACTGTATGGAGGTCAAGCTGTGAGGCTCATGTATTTATTTGTATGTTACAAGATGCATCTAAAACATTTATGTGCAACAACAATTTCCCAATGACATATTAAATATATATATATATATTAGTATGAGTCTGAACACTGCTTAAATCTTCCATTAAAACATGGAATTAGGGTCCAGCAGCCAAGTCTAATTGGCCAGGGCAACACTAAAGAGAGAGGCAACCGCTTACAAAAACTATGGGGACTACTTTTAACCTTGCCCTTTTAGTGTGTAGTTTCCCTTTATCCCAATTTTTTAGTTTTCCTCATTGGCCACATGGCACGGTAGTGGGTGCACACGCATACAAGGTCCTAATTACATCACTAACTCAATACCAGCTGCAAAGATACTTACGGTATTTTTCGATGTGATATAACGGAAACACATATATTGGATACAATGCCAATCCAATAGAAAGTACAAAGAAAACTGCTACGCGGCCATTTCGAAAATAAGATCGTTTAAACTTGTTCAGGTTCGGTTTCTCCGTCTGCTGTAAGAACCGGCTCAGAAAAACCATACCAGGTTTAGTTATTTTCAGTGCTGCTATTTTATATTTTAATCTACATGAAATAAACTAAACGATTATTTCAATTGACCAATTCGTGTGATTATAGACCAATTTTGTAAGCTGTGCTAGAACGCACTTTAATCCGAGTCGCTGAGGTCGAGAGCCTGGTTAGGTAGCATCTTAGCATTTTGTAATATTCGTTTCACCGATAATATTCCTTTAACATTTGTGTTATTTACTAGATTTAAATAAGATTTGCATGTAATTTAAAACAATTTCAAAATTGTAAATAAGATTAAAGAAACATCATAAATCCTGCTTACACGACTGAGGGTAAACTGATCATTATTCATTTCAATCAAAATGAGATTATTGCATTTTCGTGGCATGATTTGTGACCTATGCCTAATTTGTTTCATGTTGTATTTTAAATTACACTTATTATTTAGATAGTTTTGTATTTATAAAGTTTATTTATATTTTTATATATCTTAATTTATTTAGAAAGATAAAATTAGTAATTCGACAAACAAAAATACATAAAAATAAAATAAGATTTCTATATCATAAAGTAAAGTGGCAACTCTCTTCATGTCGTAAACCTCTTTACCAAAGTTGCGAGTATGGAAGTGCACATATCTAAGAAGAGGAAGGTAATTGAGTGTAATTCTAATTGTTTAAAGAATTTGATCTAAGATAAGTTGCACTGAAGGACAGGGAACTCATTTGACAAGTTTTTTTGTATTGATGATTGAAACTTCACGAGATATATGCGGATTTAGAAACCACTTTTATTAAACCGTGTGCTATTCAATACATCTAGGCTGCGCTAAGACAGTGATGATTGTGAATGCCCGTCAGAATTAATTTGGTGAAACATATGTCACTTCTATCTGAGTCAGTATCCCAATTTCCTTAATTTTTACGTGAAATTTAGCTGAAAATAGCAAAACTAAAAGCTTAACCCAGTTTGATTGAACCGTTCAACATTCTAGTTCGTCAACGACGGTCTCTTCAAAGCAGAACTCAACGAGTTGCTGTGGCGAGAACTTGCTGAAGATGGATACAGCGGTGTTGAGGTTCGCGTCACACCCTCGAGAACTGAAATCATCATCCTAGCCACACGAACACAGAATGTGCTCGGCGAAAAGGGCCGCAGGATCCGAGAGTTGACCTCGATGGTCCAGAAGCGATTTAAATTCAAGGATGATGGTGTTGAGGTACAATGTTGACATTAAACTATATTTTAATAATGATTTTATACAGTAAACTAAAAATCTGTTTTTATTATTGCTAGATTGAGATAGCCACATAAAAATACTATTTTATTTAAAATGTAATGGAAACGTGGCTATTCTGTTCTCGCTTTTCTGGAACAACGGCACGGAACACACTATGACAGTGGGAGGGACAAAGGGGTATTTTTGTCACTAACATGAGTCGCTGGGGTAAAGGTATATCATGAAGGGGACGGGTTTTATTTTGATATACCCTTACTCCGTCCCACTTTATACCCCGTCACGCATGTGTTATAACATGTCTCGCTGATGATATAGTGTGTTGTCCTGCCAAGCTCTATCACAGGTTATTAAAGACCTAATGGTGTACTAGAGAGTTACATCATTTCACTATTCTGCTCATAAATGTTTTGGTAAAAAGTGAAATATTTTGCACACTTGCAGTGACCGTGCATCTAAATACTACAGACCGCTTGGGCCGCTTAGATTGCTATGGAAAGTAATTTTAACCCTGTCCCAAACACTAATTTCAACCCCAGAACTAACTTCAACCCTAACCCTAACATTAATATCATGGCTTTTGTAATTACGAAGTACAGTAAGCGATCCAAGGTCCTGTAGTATTAGAGGTACCGTTGCAGTAAAAGTATGTCGGACTTTTAAATTAAAAAGTTCTATAAATGATGATTGTGAATGCCCCTGTCAGAAATTTTATGTTGAGGCATTTGTCACTGAAATCTGATATAGAAAAAAATTGGTTCTATAATTAAATTCAAATATTATTGAAAATTTATTTTAACAATATGTTATCTTCAGTTGTATGCTGAAAAAGTTGCCAACAGAGGTTTGTGTGCCACCGCTCAATGTGAATCTCTTCGTTATAAACTCCTTGGAGGCCTTGCAGTCCGAAGGTGTGTATGGTCCTAACATTTAACACTTAGTATCCTTAACAAAGATGTCATTTTCTATACCGAACATCTTGATTAAGGGTTTATCGAAGTGTAAAAATTGTATATATCCGACATGATCTTATCCTTCATATAATATATATATTATAAAATATACTCGAAAATTTTCTATGCTTTCGAGTTTTTGCAGACTACCAAAGATTCAAGAGTAAAGTAAACACTAGACATGGTCCTTTTCTAAGCTAAAACTACGATTCCTACAAAAAACCTATATGCCTATGATTCTTACACATGTTAAGGCAGTTTTAATTACATGGACATCGTATGTTGTGCACTATGCATGTACATTTAAACAATGATAAAATCGAAACATTTTTATACAAATTTTGTTTCTTAATTTTAATTATTATTCACAGAGCATGCTATGGTGTACTCCGATTTATAATGGAGTCCGGTGCCAAGGGTTGCGAGGTAGTAGTTTCCGGCAAATTGCGTGGTCAGCGTGCAAAGGCTATGAAGTTTGTTGATGGTTTGATGATTCACTCTGGTGATCCAGTGCGCGAATATGTAGACACAGCTGTACGCCATGTGCTTCTGAGGCAAGGTAAGATCCTCTTTATTATCTACCAATTTATCATACACAACTTGATGGCTGGCTGTTTGAAATTGTAGCAATTTAGCAAATGATGTTCTCACGATGGTCTTCATAGCAAAATGTGCATTGATGATACCAAATACGTTTACTGATGCTTGTTTTAAAATAAATTAATAAACCTTTTACTATAAAACAACGTTAATATTTTTATCTAAAAACATCGTTTCCTATCACTCGTGCTTTGCAATGAAGCTTAGAATGATATTTTTCTACACCTGTGGTTAGCTGCACCTTACCCTAAAATATTTTCGATATTAAATTTTTGTCATTCCATTTTTCATTACCCAAATAAAATAGCATTTCCGATTAGGTGTTCTTGGAATCAAGGTTAAAATTATGCTTCCATGGGACCCATTGGGCAAGATTGGACCTAAGAAGCCCCTGCCTGACAACGTAAACATCGTTGAGCCGAAAGAGGAGGAGGCAGTTACCGGACCTCGCAGCGAGTCGAAAGTTGTGAAACCAGCACCAGAAGCGATGCCGGCAGCCCCACAACAAGCCGCCATGCCAATGCAGCAAGTTCCCCAACAAGCTTTGCCCATGTAGGTTGCTTGTTACGAACACCTTCAATAAAATGGCTATCATGAATTGAGCCTGGTTGTTTGACAGACAGCATGCTATTTTTTAGAGCTAATATTAGGAAAGACAACACAATTAAGAAGAACAGTGAATTTAATCAGTCAGTTAATGGAAAAGTTACAGTTCAGTCTGCGCGTTTCGTTTTGCGTTGTTGACTGGCTCTGACACAGCGTACCAGTCATTAAAGGACAACAGAGCAGCGTTTCGTGCAGAAATCAGAGACATTTCCATTGCACTAGCTGCACTCTCAATTGGACTGGTGTAGTAAAGTCCTGCTTCGTTCAGAACGAAACTGGTCAAATTCTCCGGTGCACTAAAATTTAAAAAGTATATGAGTTCAAAACTAAAAACGACAACAACCCAAAGATTATGACATTATGAAATCGTAGGTTTTGGGGGTAAGATGAGTGTTTCAACTAGGGTTAGAATTATTTTTCGTAGTTTTAGTAAGCACTTTTCCACTTCGTCCCTTAGTGTTGCCCTTTTATCACAGCCACTTACTACTCGATTGATTTAATAGTTGAGCATGGTTTTATATAAATAGAGCACAAAGTAATAAAAAACGTATTTGATAAAACGGAGAAATATACGCATACAGCAGCACTTTAAACCGATCTTGATCCTAATTTACCTGTACTTCGGGTAGGCGAGCCACACAACTTCTTTCACCGAGTCATGTTTATCAAACAAATCATCTATTTGTTCCTTTGTTAGAGATTCATCCGAAAATACTTTGTAAATTCCGCTCTCAATCGTATCTCCCGTGCTTTCGTTAAAATCAACCGGATAGTGAAAACCAATGGTCCTAAAACAGCAGTTTTATTGCACGTAAATAAAAAGTGTATTTACATTTATCACAAGAAAATGGGATCTATCTGCTAGTGAGCATTCATACCAACCTGAAGTATGTCGCATTTGACGTCCCCAAAATAACAGGACACGTTGGGGATTCGCATTGAAATTTCGTTGAATTCAGTTTCCCCTTTACGAACGTTGCTACAGTTTTTCTGTTGCAGTACAAAAGTTTGTTAAGCTCACTACTATTCATGTAAATTAATTGCTTTACCGACCTGTATCGTCTTTGATCGTTATCATCCGATGGACAGTATGTTGAGCACGCGCCTGACACGTCAAGTTTACTCGTGTCTTTGTTGATTGGGGTAGTAATAATCACGTGATCATACAAACTATAAATTACAATACTTAACCACAAGAAATTGCTTAAAAACCAATCGTAAATTTGCCTAACGCACAAATTCTGATTACCGGAGCTATTGCAGCATGATAAAGACGTTCCTTCTATTTGGTAGAACCCATTAAATGCGGAGATCGGGCAATGTTTGCTAAGTGCCTTGCACAAGGATACAACCAACTGGCGGGGGACTAGTTTCTAACCCGCAACCCTTCGGCTTATACGCAACGCACTAACCCACCAAACTAATAGTCGGCTTACTTGGGTAACACCAAGACACTGATTCGGTTATCTTCAACGTATAAACCTATTCGGGAAAGGTAGGGTTCATTTAGCGCCTAGCCTTTGTGGGATCAAAACCCGTTGCTCTCCGGTTGGGTTTCTTTAGCAATGCAAGTATATTGTCTGGGCTGGGCCCAAGGAATAAATGGTTTGAGCTTTCACAAATTGTTCGTACCTTTCGTTGGTTGAAGTCCGCACCGCGAATTGTCCCCCTGAAGTCAACGAAACTTTGGTAACTTCCTCTTTTATCCAATGGGCGGATGAATTCTCGTACAGTTTCGAACACAACAACTTATTTCCACCCCGAACAGACCACAGGCCAGGCTGTATCCCAGCCATCGACACAGCACCTTTGAAAGAAGATTTTACTTCTAACCCATTATAAGCTCATGACCAAGACCGTTTTTTGTATACAATTTGGTATATGTATCGGTCGCATTAACCATTCGGTTAAAATCTATATTTATTAAGCTTACTTTATCGGATAACAACAGACATTAACGTTCTGACCGACTATTATGCTAACGAAAAGGCAGTGTGTATGATGCTGAGATATTTGACTGAAGTGCACTTACCGACGAAACCGGTTACTTCGCAAGTCTGGCCGTAGTTTGCTAAAAGACCACCATTCAACATCATGTTAATGAAATTAGAACCGAACCCCTGATCTGCATACAACTGGCAAGCAGATATCTGTACAATTTGAAACGTTTTACTGCGACTGCAATAAAAAAAAACGTGGAAGACACATCCCACCTTAAAGGTTATTGCGTAAGCAATTTTACCTTTGTTGCATTTATGAAGGTGTCCTGGCCTAGAGTATACATGAAATCGCTCATATTTCTAAAACTATGTCCATGTTTGTGTTCGCTGTATATCCTAAAACATTATTAATTTTTTTATCAAGTGCTTTAAGTGTTTTATTTATCCTATTGCATTGCTTACTTGTCAAATAAATTGAGGAAACTTCGCTCGAACCAATACAATCGTATCAGGTCGTATCCGAAAGTCCAGAGAAGGCGAAACAAAGTCACTATCTTCCACTCGCTAGAGCGAAATGTGTAGTTTTCTCCATTGTAAAACGATATGAGCACATTTGGCCTTGTCGCTTCCTTTAGTCCTAAAAGCAAACGATTCTTCAAGATGAAGAAACATTTTACGAACATAGCTTGGAAACCATGAACTTTAAAAAAGGAGTTCGAACAATGATACCGTCGTAACAACTATTCTAGTCCAGAAAATATACGGTTTGGTATAGACCAACAATAAAAGCGCAGTATTGCAACGACTCTCTACACTTGCCCTGGGATATGTTTAACAAAATAAGACAGAAATGAAGGAAATTGCCGTGTCTAAATTTGCTTTGATCAAAAAGACTCCTAGACAAGGTTCGCTTAACAGCAGTTTTACTAAAATGGAATCTGGGAGATATGCATAAGTAACGAAAAACGCTTCCTTACCGAATTTGCTCAAAATGCCTTTCGCATATCGATTACTAGGGTGTAGCATCGATGCGCCGGCCTCATACATCCTCCCCGCCACCTCAACGGTTGCAACACGGCCGCATAACACATTGCTAGGTTCGTACATGTCTATTTGAACGTCCGTACCATACAGTTGGCGTAGAAAAAAAGCCGACGCGGTTCCGCCCGCACCACCGCCCACAACAGCTGTTGATATTATGAATTATTGCTATGATCAATTGTGATGACTTAAAAAATTGTCTTAACAAGATCTCATTCAGTCCTGCCGGTTAAGTGCGTCGCCTTTCAATCGAAAGGTTGCAGGTGCGAAACTGGTCGCTAGCTAGTCGGTTGTGTCCTTGGGCAAGGCACTTTACGGACATTGCCTGAACCCAGCGGATAAATGGGTTTTACCAAATTGAAGGAACGTGTCCATCATACTCAATAGCTCGGGTAACCCGACGGTGGGCGCGAGGTGATCTGACGATTGCCCGTGTGTTAACCCTCTTGGTTTTCCCATTCACGGGGATAAACATGAATATCCTATCCTATGTACTGCAGAGGAATACCACCCAAATTACAATAAAATACTTGTGTTAGGATTGATCAAGGTTATCGGATAACTCATGACCACGCTCCAAAAGCTACGTTAAATAGGTAAAAGGGTAAACGTAGTTTTAGCACTCATACACAACCGACTAGCTCCAGACAGGTTTCGACCATCACCTTACGGCAGGGGGTCAGCCGGTCTACCGAAAGTGTCAACCCTTCGGATGATTGCATACAAATAGTACTTTTACGTCTGTCTTTTTTAACACCAAGGAATGATTGTTTGTGCTTACAGGGATATAGATATATACGTTGGGTTATAGATTACGCACTTATGTACTTTGTTTTATTTCCTCGTTAGAACAAGAAAATACTTATGCCTGCCTATCTTTTCAGGTGGTGGCTTTTGTAGGGATTTTCCGTTTTCCTTTAATGTTGACTTGTAATATGAGAACTGCAAATCAGCGTCATCGTCGAAATTGGAGTGTACGTAGGACGCTGAAGCAAGCAGTAAGCCAACAAACACCAAATAAGTATTCTGATGTTGTTGCCACAAAGGCATTGCATAGCATAACGTAATCTGGTTAAAAAAGTCAAATATATTATCCATAAACAAGGTTAAGAAAATGGCGAAACACTATTTTAACTTAGTCTGTATTGTAAATAACTTTCCACAGCTGTTGTTGAAGTACCGTTCGATTACTTGTTTACCTATTGTAATTCTACTACTGAGGTACGTTCAGTCTGACTAGGCATAGGCTACCTAAGCAAACATTCACGAATACTTTGGGAGCATTTGCGATATATTTTTTGATAAGAACTATCTGGACAGAATCCCAAACTTAACTTTAACGCTAAACTGCTCATTCTGATTTAAAACTCCCTGGACTTACTGATCCGTACCAAACTACACATGCATAATATAAGTAATACGGACCAATGTTTTAAACGTCATAAACGCCCGCCATTGTGCAGCACAAGTTTTAATATTTGCAACGCAGTGCTTTTATTGTGGGTTAGGCGACAGTACTTCAAAATATTAGTATATAGAACTATAAAAACAATCTTTTTCACTATACCTAAAAATTAACCCAAAACGAGTTCTTCAAAATTAAACAACAATGGTCGCAACTAATTGCTTACATAATGTCAGCAAAAAAAAACAAAACACAGATACGGAGTATAGGTATGTTATTTCAATCCAACAATACCGCCGCCTGTGCTCTAGAATGGCCTACAAATTTCTCTCTGTCTTACTTATAGTAAGTACTTCAACCGGCTTTGATCAGCAGCACGTAATGAAAGTAAATTTGAGTTTAATATTCACGGTTCAGTGCGCTAAAATTGTAAAAGAGAGAAAAAGAGCGGTTGCTTGTCTGCATCGTACGTGAGGTGCCGGTGCCTTATTCTTTTGGTTTATTTGTGCGAGTAAAATGCATTTGGCACCTTTTTGAAATCATACTTTAAAAGTATTAATTGTCTGGTAAAAGCAAGAACTCCAACGGAAAACGATATCAAATCCGTAAACTGATTTTATTAGTTTATTCTCCGGTACAGAACCCAAAACGCCTAATTTAAATAGCAGTGAACCCGAACTGGCGTTAGGCCATTACATTAAGGTTGGGATAACCCTGAATCAGGTTTGAATCTATTTAACAACCACAATCTTAAAGTTATTAAAAAATACTTTAATTTTAAATCTTAAGATTACTGGATGCACGTTGTATGAAATCACCTTATTTAAAAAACGGAATGGGTTTCATAAACCGGTTCGGAGCGGTTGTTTTGTCTGAACCGCATCAGAAATCCAACCACTTTTTTAATGAGCAAAAATCCGAAATTATTCTGGACAAAATAATTAAAATATAAGTTAGCTATGAACGGAACTAAATCTGTAAAATAAACTGTTTAACTCCCTGGTATATAGAGTGTCCAACTCAAACACATCAAACTGATCGAAGTACCAATTTTTATTTTGTAACTCATAACACATGCCCGGACACAATGCTAAGCAGAAAACGGACAACTATTCATTTAATTTTACATTTAAATATTGGTAAATTTGTTAAAATTAAAAAAAATGATATATATATTTACATTTTATAGTTGAAAAAATAATTTCTAATCTTAACATTTGGTTGAGGTCGGATGTGGTCACAATCTGAAAAATATGTGGAAGTTTAGGAAATCCACAATAACTAATGCATAATTATCGTATGACCAATCTTAAGAAAAACCGGTACTGGGAAATTTTATCGTCAATCATTAATGCAATTATTACTGTTATTATCAAATAACTCGTGCCCATGGTTTAGTTGCCGAAGTTATTGCAGTCCGTTGTATGTTACCTTGCTACTGTTTAGTTTTCCCCACTAATCCGGTGGGTTCATGTGATGTCGGCTGAGTCGGCTGACCCTTTAACTGACTATAAAGCTACTGGATTAAGCGACAAAATAGTAGAATGATTTGTCAAATACCATTTTCTTTGGTAAAGTAAAAATAGTTTATTGACGTTAAAAAGTATTGTTTATAATGGAACGCCATAAACCGCACACTAAACTTTGGATTAGAAATATACTATACTGATTTTTTAAGAGAGAGTCATTATCTCCCAGTTGATTAAATGCTGTTTTGGCATTTTCCCAGATGATTACATGCTGTTTTGACAAGACGTCAATCTAATACTTTATGACGCATAAACAATTACGAATTACAAATTCTGCATTGCGCTACGCAGGCACCAGAAGTTATAAAAAGTAAACAAAGCCGTACGAAATGGACGAGATGACTTACAGTATGTCTTAGTGATTCACTCATTCTAACGTTGCATCTGTCATCTTTGATCGTTTGATATTACGTAATAGTCGTGACTAATATTCAAGTAAAAAAGTGAAATGTTTCATTTTTGCATTTCATATGTATTATGCCAATGTAGAGTTATGCACCACGTTAACAGCATGGTTTCAACATTAATATTAAGCACAGCAGCGTTTATGAGCTTTGCTCAACTGATTTGTGGACAAGGTAGATATGTTATATATTACAATTGTAAACCCCTGTAGCTGCCTATAATTTTATTCGTAAAATTGCGGTGGTGTGATATAGTTAATGGCATTGCTAATATAATAATATTGTACTTTTTTCAGCTCCGGTACACACCGTCGATTATGCTGGAAGAAAACTTATGTTCTACCACCAGCGAAAAACCTTCGCTCAAGCTCGACTAGCTTGCCAACAAAACAACAACGACCTGGTGATTATCAATGATGCAACAATGCAAAGGGTCATATCACCTTACTTAGACTCGTCTATTGATTATGAATCGTGGGGTAGTGGGATCTGGCGGGTTGGTTACTGGATCGGTGGTTATCGAACGGCTGGTTCATCTACCTGGCTCTGGTTGGATGCATCGTTTTTGTCGTCGCAACCTATTAACTCAAGTGGATACAATAATTGGATAGGTATTGAGCCCAATGGGGATATTGCTGTCAAAGCCTGCTCTGCAATGACGCCATATAACGACTCGTTACCGTCAGGGTTAAAAACCACATACACAAACACGCAGGGAGGGTGGGTCGACGACAATTGCGACATTGCGAAGTTCTACGTTTGCCAAACAGGTATGCATACACATGATACACTAAGTGGCTTGAGCTTGCATTTGTTAAATTACAATCTTTAAAATAATATGCCGACTTCCCAGCGGTAGGTTTCGATTCCACGACCCTTCAGATGACAACTGAACTACAGAAAGACGCTTGTTCTTCCAATCCATGCTATAACGGCGGTAAATGCACTCGAGAAGCAAGCGAGTTCAAGTGCAATTGCACAACTGGATTTCTTGGCAACAAGTGTGAAATATTTGGTAAGTGCGCGCCTTTAGCTGATAATGTAATGTAAATAGACTTTGGGAAATTAAAAGTCAAGCTGTGGGTAAAATACAATGCTGCGTCACACCAAATGGCTAAAAGGTTATAAATTACAACAAAGATTTGGAACCTTTTCAACTAAACTTTAGCACTTCTTTCCGCCACTTTTGTTTTGTCACCATTGCAAAAAAGGCAATCGTTACCGATACAACAAAACAGAACCAGATTTAAAACACTGAATGGGTGTAAATCGAACATTTGTCCCGCAATGGGCAGCACCACAATACCCCCCCATAGTTGGCCCATTTGTGAAGATAAATATGTTGCTCCCGGACAGAGAGGTAGCTTGCTTTAAAATAAAGATCAAATACAGTCGGTGTAACTAATAGTTTGTGTCTCTGAGGAAATACTTAACGGAAGGTGCTCAAACTCATTGATTAATGGGTTGATCTGACTATACAGACGTCTTTATCGTATTCATCGCACTATACCATAACTTCGGTAATCCGATGACTGCTCGTGTGATCACGTTTGGGAATAAACATTAGTGAAATTAAGTTTTACTGGTGATTTAGTTTAACACAATGTTTAGCAAACAACTTCTTCCAACAGATGCTTGTTCAAAATCGCCATGTCAAAATGACGGAACTTGTATCAATATACGGAGTGACTACATTTGTACTTGTTATACCGGTTTCAGTGGCACCAACTGTGAACGCACAGAGACATCAACAAGTGTAACGCCGTTATGGGTCACACTTCTTTCAGTTCTTTCGTTGTCCATTGCTCTATGCAGCGTGTTTGTTCTCTTTTGGACCATTACAAAGTTTGTAGTATTAACTATCATTGCATGTGATAAATATAGGCATACTATTGTTATGTATGACTCAATCATAAATATGGTTTTCTTAGATTTAACAGACTTCAACGCACCGTGACAGCGTCTCTTGAAAACCAAAATGATTCATCAAAAAGTAAGTGAGGATAGTCGATGTTACAAAATGTCACAGTTTATGTCATTGCAGTCAATTTTTTTTCGGTCGACCCGCTCATTTAGTTTGCGAATTGGTAAAAAAAAGGTTGGATAATCGAAACCAGCAACTGGCTTAACCGCACTTTTCCTAACATAATCTTAGCAGATGTCGCATGAAACTATGTAATGAGTTAAACCAAAACATTGTAAACGTCTTAATCATATATAATATACTGCAATTTTCCCATAACCGAAGAGTGACACGAGGTAATGGTATGATTGCTTGTGTTATAACACCGCCTATGCGGTTTTCTGGCATCCACTGGAATAAAAGATGATTATTTTATATACTATTCTAGACATTTAATAAAATGTCCCATTCTGATACTAATTTTTGGCGCATGAATGGACACTTAGTTCTAAATTTCAATTTTGTTTAAACCCTTTAACATTTTATGCTCAGGCAAACCCGGAATTGATAGCATCCAAAAGAACGAGGAAAACGTAGATTATCTTAACCCAGTTCGCTACAGCAAAGAACCATCAAACTTAAATCTTGATGACGACAATCGACATATCTATGAAATAGAAGTTGACGCCTAGTACAATCATGATCCTAGTACGATGCATTCATGATACTAGCACGACCTAATCATAATATAGGAAACATGAGTGAATGTTTTCGATATACACAATTTATCTTGCCAACTGGAATGTTGGATTTCATACTGTAAAAAACGATGGGTACAATTCGTTGTGTTAAGTAATACAGTTTAAACATCCTGATTGTATATAACTAAAGTCTACTATGCGCATGCAAACCTGATTAGTTGTTAACTGCACATCTCATAATAAAGGATCCAAAAGAACGAACGAATCTATTACGCGCATGTTCTATTTTATTTATATTTTCTCATGCTTAGAAAGTAAACATTTCTACTGATGTTTAAAATTTCACCGTCTATGTATCGGTTTTAGTCCCAAAATCGAACCCAAGTTGATGGAAAAGAATTTATTTCAGCTTTATCATAATCTCCTTGCTCTGTGTTTGTAAAGATTTCGTTATCCAAACAACATAGCCTAACTGTTTTTGTCGGTCAGAGGTCAGAGGTCTAAATCAAAAATGTCTAGTTTCGTTTATTTAATAAATCTTGTGTTCGCATGCAGCGTACAATTCCAGGAACATCTTAAAATGTCTGGTATACTGGTTCGGAGGTTACCCCAGAAACATAAAGCGGTCACTTAAAATGTGTTTTAGAAATAGTGGTGGTTAACACGTGGTCGACACCCTCTAGTTTTATTAGGATATTGGAGTATGACCGGAGGTCATACAACCTTCGTTATTAAAGGGGAACTGAAGTCAATTTTAAGAATATCTTATTAAATGGAAAAAAATACGCTGATTTCAAAAATCAAATCAGTTTCTTCCAATATTTTTTGGTTAAAGAGTTATGAGCAAATATGTATTTTATTTTATGTTAGGGGATTTCCCGTATTACGTCACTGACGTTGTTGAGATTTCGTGTCTATATGCATTGTATACAATCATGTGCCAGTTTAGAGGTGAATTAGTAACAGAAGCGCCTGCAGGAGCGTTGTATTTTCGTTTTTATTATGGAGACTTAGCATAACACTTGTCATATAGTCTTGCTGAACCAATGTACATGGTGACAGCTTACTTTAAGCGCGGTCATTAAGGCCTGCACGGTCCTGGACCTAAGCTGAATGCTGAGGTATACAGGTCTTGTATTTAAATGACTTTAGAATAATAAGTCCTAGCAATTTATATCATAAATAATAAAAGTAAAAACAGAACAAGAAAACTATAACAAAATGCATTAAACTGTAACTGCCAGCAATTTATAGAAATAAACCAGCCATTAGGCAAAGGCTAGACTATGCGGTGGGAAAAGCCTATTTCTTTCATGGTTTACCTTGGCTGTTTGTATAATGTTTTGCTGTTGTGTATGTGGTGCATTTAATGTCTGCTGTTATTAAAACTGAGCATTAGCCTACTGGTTGAGTATACCACTTATTGCAAAAACCAGTTAATCCACAGTTGAGTAACTGATGTGTAGTCTGACAATAAGTACACAGCAAGCACTCAGATAAGTAAGTGAAGAATATATATAATAGATCTTTTAGCTTAACTTACCCCAAATAAGTTAATAAGAATATACCCACATTTCTAATTTAGTTATTTTTATTAGATATTGTAAAATGCCTAAAGTTAAGCCACTGAGAAGGAAGAAAGAGTGATTGGAGTATATTGTTTTGCTCCAGGATGTACAAATTCCTATTACAGCACACGAAATTCCAATCCACCTGTGCTCTTCCATCAATTTCCTCACAACGACAAAAAACGGTTGAAGCAATGGATACAACAATGCAAGCGTTCTAAACTACCTGGAAAAAGAACCGCAGTGTGTAGTGCACATATTTGTGACAAGGATTATCATAGTAAAATTGTATTTGACTCCAATGGAGTAGCCAAGATGATGAAAACAAACCACTTGGTGAAAAATACAGTTCCAACAATTTTAAAATTTTCTGATTATGATTTTAAACATAGTGATCAACCCAGTACATCAAGTGCAACTTCAAGAACTTCTTTATCCAAGCAGATAATTGAAAAATAAGGGCTTTTAGTAATGCAAGTCCAGTCTGGCATTATTTTGTGCACAAATGCATGTACATTCATGCAGCATAAACATTCTTGCGGTGTGTCCATAAGAATACAGTTTTTGCAACGGCACCAAGTCATGTCAATAGGTAATGTTTCTAAATAAACATTTTCTTCTATGGGGCTTGCATCTTCAACTATACTTTCAGACGTTTTCCTTGGTTTAAACGCACATGACTAAATTTGTGTTGTTTTATTGTGTACAATAAAACTTCTTTCATCCATGCCAGAATGCTGAAAACTGTCATCCATTTTAGTGTTACAACATTAACTTAAATTTACTCTAGAAATGAAGAAAACAAAAGAAATTTGTTAAAACTTCTATGCATATGTATACCAAATCTCTCACACTCTCAGTTTATAGCCTAGGGGTTGATAACAACATTGCTAGTCTACGTTGCAGATTATGGCTATATATTGAAAAGCAACAATCATGAAAGAAATAGGCTGTTCCCACCGCATAGTCTGATCTTTGATTGATGGCTGGTTTATTTCTATAAATTGCTGGCAGTTACAGTTTACTGCCTCCTGTTCTAGTTTTCTTGTTCTGTCTTCACTTCTATGATTTATGATATAAATTGCTAAGACTTATTATTCTAAAGTCATTTAAATACAAGACCTGTATACCTCAGCATTCAGCTTAGGTCCAGGATCGTGCAGGCCTGAATGAGCGCGCTTAAGGTAAGCTGTCACGCGGGTACATTGGTTCAGTTAGGCTATATGACAAGTGTTATGCTAAGTCTTCATAAAAAAAACAAAAATACACACGCTCCTGCAGACGCTTATGTTACTGATTCACCTCTAAACTGGCCCATGATTGTATACAATGCATATAGGCACGAAATCTCAACAACGTCAGTGACGTAATACGGGAAATCCCCTAACATAAAATAAAATGCATATTTGCTCATAACTCTTTAACAAAACAATATTGGAAGAAACTGATTTGATTTTGAAATCAGCGTATTTTTTTCCATTTATTAAGATATTCTTAAAATTGACTTCAGTTCCCCCTTTAGGGCAAAAAATCACACGAAGTTTACAAGTTTGGACACGGGCGTCTTGGCACCTGTCGGCAACAGTTAATTTGCTTAGTTTTTCTAATATAAAAAGAGAGTAAATAAACGTCAATCTAAATAGGATAGAATAGGATAGGATAGTCATTTTTATCCCCGTGAATGGGAAAACCAAGGGGGTTATCACACGGGCAATCGTCAGATCACCTCGTGCCCATCGTCGGGTTACCGGAGCTATTGCACTGTGTTGTATAGGCTATGATAGACACGTTCCTTCAATTTGGTAGAACCCATTTATCCGCTGGGTTCAAGCACTGTCCGTAAAGTGCCTTGCCTAATAATACAACCGAATAGCTAGCGACGAGTTTCGAATCTTTAGCGACGATGAGTTTTCGACATCGCCAGACTAACCGGCCGGACAATAACTGATTATATTACCTGATTGATCTTTATTACTTTATTAAAAAAACACAAATGGTATTTTTGTAATTTAAATGTCGCCACCATAAACCTTATTTAAATTACATTAAAATGGCCAATCGCGAGATAATCTGACCATTGCCCCCTTGCGTTTTTACTTTATATTTCAATCCTTTTGTATAAAATTCGCATTGTTTTACCGGGGTAATCCCCTGGTGAAAAACAATTTCTTTGTGAAGGAACTTATGTTGGTAGAAACGCTTTACCCGTGATTCAGTATACAGTTTGGAAACGGTGATCGAACATCTGTAGCCTGAACAGTCTTTTAACAAAAGAAAAAAAGGGCTGAAATAGAGAGTGAGATATATTTGTTTACGATTTAAATACTTGGTTTATCTTGCAATATGTAATTGAAATTCTACCAACTTCAACCAGAAAATATTACAAAATAAAAATAAACCTGGTTAGTGGTTAGACTGGTTACCCTAGTACAATATACTTTTATTAAATATAGAATTGAATTAACTATCTTTACATTGTTAAGGTGTAGTTACTTAGCTTAATAAAATACCATCTATTGCTGTGAACTGTGATCAAAAGAATGTGGGTTTGTGAGCGTTGCACTCTAGAAAACGATGAAAAAAACAAAAACTGTGAAGCATGTCTGGGTCCCAGAAAGCTTGTGTTACCAAAACTTCCAGATACAATACCAATCCCCACTATTGCCACCTTCCAAACGGGTTATTTAATCGACCAATTCAATCAAAATGTTTCCAATGTCGAAGACAACACTGTAGTAACTCAAACAAACACACCTCAAGTTTATAAGAAAGATACTAATCCCCCACCTTCGGAATACATTGATTGCTTTAAAATCTTCGAAAATCAAGAGGCTGGTTCAGCAGATTCGATTCAAAGTTCTCATTTAACAAAAATGATTCCAACGAATAAATTGGAATCTCCACGGGAGACTTGGACCGGTGAATTGTCGTTGAATACATCTCACCACAGCTCGCCACTATCGCATATACCGACCACGACATTAGCCACCCACCAGGTTCAAGATTTAGTTCCGTTTGATGCTCCGTATCCGATGTATAGTTTGACACCCGAATCGACTTCCGCAAGTGAGTTGCTGTCTTACCAAATCAAGCACAAAGAAGTTCCGAGATTCATGTTCAAAGAACGGCACCGCAACCAAGATTCAAATGTCATGCAGAGTTTCGTACACACCACCGTCACTACTAACTCTTCACCTACGCCTAAAGGGGTGACTGGACCACCTATATCAACATTGTCAAATCTGGAAACTGAAGAAAATCACTCACCTGAGAAAATGAAGTCACCAAGAAATGAAGTTGCACTTAGAAAAAACGAAGATTTCTTTATGTCTGAACAAAATCACAGTTTATCTTTGAAAAACCTCGTAATGGCTAGGAAAATCACAGACAATGGTGAATCTGCTGATATGTCTCAAACTGGACAAGACAAACAAGTAGAACCGATGATTTTTGACAGTGCAAGCCCACAAAGGAGAAATGCTGATAGTGATTTTGAAAACAATTGGCTCACTCCACCAGGTTCTGTAGCAGTTGAACTGAACACTGTTAAGCAATTTTTCCCTGATATTGCCCTTGGATTATCCCCTGGTAATCTTGCCAAACTGACACCAACACATGGTTATGATCATTTAATAAAGCATTACAAAAGCAATCAGATTTTACCCACCCAGTTTCACCAAACTCCCAAGACAACACAGAGTTTTCTGGAAAGTAAACCACATGCAAAGAGTCCTGCTAATACCACAGAAGCACCATCTAACAGTTCTACAGATCCCAATATGCCAGAAGAACAGGATTTTCAAGCTGAAAATATGTCAAATTTTTTTTTACCAGATTCCAGTACAAGTTCTTCGGATTTACCAGAAAATATGAGTAATTCAGTGAAAGACATTTCCAAAATCATTCAGCCGAGTCAAAGTCGTCAGTCATATAATCTTGAGAAATTGTCAGCAGAACAGCTGGACATATTTGGTCAAGATGTCCAGAAAAGACGGAGCTCTCCTATGATAGACTCTGACAGCGATGGCGACGATATTTATGGTGGACAAGATGCTGTAGGCGTTAATACTCTGCCACCAAAAAGCCGTCAATCATTTGGCCAATCAAAATTCCACATTGATAATCTAGATTGGATTGGTTTCGAAAACCCGCGCAATTTACCAGATAACAATATGATTCTTCAAAATAGAATTCATCTTGAATATCCCACTGGATTGAGGATTGTTGAAGATCATTTTAGTATAAAAGGTTGTGTATTAACTATTAACAAAGTTGTTTGGTAATACTTTTTAACAAAAAGTAATACTGTACTGTTAATGACATACCGGTATTAATATAACTAAATTGGTGATTGATTTAATCATTCTCCTTCTAAGTGGTATCGAAGGTATAGCCACAGATCCAGAGATTCTAGCTTTAATTAACTTTTGTGTACTTTAGTTAAGGCATTTAACGGACATTGTCTTAATCTAGTGGTTTCAAATCTATTTAAAAAAAATATTGACACTTAAATATTGACACATGAAAATAAAGCTTCCAACCAACTGTACTTGTATGCATTACCACAAGATAATTTAATGATTACCCGATACCAGTATTCCTGTTATAAGGGCAGTCATTGTCACATATACAGGGTGGATGTAAAAATCTTTAAATAAGCTCAAACTAGTTTACAATGTTTTGTCAGTACTCTTTAAAGGTTTGGTTATTAGATGAAACAAAGTCTTATTCATTTTTTTTAAATTTGATTTTTTTATAGTTGATTTTTTTTGTATTTGATTTTTATTTTAGATTCAAAGGATGTTAAACCACCGATGATTTCCGACATAATACCCCATGAGCAGGAAAGTGGTTTATTAACTTCGAAATCAAGCATCAAGGACTTATCAGACCAAAGCGACACCAACAAGTCACCAATCCCATCCAACTTAACAGACATGGATGTTTCATCCCGTAATCGTGCAACAAGAAACACCCCATCAACCAGCAGTTCTTCTAACCCAGGAATGTCACTATCAAGCATAGATCAGGATATATGGTTGTGCCGTAAATGTAGTATCCCTAACAAGGTATCATCTAGATGCCGAATTTGCGGCAGCAGGTCGCACTCGGAATATGCTCAAGAACTCCAACTTTCGATCACAGCACGTACCTTACCTTCAAATTCTCCTGTTACCACAGCATCTCAATCTCAGGCAATTTCTTTGTTAACTAACACTGCTATCAATGCATTAATCACCCCAAGTCCCGGTATGTATTCAAGTCCTTCTAACAGCAACGACAGCAAGGCATTCATGGATGAGTGAGTTTATGCAAATTTATTTCTTCATTTTATGGCCAGATATAAACTGCTTAAGTTTTTTGTCTAAGAATTGATGGATGCTTACAAAAAAATAGCATAGGATAGTATATTCATGTTTATCCCTGTGAATCATAAAACCAAGGGGATCAACACACTGGCAATCATCAGATACCTTGCGCTCGTCGTCAGGTTGCCGGAGCTATTGCTGTGTGTTGTTAATGATTAAGATGTACCTGCAATTTGGTGAAACCTTTTATTCTACTTGGTTGGTGCAATGTTCGTTAAGCGGCTAGCAACTAGGTAATGACCAGTTTTAAACCTACAACAATTCACCTGAAAGGCGACGCAATAGCCCACCAACTAATCGGCCGGAGTGATAATTTTTATATTTGAATTCTAGCTGGGAGTGTCAAGGATGTACGTTAAGAAACTCATCAGACACACAGAGCTGTGCTGCCTGTTCCAGCAGCTGCCCACAAGGGATGCTTACCCACTCTTTATCATTACCCAGTGTAGCTGGTAAGTGTATTGAAAGCAGAATGATTGAGTGCAAAGCTTAGGGATTATATGTCCAAAGGTTTCTTATAAATTATCTGGTGAAGATCATTGATTAGTCCTTAAACGTGAAATGCAGAACTTTTTAACAAGCCAGTGTAGCAAAGTCACAAAAAAACTTTCAATACCATTCACTTTTAAACAGGTATTATTTATTATTAACACATTTAAACATAGTATCAATCCATTTCACATCCTTACGGTACCACATCTGAAGAGTAATCTTAATTTGTAGATTTAATTTGACCTAAAATGTACTTTTTAGTGTTTAAAATATATATAACATAAGTATACATGTGTCTAGATCAAGAGTGTATGTAAGTATATATAAATTAATAATTAGCTATATGTGTTAATGCATAATGTATATGATTAGCTGAAGATTAGTTGCTTGATTAAACATAAGCTGTTAACTACAGGATTACTGGTACCAGCGATCAGTAATGGACCTGCTCTTGTCACAACTGCTCCTGTTCTACCGCAAGCTGGAGACCGGATTCAAGCACTAGTTGCCACTGCAAATTCTGTAAGTTTGTAAATCTAAGATACATTTTGGAGCGTTTTGTTTCTTTATTACGAATAGACTATATATTTTGTAATGTTTTGTAACTTCAGGATATCTTTTATAGAGTTGTGGTTAATTTCATTATTACAAATATTTGTATATGTTTTAACGTTTGGTAACTTCAAGATACCATTTGGAGAATTGTGTTTTATTCCATTATTACAAATCGACTTTACATATTATACCTTTGAGATACCTTTTAGAAAGTCGTGTTTTGTTTTATAATTAAGAATGGATTGTTATATGGGTAGGTTTAAATAGTCATTGCATTTTATTTTTCTGTTGAAAGTTAATGTTGAATTAAAACTCATTACTGCAATGTAAAAATCTCTAATATGATTCGTTTGTGTTAAGTTTAAAGAGAATATTCAGAACCAATGCCCAGTTTTTTATTAAACACATAAAATTGTTAATTAACGTAATCAACCAGTAATTGTATTAAGAACTTCTTAACTGGAACGTTGTTTATAAGTGTGTGTATTAGAGTGTATAAGTGTGTGTATTAGGGCATTAAAATGTTGTTAATTTATCAAAAACTGAGTTTCAACCTTATTTTGATAGTGCCTCGATTGGCTGTGAACTAAGTTCTTCCAGTTGAAGTTGATTATTAACCATGGTTAAGGATTGTACAAAAAATTATTGTATTGGAATCATGATTTTATTTTTTAATTGGTTAAACATTTTTAAATCATGTTAGTTAAACGGCTAACATGCTATCGAGTTTTGTGTTACTGTCACAGAGTAAAATAAAGGGACATATTTGTGTTGTTTGTAATCATAATAAATGTGTATTAATTGTAAATCTA
>CH002141.1:492376-566332 GCA_000149265.1 Ciona savignyi | reverse complement strand
ATCCAGTATGGATGATAACTGGAAGTAGATGTCTCTTCCACAGTTGCAGTCTCTATCTTAAACCACCAAAGTCGCGCACAATTTCTATATTTTCTGCACAAGTAAAACAAAAAACTAACTCTATTTACTTAAATGGGTTCTTTTCTTCTTTGTATATTCAAGTTATTTTAAAGATAGTAATTTGATAATTATACCAGCAACTTTGGTAAACCAATTACTATCCAATGTGTGGTTTTGTTCAACTTAATATCTTTGTTTAAATGATCCTATGAATTCGTTTTTTCTTAACTATTCTTAAATAGCATTGTAAGGTCGAAACTGGACTAGTCGATTGTATACTGGGGCAAGGCAATTAGCGAATCGTCTGGTTCTAATGAATTATTGGATTAAACTGAAACAAAAAGAACTTTTTAACTATGTACAATGCACTGCAACAGCTATTATAACGCCCCTTGCGCTAACCCATTCACAGGGATAAAACATGAATATTCTATGTTATCTTATAGCATTTTTTATAGTTTTACGCTATTAAACAAATATTGGGTTTTCTAATTAAATATTGACTGTTTATCTCATTTTATATTGACTGCACAACCTTTCTGCCTTGTGTTCACATGAAATGGTTTTTGTTATAACCACAGGTTAAGTTCCATTTTTTAAGAATTTTTTTTACACTTTGATATATGCGGTCTTGGTCACACCTTTTTAAAAACAGGCTTTTATTTTTTCTTGAATAATGCCACTATTTTCTATGATGATTGTTTTGATTATTTATAAGCAGTTTAAATCAAAAATCCCTTTCTATTTGCACAATGTGAAAATGGGGTGTCTGGTATACTAAGTAAACAATATATTACCCATTGAAATAGGTATAATACGCGGAATAAATAATATGATAGAGTCATGACATGATTGGTAATCTATAACAATGCCTATAGCCCGTCTTGCTGCAAGGCTCATATGACGTCATACTTTTGCTGTTAAAATTTGCTATTTGGGAAAGGTTGGTGTGACAGATGCCGGTAGTACTTGTGCCCACCAACATGTTGTTGAAGTTATACAGTGTGTGGGAAGCTGATATGAGTTTTTAACAATGCATTATTTGTTTCAAGATGACATATTGTCCACAAAATCCTCTAAAATACATAGATAAACTATGTTAGAAATTAATGTTTGCACATTATTGTTTTTATGGGTCCCAATTGAAAAATTGGGACACATATTATTTTTGTCCGTTTTTTTTTTCTTTTTTTTTTTTTTTTCGTCAAAGGTTTGACAGGCATGGCATGGCGCCATGACATTTACCAGAAGGAATAATGGAATCGTAATGAAACTTAGCCATTTGTTAGACAACATGGTATAGATATGCAGAAACCAAAATTTTAGGTGATAAATCAAGGGGAATTCCCCTGGGAGGTTAAAAACCAAAACGGTATTTTTTATAAAAAAAATTAGCTTTTTGTGGCATAGCGCTTAAACAGCTGCTCCAATTTGAATAAGATTTGGTGGAATGTAAGTGCATTAGACACTGATTTAACACTTGGAAAAAATAAAAAAATTACCTAGGGAAATACCCTAAAAAATAAGATTTTGTTCTCAAATCATGATTGTGACAGGCATGGCATGTCGCCCCGACATCTACCAAAAGGGATAATGGAATCGTAATGAAACTTAGCCATTTGTTAGACAACATGGTCTAGATATGCAGAAACCAAAATGTTGAGTGATAAATCAAGGGGAATTCCCCTGGGAGGTTAAAAACCAAAACGGTATTTTTTATGAAAAATTTAACTTTTTGTGGCATAGCGCTTAAACGGCTGTTCCAATTTGAATAAGATTTGGTGAAATGTAAGTGCATTACCTACTTATTTAACAATTAGAAAAATATAAAAAAATGTCTAGGGAAATACCCTAAAAAATAAGATTTTGTTCTCAAATCATGATTGTGACAGGAATGGCATGACGCCCCGACATCTACCAAAACGAATATTAAAATAGTAATAAAGCTTTGTTATTTGTTAGACAACATGGTCTAGATACGCAGGAGCAAAATTGTGGGTGATAAATCTAGGGGAATTCCCCGGAGACGTTAAAATCCAAATCGGTTATTTTTCTAAAAAAATAGCTTTTCGGAAAATAACGTTTAACCGGCTGCTCTAATTTTGATCAGATTTTGTGAAATGCTAGATCGTTATCCACCCTGTGTCACTTAAAAGAAAGAAAACATTTACTTAGGGTAACTCCCTTAAAAACGAAGATATGTTCCGGACTCATGATTGTGACAAGCATGCCACATTGCACCGACATCTCCAACAAGGATTCGTCAAATCGGATTAAAACTTTAAGAATTGATAGTTAACATGACCCACATATGTAAAAACAGAAACTTATTTACCAAGCTCATGGGGAATTCCCCGAAGCCATGAAAAACTAAATCGAACTGTTTAAGGAATTTAGCTTCATTTCAATACAGCACTTAAAAAAAGCTTTAATTTAAAACATTTGTGATGAAATCTTTGTAAATCTATCACGATTGTTCTTTTTTACCTACACACGGAGAAGAAGTTTGGTTTGATAACTATGGGACCCATGAGTTTATGCTTGCAAAAACAAAAACTACATACACAGTGTATAAAATACAAAATGTGGTTAGGGACCCTGTAGCATGAATATATGGCATACAACATGTGTTTTACAAATAGTTGTGGTTAAACACGTGGTTGACACTCTCTATTTTTCGCTTAGTTTTGGGGGCCGCGTCCGCTACATTTATTTAATTTTATCCCTTTTTTAAATGACATCTTTTAACGACTGTTCGTTTTGCCATCTTTTCCTGTTCCTGTGCCGTGATTTTATTCATTTGCCATTTTTTTAATACTGGGGCGAAAATTGAGTAAACTAAAACTAAACTAAAAATGCATTTTGGCCAGCTATAAACAATTTAATATGTCAAATAACTTCATCATGGACATTTAATCTTCATGGGCTTTAAAACTTTATTATGGACATTTAATATTATCTCTATAGTTCCCTCAAGTGTCACAAAGTGCGATTCCCCGAGCTCCGAGTGCAAATCCGGTCAATTTCGGGATGAGCATGGATCAAATCAGGGAGACAGAGGAGGCAGAGGTCATGGGGATCGTTGAAAGGGTCACAAAATATTGCAGAGAAGTAAGTTTGGAAATCTCAAATTTTCTTGGTTGACGAAACTGTTGCCTCAAATGGTTTTGTGTATTTTTGAAGTACAACTATAAAGGACGTGCTGTAGCTTATTGTGGTGAAAATTGCAACCAGTGATAGGTGCTCAAATTTCACTCACTGTTGATTTAATCTACTTGGATGTTGTTTGTTCTAATAATTTAAACCGAAAATCCAAAAAAGGATTTCCGGGATTCTTAGCAGAATTAGGTGTATACCACTCTCCCAGTTATTTACCTGTTTTGTTAAAATTTGTGTTATTTGCTAATTACTGGTGTTTAAAATATAAAATTGGCGGAAATAAAATAAACTTATTTTATTTCCAGCAAAAAGAGCCATTCGTTGATGACCAATTCCCACCAACTGACAACGCTTTATATTTTCCATCTCATAACTCCATTAAGTCAAAGCCAAAATGTCAATGGATGAGGCCCCATCAGGTTTGCTTATGCATTTATCTTACAAATGATGCTTAAGATGTACCGGGTAATACTCGAATAAGTAATCTGCAAAGTACCGGTATAACTTAATGATTTAAAAAAAGTAATAAAAAAGAGTGCTTAGAGCTGTGCTCATGAATATATGCCAGATAATTATGGAACTTTATTTCCCAGATAAGTTTTGATCGAAGAATACCTGATTGCAGTAACAGAGAGTGGAGCGTTTTCTCCAACCCTTCACCTACTGACATAAGACAAGGCGTACTGGGAAACTGTTGGTAGGTTTGTCGCTATTTTGTGGTATGGTTTTTGCCATTTTGCTGCGGTACTCAGCTGATTAGCTCTCGTAGTTTGGAATGTCAGTCAAAAAGTTGTATGATTGAAACCAGCTATGCGCTGGTTGTCTTTATCCTTGCACAAGGCACTCAGTAGGCATCACCTAAACGCTCTTGTGGATAAATGGGTGGAAAAAATATCATAATTTTTCCAACATAACCAATACACTGAAGTTTATTGTGTTATGTTTATTCAGTTACTACCATTCAAATAATCCTTTTTAAGTTATATTATGAGTAAGAAGAGTAAAGTAATGATCTGTAATTCAAAACTGAAACCATTTTGCTGTTACGTAATGCTAATTCCTGTTTAATTTTTTTTTTATAATGAGTTTATCTCAGTCTAATTATTTACCGAAGTCCGAACCTATAACAATATACATTTTTAATTTACCATATTTTCACTGGATGTAATATTGCAATGACCTGACTATGGTTACTAGGTACTATATCAGTAATTTTGTTTTTACTGGGTTTCCTTCATGAGTCATCCTAGGATAACAATATATATAGGCAATGTGTAAACCCTTCAATGTGGAATTTCTCATCACTGTAGAATACAAAGAACGATTACATCCAATATTTACTGATGTACGTATCAATATCACATTTTCAAGGAGTCATTTTACACTTTAAGGTTCCTAAGTGCGCTTGCGGTGTTGGCCGAGCGGCCCGAGTTGCTCAAGAAGGTCATGGTGACGAAGAATTACAACAAGGAAGGCGTCTATGTGGTGCGACTTTGCAAAGCGGGGGTGTGGAAGACTGTGTTGGTCGACGATCTACTTCCGTGCAATGAGAAGGGACAACTCATTTATTCATCTGTGAGTATTGTTGATTGTTATTGGCATATTGCTCTGAGTTTTTATACTGACATTCATGTCTTAAATTGTTCATTTTGTAACTTTAAATTGGCCAGTCATGCACTAACAGCATTGTTGCGGTGGAAATGTTTTTAAAACACATTTGAACTCTTTATTGCTCCTTGCCTTGTGGTAAAGGATTTTAAATGGTTAAATATAAATAGTGCAGAAATGTTTAAGTATAACAGAAATGTCATATGTTAGAAATGTTTAAATAAGTTAGAAATATTTTAATATGTTAGAAATGTTTGAATATGTTAGAAAAGTTTAAATATATTAAAAATACTGAATTATAATAGAAATGTTTAAAAATACCAGAACAGTTGAAATATGCCAAAAATATTTGAATATTTCAGTAATTTTAAAATATATGAGAAATTTCTAAGAACACTCCTAAACATCATTCCACATTTGACATTCCAGGCGATAGGAAAGCAGCTTTGGGTCCCACTGGTCGAGAAAGCACTGGCGAAGTTGCACTGTTGTTACGAATCCCTACAAGCTGGGAGATCAATTGAAGGACTCGCAACCTTAACAGGATATCCATGTGAAAGCTTGGCCCTTCAACCACCTTGTAAGATTTATCTGCAGGCCTTTAGCAACACATTCTAATACAACAATAACAATTTACAATCCTCACAAATAAAACTGAAAAAAATCCTAACAAATAAAAAAAAAGTACAGGGTGCCAACTGAAATTTCACAGTTCACAACTTATCAGATGATAACAGTGAATAAATCTTACCACAAGAATACATAGTTTAGGTGGTTTGCTGTATTGCTTATCAATGTTTAATTTTTGCCATATTGAATTTTCATGATGAAAATATGTTAGATAGCACTGTTGGGTCCTTTGATAAAATATTGAAAAATCAAAAACTAATTGTGAGCTTCTGAGGCATAAATTAAAATAAACATTTCGACAATGTTCCACCCAATTTTTTTCCTTTCCATAGCTCATGACGAACCAATTGAAGAAGATTTGGTCTGGGTCAAGTTACTAAGCTCGATGGAGGCTGGCTTCCTCATGGGCGCCTCGTGTGGCGGTGGTAACATGGAGATAAACGAACGGGAGTATCACGATATCGGTCTACGACCCCGTCACGCCTACAGTGTCCTCGATGTAACTGATGCAACAACTCAAAGTGGATCCACTGTCAGGTGAGGATGGGATGATCAGGTTTATACCTATGGTTGGGGCAAAGGAAGATGTAACTAGGGGGAATTATCAGATTTACTTATCACTTTTGTTGGGTTCCTGACATATTGTAGTGTAAATGTAGCTGCAGTTTTAATCCACCCATCAATCCACTTGGTTCTAATAACGTCGGCTATATGCCTTGACTACATGACCGACTACTAAGTGTCTGGTTTCGATCCCACCAACCTTTCAGTTGGAAGTCCCATAATCTACCACCCATTCAACTCGGACCAGTGAGGTAATGCGGTACCAGTTTCAGGTTATTAAAGTGCAATCATTATGGTCAAATTTCATTGATACCGGAAAGAATTATTGCAACCGAGAAGCAATTTGTTCCACTTTTTACAATTTATTTCACTTTTTTCGAATTTACACTTTATTCCACTCTTACCACTTAGACTGGTGAAACTACGCAATCCTTGGGGACATTTTTCCTGGAAAGGAGACTGGTCAGACGAATCGATGCTTTGGCAGCAGAACCAAGCATTAGCAAACAGACTTCATTCTAATCGTGGGAACCATGGAAATGATGGGACATTTTGGATCAGTCTTGGAGATATGATCAGGTGAGTTTGTTCCCTGCGCTGCGAATGAGGTTATTTCGCCATGTGACAAGATTTTTGTGGGGGTGACAATAAAGGTTAAAGCATAGGATCATATCATGTTCTAACATTGATCCATGGACTAACCACAATTTGGTTAAGTCCTACAAACGCAGTTAACTAACATAGCCCTGATCTAATAAAAGGAAATGTCAGTCAAAAGTACCACCAGCTAATAAACAACTCTGTATCAATTGCTGCGTTATAACTCCATTCCTTTTCCCAGCCACATGAATATATGTGATTATCCTAAATGCCCATGAAATCCATTTACTCAAGTCTTTAAAAAAATTATGATTTTAGTAATTCCAAAAGACTAAAAAAATTGTTAAATGTTCCTTTCTTATAATAAAGATACATGAACCCTTTTTTCAGGTACTTCGACAGTGTTGATATTTGCAAGATATGCAATAGGAACTGGGTGGAAGTTCGGTTGAATGGGAAATTCCCAACTTCAGCGGTCGAACCCGTGCGAGGGTTTGTACTAACGGTGTACCAGAGATCTGAGCTCGAATTCAGCCTTTTCCAACAACTTGCAAGGTGGGCTGAAACAATTTGATTTTTACTTTTATATAATTCAGGTATAGTGTTTCGAATCAGTCATATTGTCTGCACAGGTGGATAGGTTAAAAATATTTCAGTTTTACCCTGTCAAAAAAAAAAATCCAAGAGACGTTGTTTTCACACAGGCAATCTTATATTACCTGGTTTTTAATTTTAGGTTACTGGAGCTCTTGTTATATGTTGTATCTTACTAAGGTTTTGCTATTGTTTCGGTTAACTTATTTATCCACTGGGTTTATATCACCTTGCCAAAAGGACACAACAACTGAGGTCTATTGGTGAAAGCAATATGAAATAACGAAAAATGTTCTGTATATTAATTTATTTAAAAAGTGAATTACCAATTAAAGTCGATTGATTATGTGTTTTACCCAAGCATTTGCTTGTTGCATACAGAGTTCATATGAAACACATTCTCATTTTTTTCAGTTGGTTGTTAGAAATCTACTTGCAGTAACTTTTATTCCAACAGAACGCAGGAAGGCTCAAATCGAAGCCCGGTTGATATCTGCATCTGTGTGTTCCGAACATCGGTACACAACGGCAAGTATTCCATTGGCAGACTGGTGGCGTGCAGCAAGCGGAAGGTGGGTTGCACTGTGGAAAAATTGTTTTGTACTTTATTTAAATGGGCTTTTGTTATTAGGTTATTGTTATATGTCTATTACATAGTTTATCAGATGGTTTAGCATAAAACCAGTTTTTTAAAATCAAAACAGGAAATTGTAAATGTGACCAGTTTATATGATAACATCTACTCAATGCAAAAAATGAAAAAAACGCATATGTCATTAGCACACCTAAATCCCATGTCCACAATATTGGTACTATTGAAGTGTGTTGTCATTGATCAAAACATTTATATAGTTTAAGTTTAACCCGTTAACCCCGTGGGTTTAGGTGACAAATATCTATTACTGCCCACACAACTTCCAATCATTACAACTTCTTAAGAACTCTGTCCTTAATTCTCCAGGTAAAGAAGCATCAATCTTGCACTTGCTTTCTTGAAGATGGAGATTACTTGGTTATTAATCTCGCTTTTAATCATTGGTTGTCGGGCTATACAGGCGCAGGAGGTATGATGGAGTGCAATTCTGTTATATGGATTGTAAAAAGCCTCTGTTATTATGGTGTATGTTAGGATACATTAAGATGTAGAATAGGATACATTAGAAATATGTGTAAGATAGGATATGTAGAATGGTTATTTGGGTGTAGGTTAAGATATCCATGTTCATTCCTGTGGGTGGGGCAATAAAGGCGTTATCACAGGGGTATTTGCCAGGTGTACAGCCACCAAACTTATCGCAGTGTGTTGTATAAGCACTTCTATAGTTTTTGTTTGAAGCTAGTAAATGGTTGACCAAAAACTTTAAACAAATCTTTATCCAAATATCACGTCCAAAGCCAATTTCATATAAAAACGCTTTTTATGATAAACAGCGTCCTATACTGGTAATGGGATCCATCAGAATACTACTCAGTGCCCACGCCAAGTGTAATCGAAAAGGAGTTTTAATTAAAACAGGATACCACTTTAAGTTTTATATCAAAGAATTTGAATTCGAAATAACCACACTCCATCTTCTTAAGATAATGGCTTTGTAGTATTTAATTTGATAAATTTAGTTTAATTCGATCTGCTTGAATTGATAGCACCTCGGTAAAACTCAGTACTAATATATTTGTTTCATAATACCTGGCTTTCTAGAAGGTTATGATAGGATATTCATATTTTATCTCCGTGAATGCAAAACTCATGGGGCGTTAACACACGGGCAATCGTCAGATCCTTATCAGATGCAACTGTAATATGAAACTTCCATCCATCAGACTTGCTGATGATTGAAGAAGCAGACAGCTCCCCACGCTACGTGTTGAGTCTGCATAGCAGTCATGCTGTGGCTTTCTCCGAGTGCAGCAATATTGATGGAGTGATTGCTGACGCTGTTATTAAACTAGCAATGGATAAAGGCGAAGAAACGCAGGTGAATTCAGACAGCAAGCATATGATATTCATGTTTTATCACTGTGACTGGGAAAACTTGGGGGAAAGTAATTTTCACGTTACCCCGCCGTTATGTTATCGCAGCTATTGCACTGTCTTTTATATGCTTAAAACGTTTTTTCGGTTTTAGTAGAAACGAATCCACTTGGTCAGGTGATGGACACTAAATGCCCTGTCCAAGGACAAAAACGTATAGCCGGCGAATGGTTCCGCTGAGTTTGCAATGTGCTTCATGTGGTTATTTATATATTTGTTCGCCGCCCCTAGAAAAATAATTTTCCATTTCGCCAGTAGAAGTAGGATGTAGGGTATTTATATTTTACCCAGTGAATGGGAACCAAATATTTTTCTCACACGGATTATCGTCAGATTGCCTTACACCACTTACAGGAGCTGTTGCAGTGTGTTGTGTATGATTGATACGTTCATTCACTTTAACTTTAACCAGTAAACCGCACAAACATGACATTCCAACCCTGCTCACACACCCAATCGTCCCGTACAGATCCGCAACGAAGTGGCAAGCTACCAGCTCACCAAGGGTTGGGGAGGTTTGATCGTAGTGATCGAAAATCGCCATGAACTGTCTTGTCTACAAGTGCGTTGCGACACCCAGTGCAACAATGTTGTTTCGAGTCGAGGCAATTTTAAGACTGCCGACAGCATACCGCCCTTACATAGGTCAGTTTTATGTTAATCATATCAAACTTGTTTTTAAATCATTTTTACTTGTATTAAAATTTAGAATGGGATCTAATAGAATATTACGTGACTCCGTATACCTTGTCTGTTGGTTATATTAGAGCTTTGGTAGTAGGATAGAATATGATATTCATGTTTATTCCCGTGAATAGTAAAATCAAGTGGGTTAACACACTACCAGACTAACTTTATTTAATGGCTGGTATCTTAACCCGTAATAGACGCGCCTAACGCTCTAAATAATTAAGCCACTGTGACTCCAGGGCATCTATACCGATATGAGATTCTACCGACCTTCATCACCACCGACGTTAGACAACCGCGTGTTGGATATTTATGTTTTTCCCGTGAAAGGGGAAACGCAATCATCGCAATACCTCGCGATTATATTATATAATGCGTTCTGTCATATGTTGTAAAATTTCCTCGTGCCCAACGCCGGGTTAAGAAGCTATTGTAGTATGTTACGTATGAGTAAGACGTTCCTTCAGGTTTACTTTAAACCATTAGTTCAATGGGTTAAGTTCAGAATGTCTGCCAAGTGACTTACCTAAGGTCACAATCGACTAGCTAGTAGCCCTTTTTACACATGCAGCCCAAAAAATTAAAGTGACGCACTAACCACACCAAGCTAATCGGTGAACAACGCATATGAAGGTTTAATATAGTTTCGACGCGTTTTGCTTTTTTTATATCGGTGGTAATAGCAGCAGGTTAGATGTCATACCAGAAAACCTCCGACTACGGGGTTGGTCTCAATATTTCGTGTTTCTATCTCCCACAGGCAAGTGATTATCCTCCTTTCGCAAGTCGACAGTTTCTCAGGATTCTCGATCACCCACAAGATCACCCACCGCTGGGCAGCACCTTACTCGCTGGACCTGGGTAACTGGAGGGACCCTGGGGTCCAACACGACCCCCCGGATTAACCCCAGCTGTTGCGGGACTGCACCTCCCGCGTCCACTTTGAATCCTTCAATCTCATTGAGAAATTGGTTTTCTTCAGTTTTTTTATTTTTATTATTCTTATGTGTCGATCTTTCCAGTTTATGATTATATACTTAAATGTTAGATCACTTTCGACCGCGAAAATGTGAACAAATTTGCACTCGTGCATTTAATAAAAAGAAAATCCACGCTTGTTAAGTAAATTACACGACAATAACACGCACAGAAAGCTGTCTCGGCCATGCAAAGTTGAAATCATTTCTAACCATGAATATCACGTATGACGTAGAGAATGTGACGTCATCCTTGCAAAAACATGGCCAGGAGAGTAATTACAACCGTGGTACCGAGGTGCATTGATAATTTAGCGGCGTTCCCAACGACCTGGGGGTACTGGCAGTCGAGGAATTTGGAAAACGAATGCGGGAAGTCGGTGAAGAGTCCGTCGACCCCCAGGTTGACGAAAGTCTGGTATTCCTCGTACGGGTCGCTGCCGTAGTCGAACGCGAGAAACTGGTCTTCGTTTCTGAACGTGTAGGGATGGATCTGAAGATAGATTGCAGATTAAGCTAAAAGAAGAAAACTGGCCACCAAAATAAACTGCCCACTAAAATAAACCATCCACTAAAATACACTGCCCACTAAAATAAACTACCAACTAAAATAAAATGCCTAGTAAAATAAATTTTATGGCGTTCGGGTTAGTGTTAGGACTGGGGTTATAGTTTCGGTGAGTTTTGAGGTTGTAATTAGTGTTTGGGGTAGGATCAGAATTAGTTTCCATATCAATTAAACGGACAATCAAATGATTAAACCATACGTGCACATGTTAATATGTTACAGCGAGGATTGCTTTGGTTAAATATTTGTCCGTTTAATGGTATTAAACATTGACACATGCCTAAATAAATAATTACAGCCCAATAAAACGCAAGACAAATATTACGACGTTTCAAAAGTTTTATACTGCCTTTTTTGTTTTATCTCATACTATCTTTGAATTTCATGTAACCTTGGGCAAGGCTATGAGCGGAAATTGCCTGTACCCTTTGGATTAACGGGTTAAAGAAAAACAGGTTTTTGGAGCTATTACAGTGTGTTTTGTATAATTAAGTTCCTTCAGTTTGATAAAACCCATTTTTCTACTGCATAATGCAAACAAAGTATTGTGTTTGATTTACATGTTTTTTTCAATTTAGAAGAACCTATTAATCTAATGGGTGAGAAAAATTTCCTCGAAGTGCCCCGCCCAAGGACACAATCGACTAGCTTAAAAGAATAGCTTGCTCTATCTTGTCGTACAACTTGATTATTAATGTGTTGGCATAAAATAAAATAAATACATTGTGCTATTTACCTTGAACCCTTTGGCGTGGGCTCGAGTGATAAAGTCTGTGCTCTGTAATAGCTTGTTGCTTGTTGGGTTTACTGGCAAAATTTCGCTCTTGGAAGGTCCGATTCCGTAGCAGAAATCCGCAAGTTCTGTCATCTTCTGATCCGTCAGCAGCAATGGGTTTAAAATAATAAGTGGCAGTTCGGTTTTATTTGCCATGTATCTTAAACTGTTTTCGTCGAACGACTGGATAAAGCACGGAGAGTTAGCATTCACATAGCCGTACTTTTCAAGTGACGCGAGCAGTATATCTTCCATCGTCGTATTTTCCGCCTCAAGAATTCCGTTGAAAAACGAGGGATTCTTAGTCTCAGGGTAAATGCCGATCGTTCTACCAAACGCTGATGCATTTTTAACAACAGCAATATAATCGTCAAAGCTGGCCATAGGGAACTGGTAGTTGTAGGATTGGTCCCTATACGATCGCGATTGTACCTAAAATGAGAAAAAATATAAAATTTTAGGCCTAAGCTTAAAAAGAGCTCATATTGAAATAGTAACGGTTTTTAGTTTCCCGTCTAAACCGGATGAAAGTCAAAATGTGTCCTAAGTCGCCCAACTGTGCATACAATGCAAGAGTTAAGTTGACATTCTGGATTAGACTTGGC
The DNA here is from genome assembly GCA_000149265.1 of Ciona savignyi. NCBI lineage: Eukaryota > Metazoa > Chordata > Ascidiacea > Phlebobranchia > Cionidae > Ciona > Ciona savignyi. The sequence goes on along the minus strand of CH002141.1, from coordinate 553,470 downwards.
AGCTTATTAATCGTCATTAACTTTAACAAATATTTAAGTGGTAATTCATATTGGTCAGAACTATGGGCTCCTGTACTAAAACATTATGTCATATACACTAGAATTTCTATTCTTAGATAGTTGGTAATTGTGTGACCAAACATGATTATATGTTTAGGTTGATTCATACCCCAACCCAGATTAGTTATTTTCAATTCTGTTTACTGTGTGTAAGTGGCCAGGAGAGACAAAGATACCGATTTTCTAGGGCTCTCGGCCACCTAGATGTTACGTCATGTTTTTATCAATTGCTCTCTTGTATGACATGCTGTGCGGGGGGGCTTTAACCAGCAAATGTTGGCATGTTTGTGACGTCATACAGCGTACATGTAGGTGAACAGGATATAACAAGGAATTACGACATAGAGAACTACCATATTAGTACTCTATTATTGGTATGAAACAATCTAATAAAAACCTAATTATTTAATAAAAGTAATATAACCTATAGCAAATTATTTAAAATAACAATTTTTAACACACTTTTAAGTGTTTTCGTAATTCTTGATGTTGTCAAATATGGATAAAAATCCTTACAAAAAGATGATACTAAAAATTAATTATTTTGTCTTAATTTATTGAGCAATTTTAGGCTCTGAAATATTTAGTTTTCACTATTTAATCGTTTTAGTATTCACCGTAATATTGCGATGTTTATTTTTGTTTCCGACCGACTAGCTTGGTTGTTTAGTTCGGCACCTTAAGTCAAAGGGATTTTATTTCAAAACTGGTCACTAACTTATACTTGGAGGCGTGTTTCAATCATACACAACAGAATACAATAGATCCGGTCATCTGACGGCTATGGCAAGTTTCAGAAGGCTCCTTTTAGTCACGGGGATAAACATGCCTATTCTCTAATTATTTTTCATATTTTCAAGACTACATTGTAAAGGAATATACTAAAGAGGCATATATTTCTTGAATGTATTTATTCCACTTAGATGTTGTGTACAAATTACGTTATTTTTGTATCACGTATGATGGATGACAACCTTTCAGATATTTCGTCGAAATTTACGCAATTACAGTCGCGGATTCAAAACGTAAGCAATGAGTCCCCCTAAAAAATAAACATTAATTTCTTAAGCAAGGACGAATCCCACAGACCTATTCTCAGAATCGGTCCGACAATTTATTCTTGTTTTAAGCCAAGGCCAACTTAGGCAATTTTTATGTTTACCGTTCGTAATGTCTTTAGTTCTTCCATTGTAAAATCAACAGTGAAATAGTCCTCGATGAATCTTCCATCTATTCTGTATCTTTTAACCCTGTCCTGGAATTCGGGTTTCGTATGAACATCTGTTGTCTTGTTCAACCAGGCATCATGTGTGCATATCAACTGCTTGTCCTGGTATTAAAAAGGTCAAGTTAAACTTGCGTTTTGAAACTAATATGATGATATCGTAAATTTAGAAGCCTTTTTGGCGATTAGAGCATTCCTGGTTTTAGAATGTAGGCGACCGCAGGTAAACCAGGCTCCATAGTTAGTTACTCGAACGATGACTAAACGCAGTGGTTTAATATACTGAACTATATTTAGCACCATTGCGGCTATGGCACGAGGTATTTGGCGATTGCCCGAATCATAACGCTTCTTGCGTTTTACCAATGCACGTAAACGTCAATATCCTATTCTACATCACGAACAGAAAGTTTTCGCCTGGCACAACTATTAGGCATTATGCGAAAGTGCTTAAATGTGTTTGTTTTTAATAAATAGGTTACCTTGGTAACCGCTAAATCACACTCGATGATGTCAGCACCCTGGTCCACCGCTAGTTGGTATGCTGCCACCGTGTGCTCGGGTCGCATACCTATAATGTGTAATTAAAGATCAAGGACCGCCAATAATATGTGTTGGGAGTTTTAAACACACAAACTAGCAGGTCTATGTAAACACATTACGTGATTTACCTGAACTGCCTCGATGCGCGATATTCAAAGGTCGATTGCTCGGTAATCCTTCGATGACACGCCCATCCGCCCCACCGGCTTGAACGGTGTCCAAGAAGATGGTAACAAGAACTAAGCTTCCTGTAAGGACATGGATAAGTACATTAAGTCGACATAATTTTCCACCGGCTGGCGTATTGGTATAGTGCGTCGGACCGTTAGCCGAAAGGATGAATGGTTAACGCGACAGATACTTTTAGACCTTACATACAAAAATTGTCTTAGCAACGAGCCCATCCTGAATTCGAAACTAAAAAGTCGGTAAAAATAAAAAGTTAAAATCTAGCCGATTCCTAGATTAGTGGGAAATAAATAAATAATGAATATATTGTCTACAACACACTAAAATAATTGTAGTAATCCAAGTAAGGCCATGTGTTATTTATTTGTTAGCCCGGCATTTATAAATTTGATATAGGCTACGAGATAATTTGGTGATGTTTTTTTTAAAAAAAAAGCCAACTTGTGTTTTAATCGATAAAGTAAAGTACAGTATATTAAAAAAAACTAAATACACATCCGCATTGATATGAACACAACTTTAAACTGTTACTATTTATTATACAGTAAATAAATGAATGTAAAAATATTGATAAAAAAAATAAAACTTACCTAAAAGAAAAATCCGCATTTTCCGGATCGGTTTATAAAATAACAACAACAAAAATAAGTCCAGATCAAAAATTACTTAACCTTTCTGACAAACCGATTTGAAAACTTAATGGTTATTGATAACACTAAGCGGTTACGTAACAAATGAAGTGTTATGTTAGGTCACAGTGCTTACATACTTCGGGTTTATCAAAGAATTAAACACCACTGTAGCTCATAAAATGCTCTTCGGTTAAATATTGATTATCGTTTGACACTCGTAGTTTGAGTGTTTTTCGCATAACTGTAAACACGTTTAAAAATGGCGCGTAATTAGCTGCTTTATAGTGTGTAAATACAAAAGTTTTTTTTTGAATTACACAACTCATAAAAACTCAATGCGAAACTGTTCCGAAGCGGCTCTTATACCTTATATCTCGTTTAATGAAATCGGACTGACGTTGGCGTCCAAAAACCTGTTGCTTAATATACTCTATAGAACTGCACAAAATGGCTGTTACACTACATTAAAAAACTTGTCATATTTTAAGTAAACTCGAAATTCAGCTCATAAAAACTCAAATGTACAAGCATACCACATGGTGTGTTTTAATCTACTTTTTATTGAAATAATTTTAATTAAATTTTCCTATTTGCGATAGTAAGCAGGCATAGCTCGCGAGGGAAGTACATCAGCTATCTAGAAACTCAATTAAACACTCCTTATTGCAGTGGTTGTGTACGGAGATAGTAGCGTGGCAACATGGTGAATGCATGGATTCGTTAATATTTGACTAACATGAAGAACAAGCTGTGTGACATAATCAACGTGGCCGATTTTATGAGCTTTAAGACAAGCACTGCGTATTTCTATAAGCAAATTCAAGTGCGGCCAATTTTTTGAAGATCGGTCGCTTTTTATTTGATGATCACACGCAGGGCCGGTTTTAGGCCGATTTGACCGATTAGATCAAATTGGGCCCCGCACCTTGAAGGGGCCCCGCGGCCTAGCCGGGGGTATTTCTGTATTACGAGGTTTAAAATACTACTGAAACGTAAAATAAAAAGTGAAATAATATTCTTTCTCATAATATCAATTTGTTATGCATCGTAACATAAGTCAAATTTACATTTCTGTGTCTGCCTGTTACGTCATAATGGATATGGTTGCTAAACAATATTAATATATATATAATATATATATATATGGAAGTAAAACAATATATCTCAAATAAGCAGCCACATTACCTTTAATTTGTTTTATAGCAAGTATTAAATGTCTATTTTTGTAGTTTGTATGTACTGGTATGTATTTTATGATATATAAACACCCATAAATTTTGCTATGAAGAGTAGGGGCCCCGCAATCACATTTCTAATTGGGCCCCGCGGTTCCTAGCACCGGGCCTGATCACACGATATTGTTTAAAATCGTGTGGGGAATATATTATACAAATCTATTGTTCTATGGCTATGCATACCTTGCTATTTGCATATACGAGATTTGTTCAATGTCCGCCTAATGTCATTGATTTTAAAAGAAATATTCAACATTTAGCAAAACAGAACAACATTTAAAATCCGTTTATTAAAAACACGAGAAAACACGTCACACAAGGTATTGAAAATGGCATGGAGGCCTCGGGTTGTAAAAATAAAAGAAAAAAGTTCAAAATTGTACAAGCTACTGTAGCAGGGTGGAATACACAAAGCGGTGCCACCAGGAAGGTACGCGCTGGCTGTGGTTCCGGAATCTCATGTAATTTGCGAGCGACCACGGGAAATCGGTGAAAAGTCCGTCCAGACCGAGGTTGGTAAATCGCTCGTATTCGCGATACGGGTCGTCGCCGTAATCATAAGCGAGGAATCGCTCTTCGTTGCGGAATGTGTATGCGTGGACCTACATGTAGTGGATAGAGGTTGAGTGATGGGCTAGCTGGAAAACTTGTGCTTTATCGCAGGGAGGTGTTAATCGTTAGTTTAACACCACACGGACATTTCGTCAACGTTACTTGCGTTTTCTCATTCACGGGGATAAACAATTTATTTCCCCCCATTTTTTGGTGTTTCCTAACGACTGTGGTTTTGTTTGTCCTATATCATACGAATTACTAAAAAAACAACAAAACTTAAATCATTATTACCTTAAGATTTTTAGCATGAAGCATTTGTATGAAGTTCGTGTTGGATACGATTTGGTTGCTGCTCGGTGAGACTTGTACAATCAGATTTTTCGAAACTCCCATCCCGTAACAGTAGGACGCTATCTCCGTTAGTTTTTCGTTACTCGGTACCGTATCAGTGAGGTGTACTAATGGAAGGTCGGTTCGTTTCGCCATGTACTGCAGACTGGACTCGTCGAACGACTGTATGAAGCACGGGGAATCCCGTGACGTATAACCGTGGCTCTCGAGCGCCTCTAGCAGGAGGTCTTCCATAGTGACGTTGTGTCTCGATATGAAATGATTAAAGAGCGCGGGTTGTTTGGTTTCAGGGTAGATCCCAATGGTTCTGGGAGCGAATTTAGCAACAGCCACGTACTCGTCAAACGTTGCTATGGGAAAGAGACCGTTGTACGACTGGTCGCGGTATTTACGGTTTTGTACCTGGAAAACAAACACAATTTATAAGCAGGATATAACATTCATGTTTTTATCATGTTTTATCCTAGAGATTCTTAAAACGCAATGGGTGTTATTGCACGGGCTACTGACGGGTTTACTCGCACCCACGGTCCGGTTACCGCCGGAGCAAACGCAGTATGTTAAATAAGTGAGACGTATACGTTTTAACACAACCCATTAATCCATTAGGTTAAAACAATCTCCCATAGGTGCATTGTTTAAGGACACAACCGCCTAGCTAGCGACCAGTTTAGATCCCGTAACCTTTCAGGTAAAAGCCAACGTACTAAAGCTATTCGGCGGGACAAACTAAGGTAAAATTTTCCACTTGTGCACATATAGCTCTAAGGTCACGCAAAAGATCTTTACAACAAAATTAGAAAAGGCATCTTCATTTACCTATTAAACTACACGAGTACACAACGTGATGGGCTACCAAGTGTGTAGAAAGCTATATACCACCATTTCAAACCTTTCTCAAAGTCTTGAGCTCCGCCAGAGTGAAGTCAAATATGAAATAGTCGGTCATAGTGATGGCACCGAAGGTATAGGTCTGCACACGACTGTTGAACTCCGGGTGTGAGTGTACGTTGGTGGTGGCGTTCAGGTATGGGTCATGGGAGCACACAAGCTTTAAATCCTGTGTACAGAAAGAATACAATATAATTGTCGACAGATTAGTCTGGTGGTTTAATGCGTTGCAATTCAGCAGAAGGGTTGCAGATACGAAACTGGTCGCTGGCTAGTAGGTTGTGTCCTTGGGCAAGGCATTTAACGGACTTTGCATGAACCAATCGGATTAATGGGTTTTACATAATTCAAGGAACGTCTCAAACATATACAACACACTGCAATAGCCCTGGTAACACAACAGTGGGCGCGAGGTGATCTGACGATTGCCCTTGTGTTAAATGTGTTAACCCCCTTGGTTAGGTTAAAACGAAAATACAGTGCGTTTCATTTAAATTATCCTAGATTAAAATAGATCGGTTTAATTAAGAAAAATATTTGCTAACTTAAGTAATTCTTGGAATGTCTGACATTTATCAAGGAGTTTAACAATAACCATAAAAATATCCATACCACGTTCAAGGTTTTCCAGTCGGGAAAATGATAAACATATTGTGATGTATATGGCCGCGTTAACAACTACAACATGCATTACCTTGGTAACGGCTAAATCACACTCGATGATGTCAGCACCCTGGTCCACCGCTAGTTGGTATGCTGCCACCGTGTGCTCAGGTCGCATACCTATAATTTAAGTCCTGATGTTATGAAATAAGAATTTAATGATTTTGCAATAAAACTGGGCTTAAATGGGATTCTTATATAATTATCACTGTAGGTGGGAAGAAACAGCTTATATAAAATTGATCATTAACAGATTTCTACATGGCAGTTTTAATGGAGGTATTGCAGTGTGTAATATTTTATAATAAAACAATTCTTTAATTACCCGAGCTTCCTCTGTGTGCAATGTTGAGTGGTCGATCTTGTGGTAGACCTCGGTATGTCTCATTTGACTTCACACTACTTTTCCCCAAGCCCATGATTGTGTTTATGGTGAGGAACACTGGAAAAATAAGATATAAACTAAACTATCGCTCTCTTGATTTTGATTTTGCTCCAAAAATTTTAAATAAAAAATATTTAAAATAATCCGCACAATATCAGAAACATTAAAGGAGTTCTCCACATTCCCAGCCATAAGAACTTAACTTAATTGATAAACGATATTTTACAAAATGAGGTAAACTGGAAAACGATTAAAAAAATTATTATGGTGCATTCTCAAAGCCGCATGTATCCCGTTAAATCACTTCATTCACAAACACAATTATTGTTTAAGGATGATCTGATGTTCATAAAGTGCCAGCGACCAGTAGCATCATGGTCTTGCGTTTACCAGGAAAATCTAGTGACATGTGCTCCAGAGTTTTTTAGTCATTTTTATATTGTTATTATATATAATTTAACAAAATGAAACTGAAAATGTTGGGCTGTAAGGTGATAGATAAAGTAAAAAAGCAGACATAAAGTAAAATGTGGTACTATTGTCATTTTGACTTTAAATTACAACCCTAGTCTTTGAAAGACGAAAATTGTGCTGATTTTACTGAATGGTAATAATTTAAAGTAAAAAACAAGCAGAGTAACCATAAAAATACATACATTTTACCAAGATGTTGCACATTTGCAGACATACATTATTAAGTATAAGTCTTAATACATAATTAAATAAAAACTTTAAACATTATTAAGTAAAAAAATATTTAGGGTATACCATACATACCAGCCTCTGCATGAAAAGCCAGGATTGTGAGTCTAACAACAACATAAACAAGCAGGATCAACGTAAATAACTGGAAAAGAAGATCGAACCAAGACCGACATTTGTGGTTGGACTTGTACACGTAGTTCTGCTGCTTAACCATCTTAAAGCTCTGGAGATTTGCAAATGCTGATTAGTCTAAAAAAGAGGTGTTTATATAATAGTCAGCTTTGGATAATTCTTTTGTATGGTAGTATCCACTTGTTTTAGATCCGAAAAGTTTAGATTTTTTGGTTTTTATTGTTTCAATCTTGCACACCTGTTTGGCCAAAAAAAAAACTGATGTTAATTTCTTATCATTTTTGTGCTATGCTTCCCAATTGCATATATAACACCGTTAACATTTTATGATGGTTATTTTTTTATTCAACAGACCCTGGAAAAAGAAATATAATACTGTTTAAAATCAACTTACCATATCAAAAACAAATAACCTTTCTTTTCTGCAAACACGAACACAATTGATATAAAAACAAATAAAATAATTTTACATCTTATTTAATATTTCCTGAATATCTGTAACAAGAAACAGGAATTCGGTTACTTATTTTAACCAATTGACACCAGTATTTTAAGTTAATTACTTTTAGACAGAATAAATATAAAAAATACAAGAAACAAATTTAAAACATTAACACACTTAAACGAACAACAGCAAATTAAATAATATTTTATTGCATTTGATTACTTTGAATTAAGTGGTTAATAGATTTAAAAGAACAGTGAAGTAATAAATAGGCAATATTACACTGTGGGTTTAAAATTAATTTCTGAATATTTGCGACAATAGGTAGAATTGGGAAAAAAAATATGTTGCTGAAATTTTATGGAATGTTAGCTTAAAAGACTGAAATAATTCGGAAAAAAACACTTTAAATTGATTTACAAGAAAGGACAATTTTATGTTAGCCTGAAAGGACTATAAGTAGTACGAAAAAAAAAACTTTAAAAAAAAAGACTCAAAAGACAGGAAACAGTCAAACATACATTAAAATTGGGATTTAACAGATGAAGGAAAACTGCCTGATACATTTCGATTTGCTCACTTTTACAACAAAGAATTTCAACGAACAGAAATCTCACCACAACACATATTCAGATAAGCAAGTCTGCGCAAAATTGTTTCCGTTGCATAGTTGGGCATATAGGCAGACGTACCTAGTTTTGCTGAATTCGATTTAAAAATTATCGTCTTAAAAATTTTAAATCCACGCCGAGATCACAAACTTGTCCGGTCGGCTGAATTGACGACTTCCGAAAATCTTCCATTGGGATCGCTCTCGGTGCTCTCTAGGATGTAAGTGATGCTGGTGAGCTTGTGAATGACGAAGAAGAGCAGGATGAGAAGGAAGGATTGGAGGAGCAAGGAGTAGACGAAGTAACTTCGGATCCAATCAACTTGCTCTTCAACACGAGATAGCTGCAGAAAAAATGTTTTTTTTAATATTGATGATATTTATGGATAAAGTCAGTTGGCAACACATTAAACTAATCAAAACCTACTACCAACTAGATGTTGGTGTTCTTGGGTTAAATAAAAAAAAGAATAGCAAACCCCCATTATGTACAATCGGGTGGATGGACAGTTAGCGGGACCAATATACATATACCAACTAAAAAATGGTCTTAGTGATGGTCCCATTAGAGGTTTAAAAAACCTTCATCATAATCAACAATACATTCGGCAACTGGACCGTAGAAACATGTCCCCCATGAACTGATTTTTCAATTAAACTATCAGGTGTTGTAAAACGGGTGCTGAAATTGGGTAAATACCTGTCCTTTAACACGACCCAGTTCTCGATGTAATCCCGCCAATTCTTCGCTTGGTATTGTAGGTTTACTTGGAGTTTTCAAAACTTTAGGTGCTTCGACCGAATTTGTCAAAATGATAGGAGATTCATGCTTCTTTTCCGCTGCATTGAAACGCACTCGTATTCTGTTCAATGTGGATCAGGAATTTAATACAAATAAACACAGGTACTAAATATATATTTACAAAAAAATGATTATAATGTTATAACTTAAGCAAAAAAAATAGTAACAAAAAAGATCCAGTTTGACCCACTACAACTGCCTAATTACTGCATGTGAAAATATTTCTAAAAAGAAACATGTCATGTGAATAAACAATTTTTAACATATTAGTAACATAAGTCGTTCACAAAATGCTGAATTTAACGTAGAGTTTTGAGGACATAAATAGAATATTAATACATTACGCTGGTGGTGGGATAACTGTCAGGTCGGTAACATTTAGTCCAGTGACATTGCAATGAAATATTTAATTTGCTTTTCACTGGATTTTATAAAACACCAAAATATACGAACCTGTGCTCAAATCTGTCAGATTTGTCGCTATGATCCTTCCAGAACTGTGCAACATCTGATCCAGCTTGCATCTTCTGATAGAGGATGAGGAATCGATCCCTGGAAACCAACTCTTCGTAGCCAGGACTCAAGTGGATGCGGATGATCAATACTTCACCTGAGGAGGGAAAACTGTGAGGAGAGAAAAAGAATTTTGAGTTAGAATTCTGCAAAAAGGAATCCAATAAGTTTTATTGATGTTACAATACAACAGTATCGCCAGGTCAACAATAGCGCCGGGATTGGAACTGTAGGCCATGGCAGGCCCGTTACTCCAATGCCCCGGAGTTATCATGGATCCGGATGTAGCGATCAAGGGTCAAGTCAGCCAGTTTCCTGAAGAAAGCTGACTAGATGCTTGACCGGGACAGATAAAAGATCATCAGATTTAAAAACTCTTAAGTTTAATGATGTTGCTTTGTATCGACTAATTTTTCACTGAACTCGCTGGAAAGAGATAATCGTGTTGAGATAGAAATACATAAGATGGATATTAATTCAAGAACCGATTCAATGGAAACTAAAAATAGGGAAAGAGGGAAGCAGGGAAACTGCTCACAAAAATCTAGATTATTCTAAACTGGCTATCTAGCTTGGGCAAAGCACTTAACGGGCATTATCTAAATTCAGCAGATTGATAATTTCAGACTTAAAATACCTCTCCCAATGCTTCCAGTGCTGGGCTTGACATGATATCGCTCGGGGGAATTGGTTTTCACCTTGAACGCCACAGCCATGCCCTCTACATCGTGCCGATTGGTCAGCGTGAGGTCAGCTCGATATCTCGATGTATTCGCATCTTTCGATGAGTTGTTGAAAATGACCTCGGACATGGGGCTGGAAATCAAAGGAATGGTTTTAGGTTTAACAATGGATTTAAAAAAATCAAGCTTAAATACTGGATAATTCAATATACTGTTTTACTAAACCTTTACTTATTAAATAAACAAGAAAGCTTTCCACAGTTGTAAAGTTTCAAGTCTCATATTTTTACTCTTTATAAATGTATATGTTGTCTACTTAGACTAGAAGTTTGTTTACAAAACATAGTTCCATTCACACATAAGTTCTTACAGACACCACACTTGTGTAATACACATAACTAATCTGAACCTTTTTATTGCACTACAAGGAGCCGGTCCATGGTATCCCCGTAACTATAAATGTAGATCTCAGAAGCATGCTTGTTACCTCATAGTTAGCAGAGTTTCAAGGTTGATGACATCATCAGACGGTGGTTGTTCTCGTATTGTATCATCGAGGTTGGGTGTTGGCAGAACCTTATTGTCTAAAACACACAAGTTAACAAGTTTAGATGCAGCTCAATAGCATAAATTCATCTTTTTTACTTAACTTTAATATTAAGCAGTTGTTTATAAAAAGAATGGAATCTATTCCAATACAAGATATTCTTACCCTAGTGGCACATAAGATATGTAAACGGTTTCTTTTATGTTTAATTGTGTAATATTAATTTTATGTGATTAATTATTGTCACCTGTAACTTTTAAATGTATTTAGTTTGAAATTTTTTTTGTTAGATTGTTTGTTAGAAAACAAAGATGTTTTTTACTCCAACATGTTAAATATAAAGAAGCAATGATGAAACAATGATTAACAGCAATATATAAGCTATCATCTACCAGTAATTAGTATTTTGTGTAATATTAATTATCGAAAGGAAATGATGATGCTGCATTTGTGAAAACAATAAAAAAGAAAAAAACCAATATTATGCAATACATGGTAAATATAAGCAAATACCTTTATAAGTAGATTGTATTTTGACTTCTGGTGCGATAGCTGACTTTGAATTTGTAATTGTAGTATCTTCTTCTTTGTTTTGATCAGACATCATCGAGTTTAATTCATTTTTAACCGGGGAATCTTTGGGGGTTGAGCTTCTTACCCTCGCATGGGGTTCACCCCCACGCAGACTCCTCATGGATTCGTTGGTGGTGACAATAGGAATGCTGGGGCTCGGACCCACTTCTTCGTCACCCCTATCATTCGCAGAGGTGGGAATCACAGAGCACTGTGTGATTTCTATGTCCTCTACAACTATTTCTTCCTCTTCCTCATATTCTGGTGATGGATTGGCGAACACAGGGTGATTTAGTTAGGTTTACCATCCAACAAACATTGCTTTGTATGGTTGCAATAACAAAAACAGTATCCTGTATCATAAGGTAATTATACAGGCACACATAAAGTCTGTATCATTGTGTTTTGCCCTACTAATGAAAGTCTTACACTTTTTGTCCATTTTTGTTCAGTATATATTACACAATGTATACATAGTCTATATTACACACTGTATATATATAGTCAAAAACTGTAAGTAATGAATGACTTTTTGTATAGCCTACCAATTTACCAGCGTATATTAGATAATTTGCAATCGAATGTTTTTGCCCCATCTAAAATTTGTAATGAGCATGAATGCCCACACACCAACCTACCATCACTGATACTGCCTCTTTCAGAATCGGAAATCCCATTCGTTTCCAGTTTCGCTGTGATGGCTGGATTTTCATCCGGGTAAGGAGGGTATGTGTACTCCCAATCATCCTAAAGAAAAGAAACAAATTTGGACAATAAATAAATTAAAAAATTATGTTATTTGAGAACAAATTTACAAATAAACCTTTTTACAGTTAACCAATTAAAAACATCACACTGGATTTAATTGGCTATGTGAACAAATTTAGACAATAAATTAAAACGTTATTCGCGTTATAAATGTTATTAGCGACCACAAACTACATATTTCATAAATAAAATCTATTAAAAGATAATTAAAATTAAATATACACGGTTGATGTGATTTGGAGAATATTAAGCAAATGCAGTATAAGCATTTGTTGTGGAATATTGTCTAGGCCTACCTTGCCAAAAAAAGCAGATGCATCTATATCTTGATGACTAATGCACACATACTAAGCTCAAATAATAACAACACAGAATAATTAATGCCTATATTTCTTCATCTCAATCCTGGCCAGCTATACAGAACGATAAGTGTTTCTGAAGCTAGGAGCTAACAAATGTACATTTATAAGTTCCCTATGTAAAAGATTATTATTAATAATTTAGTAATTGCTTGTTTATTGCATGCCCCAATAAAGGAACAGATTTTGCTGTTAACATTTATAGCATATCGCAATGATTTATTTAAAAGAATTAATTCTATCACATGATTAAACAAAACCGTAGCTGCATAATACCCACTTAAAACTATGTAAAGTGTCACAAAAATATTAATAGTAAAACCTGACAACAACCATATTAATTAAATTCCCCCTATATACTAGAAGGTAATGGTGTCAGAAAACAGCTGTTTACCAAAATATTTTTTTTAATTGCCCTATTTTTGTAGTTGAGTTAAACAAATTAATAGTTTATTGCGCAATTCAATTTTTATGTTAATTCCATAACCACCCATATTAACTTAGGTTGACCATCTTTGGTGTGTGAAAAGGGATGGTTAAGTGGTTAATGTCACACCATCTTACGATTTTTACAATGTGAGTGTTCCAAATACTGGGAAAATTATTTTTCGAATGCGATGCTACAGCTTTATTACAGACAGTTAGAAGCAAACTGCTACGGGTATTTTACAGATGTAATTTAAAAAAAATTGACTTTTTTTAGTTAACAGCACAATCTGTTCTAGTGGAATTAAATTGATTTTGTTCCACTTGTGCATTAATTGTTTTAAAATCTAATTTAATTTGTTTTAAAATCTAATTTAAATTTGGATTCTGGACTGAAAATCCCTAAACAGAATACACTTTAAGTATTCAGTCAGACACTTTGTTCTCAATCTTTTTGACCCCGTGGCGCACCCAAGACCAATTAAGAAACGAATGGGCCCTCTTTCACGGGTAGTCAAAACAAACTAAAACAATTTAGGAAAAATATGGAAAATTAAACGTTTAATTTAAATAATTTTATCACCAAATTTTTCACATAACGAAATTACTGTTTCTTGAGCGCTCGTGCTTTTTGGAAGTTAATATAGAACTAACATTACAATGGAAAAGAACGAACTAGACACTTACCATGTTGTAGTCTATGACATATACACACTCTGACGTAAATTTACGAAATGCAAGTGCGGCGCACCTAGCTAAACCCAGTGGTGCACCAGTGCACCGCACCAATTGAGAAGCACTGCTTTAAGCAAACAGGTAAAGCGCACCGAATTATAAGGCCCACTATCAATAAATTACTTTGATTGATTTTTTTATGCATAGCGTGCACTAGGCTCTAAGATACGTATTTTATTGCATAAGGCGATGGTTTGTATATAAAACAATAGTACCGGTACTGGTGTAGGCAATAAGGCACAAAGCACTACTTGATCCATACATTAGGCACAGTGGCTTAAAAATCACACAATCCATTTTGGAGAAAAAAAGAATTTAAAGAGCATCATGTGGTAACATATGGTTAAATATAAAAATTACCTTTCCTCCCATATACTTTAAACAGTTTTCCTCATCGATGTATTGTTTTACGTCTTTAAACGAACAGAAAAGAGTTCGTTTCCGCTGTTCTTCAGTCATCCATTGCTTAACCACTTTCCATATAGCTGGAAGTAAATTTGTTATCACGGATTTAGTTTTTAGTTTAATCCTTTTATACAAATCCGTTTATGCATTATTAAAGACTTGGGTTTATAATAGCTTTATAATTCCATTAAGATTATTATGTCAAAAGTAAAGTAGCTCAGACATTTTAAATATTTATAATTAAAAACCATTAACAAGATCAATATACATAACTCATACCTCAGCCAATTTAAGTGTTAACATATATTTTAGATATGGTACAGAAAATCAAAATGCCAATCAATAGTTACATATAATTATTACCAAAAGTTATACAATAAAATTTAAAATATACACTGTACTTACTGTTCATTATCCATGGCATTTCCAGTATTAGAATTTTTTCTAAAAAAAATTTTCTAGTATTAGATTTAAAAAAAAAAAATCTTCAGTAGGCCTATTAAGAAATTTTTCTAAAAAAAAAAATTCCAGTATTACAGTTTTACAAAAGGACATATTAAAAATCGCAAAGTCTTATTTCACCTAGCATGTCCGGAAAATACGTAGTAAAACATGCAAGTAGAAATCGAATTCCTCCCAGATCCACATTGGCCAAGGATGATTTGCTCACATCAAGCACAAATGTGATGTGCTTTCCTGGTTCCGCCCTCTGTATTCTCTCCAACCACAGACAGATCAATCGTTGCACTTTGCTTTTCATATCTTTGGTCTGTTTTCTTACCATGAAATAAACTGCAAACCAATGTCAGATTAATTTCACATATAATTGAAAAGTATATAGGTCTAAGTGTAAGTGGCAAGATAGAGAAACTCTATTTTAATCAGTAAAGTACTCAATCTTTCAGACTATCCCTAAAAATGGTTAAGTAACTGATATACACACTTTTCAGTTAAGAAATATGGTATTTTGCAATATGTTTTTTCATGATTTATTCTTATGTTAACATTTCAGTAGAGCCCATGTCTGATAATTTACCCTTATTGTTTTTTGATGAAACTTTAAAGTTTTATCCCAGAGAATATAAAAGTGTTATTACACATGCAATCGAAAAACTTTTATAATAACCATGAGTTACCAAAGCTATTGCAATGTATTTGATACTTTTTTTCTGTTTTAGTTTAACCTATTCCTGGGTCAATCAGATAACATATAGAATATGCATGCACAGGTCACAGGTCACATTAAGATTTGTTACTTACCTAGTCTAGTATCATCTACTGCTTTTCCATGACAACAAATAATTCCAGCTTGCATCATTTCCATGCCAAATTCATCTGCATTGACATCTGTAACATATTGATTTCAGTTTTAATGCATCAATCTCATACGTACAATAAAGAAATAATGACCGAGAAACATAAAAATCAGGAATTCCTCAAAAAATTTATTAATAATAATTTAGGAATTAAATAGGTGTACCACTGTACCAGTACCTAGTTTACAGACCCTATTTTATATTGCTAATCATGATAGAATAGTTACAAAAATTGATTTTTATAAATCAGAAAGTAATTTAATTTAAAATACTGGTAGAAAATAAAGGTTTTGTTTCTAAAAGATTTAGGCAACTAGTTTAAAAAGCAGAATAATAATTTTTAAATTATAACTGTGCTTTATTGAGGATTACTAGTGCTGTGTCGATCAGGTTTATTTCTATAATGTTATTATGTTTATTAAAAAGCCCCGTCGAACCGATTGCGATAGTTAATTTTTCGACATAAAAATGCAAAATAGAAAACAAGAATACTTCCATCTAACAGATAAAATTGCAGAATTGGAAAACAAATTTTCTGACCATAAATATTTTGTTCCTTTCTCCAACTAAGTACTTCCAGAGCAAACTTGACGGCAGCATCTACATCTCCTTTCTTCCAATGGATGAAACATAGAGCGTAATCATCCTCTTCATCTAAACGAGCCAAGTCTCGCTCATCACATTTGGCACGAATTTCGTCAGCTGAAAATCAACGATCAAATTTAATCTGTAATCGTCTTCGAAATAAATCAATTGTCCTTCTTAGCCAAATAGCTTCGGTGGGTTAAACTTTCAACTTGACGGTAAGTGCTAGAAAATTTTAATGATTGCCTTTGTGATAATGCTTCAATTTACTGAAACAAAACATGACTATTCTCTTACCGGCAAGCTCATCCCAGATCTGCCTTCGAAAATCTGCAACATCGCTCATATTGTCCATTAAATAATAAAAAGACTATCAGTTTGCCACTTGTTTATTTATTCACTTCTAGCATTAACAGATTCTTTTTTGTTTCTGCACCAATGCACAGCAACTGCACTTTGGTACAGGCATAAATCTGTTGGATAATACAGATTAGTACACATACTTAAGTACCAGCATTACATGCATATAGCGGTTACGACAGGGTTCAGATGCACGCTCAGAAGTGGTGTATGTTACTTTATGGTGAGCGTACCGGTTAAGAGCCAGCTCATTACAAATAAACCAACCATTCCACGGCTTAGAAGCTCAACCAAATAATTGGTGTCTTTATGTAACCTGGCCAGCCAAACAAAGGTACGGAGAATTTCACATTGTTTAGAATTCAATGTCGAAAAATTATGTACCCTTAAAATCATTGTATACATTTTTAAAAACCTAGTAACAATTAACCTTGGCTACATAATAAAACATGAAATGTAACAGTGTAATGTGCTAACTAACGGTGTTTATTAATTATTTTGCATAGTATGTATAATTCACTGCTCTATCAAGTTACAGTTAATCAGAGTATTAATTCAGGTATTCTTCATATTTTAATATAATAGGAAGTTATATCTCATCATTGTTATGCATAATGCATATTATAGTCGCCAGTCGGTAATGTAATGGCAATCAAGAAGACGGAAAAAATGAATTATATGCTCATTTACCAATATATTTGATTTTAAAAAAACTCTCTTAGTTCACCTGTAGATTAATTTAAAATACTTTTACACATATATATTGTGATATTTTAAATCCATTTAACATATATTATGTGTAAGAACATAAAAAAATCTTTGTTTGTTTAGGCGCAAAACGAACTTTTCAATAGCAATACGGCCGAGTGGTAAGAAAAAATAACAGAACATAATGGAGTACGACTTCTACCACTGAAAATAAACGTGACTTATAGTCATTGATCACTAACGACAGTCATATAACATAACTTCATCACTGAACTGATCACCGATCTGGAATATTTTGGGACTTCCCCCGTTAAACACTTTAACCCGAGTCAAGTAATGAAATATGATCGTAGTTATAATCCATGTAAAAGTACATGTAAAAATTATTCCAAACGTACGGTAAGCAGGCCTATAATATGACATATATTGGGTGTCATGGTAAGTACATTTATAGCATTTCCCATGAGAATAAACTCGGATATCTAAATCTAATATTTATTATTTTTATTTCAAACTTCAACTTCCCTTTAATGTAAAGAAAATGTTTTACTGGCATTAGAAATACAAAAACTGCCGTTCTAGTTCCCACTCATCTTAAATCCCTTAGATGTCTTTCTCCCTAATTTTGTTCACGGCAAAAAATATTAGCTAAAGATGTTACCTTGATGGAACAATTATTTAATGTTAAAGTGTAGGTTAAAGGTTAGGCCTATAGATATCTATTGGTACGTTGACCTACCAACCCCAAGGCAGTAAACAACTGGATGTAAGTTTAAGTTAGTTGCAATGTAACTATTGTAATATTTGTAACTTCCCAACTAGGTCCGGACTCCTAGCACTTTCTAAGAAGTTCCAGTATGCTTAGACGGCTTAAAATTAATCGCAGCTTGTTAAGGATGCTGTTTTAAACAATTTTATCTTCATCCTATTCGGATTGGATTGAAGTGACGTGTTTCCACCGGGCCACCATCAGAAGCAATCGCGATCGCGCTGTGCGACACGAACCTGATGAAACATGCTTTCCAGTCTCTGCGAAACCTTGTAAGTACACCGACTGGACTATTTACTTTTACTAGATCAAAGCGGCCTTGAATAAGAACCTGGTTAATGGATACGCCTTGGTGCTGAGCCGCACAGTCGAAAACGAGATGTAGTTAGCTCGGTTTGTAAGGATTCGTAACGAGGTGGTGCGGTTCATTTGATCGGCATACTTTTGTTAAATATCCGGCTTTCGCGCAAGCCGCTTTTCTAAATTTTTATGGCGCCCCATCGCTATGGCGTCATTGTCCTTCGAGAAACTGATTTCTTCATAAGGTTGTATGCTCTTCTGTCTTCGATTGAGGTCGGGATATGAAGGAAGCGGTCATTGAGGTCATCGAGATCGTCGATCATCCTTTAAATAATATAACGCTGGCCTCACCATGAGGTCGTTTTTGATCGCCGGATTGGCCTAGAAGTGACCACCCAAGAGGGGTTTTGACAGCGTTAGTGACCATTTTCGCTTCTCATAGGTTCGACACGAAAAACTAGAGGAACATTGGCGCCGATTAGGAGCTTGATCTTTGATCGGCGAAAATTTCACACCTTGCAAATGACGGTGTCGGTGTAACCCCTGCGGATCATGCATTACACGAAGCTTCACAGGTATTTTATCGATTGCAACGACGTCAGGAAGTTCAATTCAATATCCGCCCTCCGCAGGCTGGACAAAGATTTCGAGAGACACTGTATCTAAAACAAGAGATGATGTTAGGGTTTGCAACATAATAGAACGTTGGTAACCAGCGGCATTCAGTGAGTTTACGAGTGAGTGCTCACAGAGTGTTGTCGTGAAACCTTGATAGAAAAATGCAGAGGCTGCAACCTTGTTGTCTGCAAAACGGACTTTAACGGGAACAACGTTTAAATAAACATTAGGGGTATGGTTGCTGGCGCTATCATTTGGTTTAAACTGCCCGTTGCAGCGTTCATTACTTCGATATTCTTGCTCGAAATGGCCGGGACCAAGGCACTTGAGGCAGAGTACGTGCATGGTGCTGGACGAAATTATCCAATAATGACGACGATAAATCTTACAACATCACAAAACATATTGTTAGAAATAAATACTATTGTTGTTATATTACACAGTTGGCTGTAGTTAAGGTACGTTCCCACTTATTAATGTATTGTGAGTTTCGTTACCCGATCCGACATCTCTTAAGATATAGACACATTTTCGGCTTGTAGCCTGCTTCAGAGGAGCGAAAAATACCAGTTTTCACTACAAGATTTTACGCGCGATTTATTTAATTACACAACCTTCAAAATGTAATTTCCGCAGTTGATTAAGACTGACACTCCACTATTATTATTAACCATAACGCCACGCAGGCTGGAACAAACACACGCTCGCACTTTGATTAATAATGGTCGAAAAAGTCCGTAAAGCAGTGGGATGTCTTTGTAATGGTGCAGACGCAATAATGAAGTTTAATAAAATGTATCGAAACTTGCATCCTTAACCTGTTTTTCTTTTATTTGTCTTATTAACACTTCTAACTAGAACATTTATGAGGTAGAGAATCCAAACCAGAAAATGGAAAGTAGGTCACATCCGGATAAAGCTCTTAGCGGGCATCGCCTGAACTTGACAGTACAATATATTAAAAGTAAAGAGAAACCTCCGCCATATATACAACACACTGCAATATATAAAAAAAATATATTTAAGATCAGTTGTTAATGTTGGTAATTACAAAGCAATGTATAAGTAATTCAATGTTTTACGAAGGTTTTAGTGTTTACAAAAGTGTATGTGTATAAAAACGAATAGCACTTCTTCAAAAATAAAAGTTTTACTAAACCTATCTCAAAGTCTCATCAACGAAGTTTTAGTTTATAATGTTTCCACGATAATAACACAAAGCAGAAACTTTAAGGAAAAATTGGAAAACGGGAAAAAGACGGCAAACCGACAATCGTTAAGGAGAAAAAGATAAATAAATTTTAATAAAACTTGAAAAATAAATGTTTATATTAAAATTATTACTCGTAGTTTCTAAATCAACGCTAAAAAATAATATTCCCCACATAAGTAATTTAGCTCTCACGGCAAGAAAGTACAATTAAAATCGCGTCCAATCCTAAAAGAAAGAGATGAAATGACCAACTAAGAAAAAAAGGGGAAAAAATTGTTGCCTAAAAAGTTCGCGTCTGGGCATATATAACAGAGTTGTGAGTACAACAAAATAGTTTCTTTGTCTAAAATGGTGTACACTACGAATGGCAGATTAGCAAAAAAGATTATGAAACCTTCATTTCTGTTGGTGATAATGTTATATTAGTTATTTACTAAAATTTATAAATATTTTCATTTATACAACACTTTACTTTGTTACAGAGACGTGTGTAAAATTTATTAACCTTATAAAAATGGAAATTCAAGCTTTCTTCGAGAAATATGAAGAAGAACTGGCAGCGTTCGAGAAAAGGGCGTACAGTGCTCAATTCATGGGTGATATTCAATCGTATGAGGACGCAATATTGGCCATTAACAGTCTTGGTCGATCTATGGAGCAGATGATATCGGAGGTGACTTCAGCAATCCAAAAGGAAAAGTCAAGCTTCCAACACTTAAGAGCATCTCTTGACGCATTGTCGCAACGCAAACCCCAGGATTCCGATGATTCATCTCAACCAGGGTCTTCCAAGAGAAGATCAATTGCAAGTTGTGATGATGACTCGCCGAAATTGTAACGAACGCAATTACGACGTTAACTGCATGCTGGTATTGTAAATAAAACATACGAAAAAGTTACAAGTTAAATTTGGTGCTTTAATGTGAACGATTAAGTTTAATTATTCTATAAAAAAATCAAATATGAATAATAATCGTTATCCACTGATTTCGGACTAAATCCACTTAGTGCATTGCTAAAAAACTAGCCCACCAGCTAGCGACCATTTTTGAACATCCGAACCTCGGCTTAAAGCCATCTAGTTGGCAGTACACACAAATTAGTTATCGATGGCAATGTAAAACCGGTAAAAAAGGTACGGTCGTGTGGCCAAATGGTTAACGCGACCGATACATATACCAACACTTATACAAAAAACGGTCTTAGTGACGAGCCCATCATGAGTTCGAAACTTAGCTCGTTAAAAAAAAAAAAAAAAAAAAAAAACCGGTAAAAAAGTACGGTCGTGTGTCCAAATGGTTAACGCGACCGATACATATACCTACTCTTATACAAAAAAAAACGGTCCTTGTGACGAGCCCATCATGGGTTCGAAACTTAGCTCAGTAAAAAAAAAAAAAAAAAAAACAGGTAAAAAATGTTATACCGGTACGGTCGTGTGGCCGAATGGTTAACGCGACCGATACAGATACAAATACCGGTCCGAGTAACGAAAAAACGGTCCGAATAACGATCCCATCATGTATTCGAAACTTGGCTAGGTTAAACAAATAAAAATAAAATAAATAAATGTAATACCGAAGTCTGATGCGACAATAGTCCGGTACGTCATTCATGCTTGTAGAGGACGTTTAATTAGGATAACACTTATATACTTCCACATTTTAAATTTTTGATGGAAGAGCAAAACCTAAACATTTTATTTTTACACCGTAATGTAACCAATTGATTTTCGCTTCGGCCATATATACTATATATTCAGTTTTGTGATGTATAGGTGAGCTCTCGAATAAAAAAAAACGGAAACACTAGTTTGACTAAAACCGTTACTCGTTATAGGCTTTTATCCAAAAAGAAAAAATAATATTGCTTATTTAAAACAAATTGCTATTGCACTTGGTGAGATTTTTTACTTCAAATGTACACTTATTTTTTTCTGTACTATGCTAAATATATACTACAAAAATCCCTCCTTTATATTTCTTATGCTAATTTTTGTCATACTTTAACAAATTTAAAATAAAACATCTTTTTAAATACACAAACGATGTGCTTTAAACACCAACCAATCGTAATTATTTGCCGCGATTTTCCCCGTTATAGCGAACATAAACTATAATTTTATAGATTTTATGCGTATCACCAAAATAAGATAGATCTTAACTTTGACAAAATGGGCAGGCAGTGGTATAATTTTTCTATCTGCCAAGATAGATGCAAATGACATAATCAACCATTCCAACGCAAACATGCAATTTAAAACCAATTGCCGGGTAAGCGGGTACTAGACCTAAACGCACACGTAATAATATACGTTTGTTTGGAAAGTGTATAGGTTCATTGGGTACGTAATGAAGAGTCAAATCATATTAATGTTCAGCCGTCCGTATGCGTTCGCAATATTAAATATAGCATTTCGCGTAGCCTGAGGGGATATACGCCTAAACAAACTTCGTCAGTGGTATGACACGTTGGATCTACAGTATATTGGTATCCTGAACCAATATGCAGCTATAGATATGTATCAGTATTGCTCGACTGGTATTCATACAAAGTCGCTCAAGCAAAATGCTGTCAGACGATCAATAGTATAATGTTGCAGGATAAGGCACATCGCCCATCACCCGCTAAATTTGTGTTTATAACAGTATTTGGCATTTCTTGCATCTGGTATTTGCGGTAAGTTTGTTATTTTTAATTGAGTCTGTTAATACCCTAAGTTTAAGTTTTATGTGCAATAAATCGTAGGATCGGCTAAACCGACGAGTATCACAGAAATAAGCAAATATAATCAATCACCTTAGACTTTAAGACCAACAAAGAAATGCGTTTATATACAATATTTTAAAACGTTCTTTCAGTTTGCTCCAACCTATTTATCAGTGTACTCAACTGGTTCAAAAAGATATACATTATTTATGGCGTAATATTTAAACGGTAAAAATGTCTTGGCTAAATGTACAATACACTGCAAATGCTTCTTTAACTCAATGTTTAACCATAAAGAACAATATAATCTGATAATTTTCTGTGTGATTATGCTTCTTGCGTTTTTCTATTCACAATCGATCCAACATTTATTTCCCATCTATAAGTTTGTTAGGTAGTAAAATATGTATGGTACAGTTCTTTAGGCCTTGAAAGAATACCTGTGAGGGCATGGCCTCAACAATCGACAATTCAAGTTACAAAACAAAGGGTTGTGCTTGTACCGAGCACAGGATTACCTGCCACCAACAAAACCATCGCAAGTTCAGAAAATGTCAGAAATTTGACGGGTTTGATTCCTGAAAGATATATCGTCAATTTTATTCCCGAACAAACTGCAGAAAGATTTCAATACCTATATAAGCCAGGAGATGATTTTTGCCATTCAGGTAACAAAACCCTCTTTGTACCCAACATGTAAAACTAATATATAAACTATAGTTTGTAAGTCCTGTGCAGGTATACCACAAGGGTTCTAATTGTGTGTAGTAGCATAAATACCCCTGTTTGTTTATATCGTATGTTGTTGCAGTGGGAGTGGTTGTTATTGTTAAAAGCAGCGTCGACCACAAGAATCAGCGTGACGTAATTCGAGAAACTTGGGGATCTCTTCATGACGTGGAAGGTATCCAGGTGACTGAGATAATTAATTAGCATATTAATTAATTAGTCATATTTATTTGTTTAACACACAAGGTTAAACATTTCTAAATAAATAAAACTTAAGCATAATTAGGAGACACCGAAAAATAGATGCTATATTGCCACATAAAATGGGGGCAGGCTTTATGTGTTTATCCAAGAGATAATAAAACAACAGTCATTTGTTAAAATATTGCTTGCTTGTGTATATAGCTGTTTTATTGAAATTTTACAAGGTTCTGTAAGTTATATAATTTTATTTGGATTTTGTTCATCTATTATACGATTCCCGTATACGTGAATACAATAACCGTTAATTGCACTGTACTACGGCACTACTAAATTTTGGTGTAGATTCCGTGCTTTAAAATAGTATCGAACATGCTGTATAATAAATGAGCTATTACGGTTGTACTTAATAAAAAATAAGCAAAATTAAATGGTGCATTTTCCTAGGTTCGAACCGTGTTTCTTCTCGGATCAACAGATGATACGAATATTCTTCAAAACGTAACCGAAGAAGCACAAATACACAATGACATTGTGTTAGGCTCCTTTCGTGATGCTTACACAAATTTAACGCTAAAAGCATTAATGGGCTTGAGATGGACAAACGAATACTGCGCGTAAGCAATTTTGAATACTGGCCTTGTTATCGAAACAGGGGGTTACCAGCGTTTAGACCTTAATAGCAGGAATGTTAGACTTAAAGGGATCAATGGCCACATTGCACTTTGGGAATTGTATCATGAGCTGCAATCAATTTTATTAGTTGTAACTAAATGAAATTTATTGCAAACAGTATGGGAGTTTCACCACCGTTACTATTCATATCACGTGACTTTTTGCTTATGAACCAATTTTCTGTAAAATAAAAATTTGCTTTCCTGTTAAAAAGTTAAAATATATATTAATTTTTGCCCCTACGTTTGCACTTTTATACCAATTTTTCCTTTCAGAAGCACAGAATATGTTTTACTCGCTGATGACGACGTTTTCCTGAATATTCCTCTGATTGTACGAGAGTACGGCGTGAGGTCAACGTATAAGAACGATGTTTTACACTGTGGCTACTGGCTTGCAAAACATGCCAAGGTAAAAAAAATTAGTATATCAAATACGTAAAAAAAGTTAAAATGAGTAGTATTATTTATTCAATATCTGTGTTTTTGCCTTGGGTAATTGTTCGTGTCGCATATGTATGCTTATGGGAGAATAAAGTGACATAGTCTGCCCATTGAATAAAATAAGAATAAAGTACTCAAGTTTATTTCAATACCTTCTTTTTATTTGATGCATGTTCTCTTTTTATTATAGCATTTTAATAGATTAAAAACGAAATAAACTATACACAGGCTACCGTGGGAAATACCTTAGAATAACATAGTTGCCAGCATGCAATAATTAATTAAGCGATAAAGTATACCGGTGCAAAATAGATCATAATAACTCTTTTTTATAATAACCTACTGCATTGTATATATGTTTTAAAGGTTTTACGAAAAGGCAAATGGGGCGTTTCAAGACAACTCTATAACATGGCCGTTTACCCTTCTTACTGCCTCGGTCCTGCTTATATTATGTCGCAAGATGTCGCTAGAGAACTCTATGTCACGTCAGAACATACTCGGACTGATATGTTTATCGACGACGTTTTTATTTCTGGGGTACTGCGCGAAAAAGTAAGATTTTAAACAATCTAATTTGGACGTATAATCCTGTTAGTGTTTCCTAAAAATTTAAAACAAATTTCCTCCTGTTGCAGATTGGTGTTGATCTTAATAAAATGCCAAAAGGATCGTGTAAGTACTTTGATAACAAACAGGGTGTCGCATTGGCTCAGAAACTTCGTGATGAGTGGCGTAAAACAGCCTAAGTTATTAATTGCAGTATTTTCAACTTACTTTAATAAATTATATCTTATATATTTCCGTTGGTGTTTATAGTTTGCTTGGAAAACTAGTTTATTCTCATGCTACGTCCGATTCGTGTGTGTTACAATTTCGGGCAAATAGTCTGCACTTTTTTACATACTTAATTAATGTTTAGATCTTCTACTGGTAGCCAAGTCATTACCCGACTAACATATTATAATGATGTATGATATTCAGGGTTTTCCCGTGAATGGGAAACTCCCCAACAGTGTAAACACACGGGCAATCGTCAGATCACCTCGCACACGTCGTCATGTTACTTTAGCTTTTGAAAGGTATTGCAGATTTCTGGGGCGTTGCTGAAGTTCAACTACAACAGGAATGTAAAAATATGACAGAAATAGACCAGTTGCTTGGTTGCTAGGCTGAGCATGGTGACACAGGTCAACCTTTTGCCTAAAAGCAAAGGCTGCACAGTATGCCATGTGATTTAAAAAAATTTAAACATAAGTTTCACGAAATTAAACCATTCCTACGAAAGCAAGGTTTTTTGATGAAAATTTTATTTTTTGATGAAAGAATTAAAAACAATTAAAGAAATGCGAAAGAAGTTAAGAACGAATGATTAAAGAGTTTATTCCTTTATAATTGTCGGCCCAATCATCTTTGATACGGAGTAATATTTACAATCACTTGGTGGTTGATTCTCAATCACTTGAGTCGAGATGTTTTTCTTCAAGAAACCAGCCTCCACTAGGTGTCCAACTTGAGTTTCCTGTATAATTAGTACAGAATACATGTAACTGGGTTCCCCTAAATACTACAGGACCGCTTGGATCGCTTGGATCACTTAGATTGCAATGGAAAGTAATTCTAACCCTGTCCCAAACACTAATCTTAACCCCAGAACTAAGTTTAACCCTAACATTAATATCCTGGCTTTTGTAATTATGAATTATAGTAAGCGATACAGGCGATTCAAGCGCTCCATGCGATTTTAAGCGCTCCTGTAGTATTTGGAGGTACCGGTAATTTAATATGGTAGTTCAGTGGAATGGTAACAGGACCAATACACATGGTAATTCTATTTAAAAACAGTCTTAGAGGCAAGTCCATGGTGGGTTCAAAATTTAACCAGGTAAAAAAGTGTAATTTATAATAACCTGTGGTAAATATAGTATTTGATTTTATTAAAACAGAGCTTATGCCAACATTAGGTGTCAGTTTATTACAGAGTATTGCATATGAGATTTAATAAATTGTACAATAACAATGATAGTGGTCAAATTACTAAGCGTCAGTGACCACAGTAAATTTGCAATATGCATTGCAATGTGTTGTACTTAATTTTTGTATGTTAATATATGTTACTGACGCTTGGTAATTTGACCACTGTTAGTAATTTAAACTTGTATGTTAATTATTTTCTAACTATTTACATCCACTGAATCGGTGCAAAGTGTCATGCAAAAGCACATAGCACGCAGCATTAAGTCGCTATGGTAAACAATGAAGTCTGGCCTACTGATTATAATCCACTTGGAATATTTGTTAAGTTCACAACTTTTGGGTTTGGCCAAAAGCTAAAATTAGGTGGTAGCCTTTGTGCAAACCAACCCCTTTTTAGATTTTTGTGCACAACCCTAGTTAGCACCAACATATTATTGATCTTACAATAAATTAGAGTCTAAATATAGGGAAAACTGTTAACCTCAAACATTTTTTCAATATCTTCGTATTTGTCTTTCATCAGTTGACCCCACGATGTAAGGTTGCAATAAGTAAGAACACCTCCTGGTTTGAGCAATCGATTTGCATGATTCTTAATGAATTGAAACTGATGAGTGTGCCAGTCGCTCTCCGACAGTGGGTACGTGTCGTACAATATCCCTGTGTGTATGTTCATTATCAGCACAAATTAAACATTAACAACTTGGTAAAGGCGTCACGTAATAACTATTAACTTAAACTTTGGACTGTTGAGAAATCCATGCTTATCTGGCATTTATTTAATTACACAAGAGCTTCAAGGGTGGAAAGTATGAGGTTGCAAGTTTTCCAAATACCAAATAATTTGCTTTTTAAATAATAAGGTACCCTCATGCTTTTTAAATATTTAACTCATTTTACAGATTAATGCAGCCACTTAACTATCTAATGTAAATAACCATAGAAAAATAACCATATCTAAAGAATGTTTACATCAATCTGTAAAATTTATACCAAAAAAGCAATATGGCCTGTGTTTACTAAAATTCAACTATATTTCACCTTCTCTATCCAGGCATAGTCTTAATTAAAGAGAATAAATGATTTATTTTTATCACTCCAACATGCCAAAACAATCGGCAACACTGCCGATTCTTTTCCCCAAGAAAAATGGGCCAAAATGACTTTCCACTTTCTTACCATCAAAATGTTGGCTTGGCAGAACTGGGACTACTTCTTCCCACATCCCTTTCAGTGGAACCACCTACATTATCGGATATATTAATATAAAAATGCACCTAATCACTAAAGTAAATGGTTTAAAAATGCTTTTAAGCTAAAGTTTAGACAAAGAAACAAACAAAGTGCATTCATTTTAAAGTGTCCTCCGAAATGACTGGAAATAATAATAACGATGACGTTAACCTGCAATACTTTGTACTAATAGATATTCGGATAAGAATAATGTACAATGTGCTGGGCATTCGGCCTTTTTTGATATTTAAACAACGATATTAAATCATTCCTGCATTCTTACCACATGAGGCTGTTCTTTGGCCCATGTTTGCAGGCGATTAAACACGCCATCGTTGCATTCTATTATCCAATGCTCCGATATATCTCTTGTTTGGATCTTGCTGGCTGCAATTGCCATTCCGAAACCAATCTCCAGAACTTTCCCCCCTGAAATTAAACTTATTAATTACTTACTTAATTCAAAATGCAGTTCGCCGCGGGAATAACAGTTTAGCCAAAATGCAAAAGGCACTAAACTCTAACAATTATTAAGTTATGCATTAATGTTGTCAAACTGTTTTGACTCAAATCATGGAAACGGTGACGGAATAGAATTTACAATGCTCAACTCCAATTTGTACTCATGAAAGCATTTCTTAAGTTAAGTAAAAACCTTTGCTTGAAGCAATTGAAGCAAGTAGATGCATGTAGGGTGTTTCCCATCTCTCCATCACTGGCTTGCCCATTATTTCGAGGTGTGTGTCACTTTTATTATATCCAGCATCTGCTTCTGTCCATTTTGGTTTGCAGTCTTCGCCCTGACTAAATATGCTGGCACTCTCACTCATATTGTACTTCTGTAGATGGCTAGTGCGTTGTGCACATAACATGTGGGAACGTAACTGTTTCAGCTGTTGCGGTGGACTGATAATAGAACTATAATTTTTGGTGACTAAGCTCTTTATATAAACGGCTAAAGTTGGTTTAAAAATATGCATAGCGTTGCTGGCGTATATATGTTTTTTTACTAACACGCCCGATCGTCCGTCTCACTTGGTCTGGTTTGCGCGGAAACACTGCCGCTTCATATACCGGTACTGGTAATAAAATATTAACTTGTAGACCTTTATATACATAAGCTACAAAACTAAATATTACTTAATCAGACATTAAATAGCCCAATTTGTTTTTCTTCCCTGCATTGCCTTCAAGTCAATACAACTAAAATACTAAACGATTAAAATCTCCCTTTTATATATGATGAAATTGTGCTAAAATTAAACAGGCGACAAGAAAAATTATTTAACCACGTGTTAACCAAGGCTATTTGAAAAACGACATTCAAAATAAGAGCAGAAATTTGCTGGTCCCCGAACATTAAAACAATGATATTTGGGCTCTGTGCCAGGAACCCGGACCGGTCTGACAGATTAGTCTGGCGTTTAAGTACGTCGCTCTTTAGCCAAAGAGTTACAAGTACAAAACTGATCGCTAGCTAGTCAGTTGTGTCCTTGGGCAAGGCACGGACATGGCCTAAACCCAGCGGCCTAATGGCTTCTGCTAAATTAAAGGAATGTGTGAATCATACACAACACACTGCAATAGCTCCGGTAACCCGACTGCGGGCGCGAGGTGATCTGACGATTGCCCGTGTGTTAACCCACTTGGTTTTCCCACTTACAAGGATAAACATAAATATTCTATATAATCCTGTCCTATCCACTACCTTTGGAGATATTGCGCTCTCTCCGGCCATCGTTGTGTTTAAGTCAAAAATGGATTAATTTTTTTCATTGTATTGTATCATATCTCGACCTATTTCCATGTATAAACTTGTTTGGAATATGTATTTTATGTTTATAAAAGAATACAGTCATTGTCGACCAGATGAGATAAAAGTTCCATAACCTAGAGTGTAGACAACGACAGTACTTTTCTCGAGTGAGTTAACAGGACTGACAAGACGACTAACACTACATTAGTATTAACTCAATTAAAAATATATTTTATTGACCATCTAATTTATATATAAATACACACACAATTAAACTCGGTTATTTGTTGCTAAATAATTATAACAGTGTCAAATCATACACGCGATAACAGATTAATGTTGATATTTAGTTTTGTCCCATTTGTTCTATGGTTTCTGTAAGAAGTTTGAAGTGATCCTCAATTAAGTTGCGGTCGCTTCCAAAGGGAACTTGGGCTGTAAGATGACGTTTATCTGATGACTTGTAAAGCGGCCATTCCACTGGAACTTTCTGCCCTTTGTTTGGATTTCTAGAAAAAAATATTCGCCTTTTAGTTGGTATTTCTCTAAAAAAGTTAAAAATGCCACATATTTGGAAAATTTCAAATTAGATGTGTGCGGTTGTCGTCAGACAAGGTAATCTGTGATTTGCGTTAGATATAACACCGCGCTTTAATTTCGTCAGGAAGACTACACGCTATTTTTGCATTATTTACTCAATTCGTGTCATTTGAAGTCCAACACGTTAATTTATTTGGTAAGAGAGTCAATGGTTATAGGGCCGAAACATTCAGCCGCTGGCTAGACGGCTGTGTTTTAGCAAGTCATCAGTAAAAAGCAGTAGATTGAAGAAATTTACTAAAAAGATGTAACTTTTCAAGCATATACAACATAAACTATATATTTATATTTTCTTTCTCTTACCCAGTTGCAGCAAAGTTAACAATGTACTTCATCCATTGTTCCGTCATCTTATGTTCATCTTTTGTAAATTTGACTTTCGTGGCCATCTTTGCTGATGAGTAGGGAATTCCCCATGTAAATATGAGGTCATCGCCGTGGTCACATTCGCAGAAATCGGCCTTCATGACTAAACTGTCCGATAAATTATGTTCTTTGCTGTGGGAATACGCGAGGGTCTGCGTCATGTAGTAAAAGTAACAAGGGTGACCAGAATCTGCAAAATAAATGTGTTTGGCTTATTATTTATTAACAATTAAACATATATTTGTTAATTTCATTGCGTTTTTATATGTAATTGGTTACCTATTATGTTATTTTACTTAAGCATCCATTATTATTTATATGAATGATCGTTTTCCGTCGTTTTAAAAGGTCACGCCAAATCAAGTTCCACCCGCCATAGCAATACAAATTACAGTCCGTCTTGTTATGAAAACATAGCAAAATGCGATCATAGTTCTGTTTACCTGCGTGACTTTTTGCTTGGAGAATTGAAGGAACTAAGAACCACACATCTCCTATCAACTCCCCTCCTACTTTACTCCATTTAAATTTATCATCCACTGAATATTTCTTCGCATATGTGTCCATCATAAACTTTGCCACCTCTGTCTTTTTCTCTTCCTTTGTAAATTATATTAGTCTGTTAATATAATACCAGATCTGGTGGCAACATAAATCACAGTACAAAGATATGCTCATTGACAATAAGTAAAGGATCAAATTAAATGATTGGTCCTACTGGCTCAGCGGTCGGCAACCTTTTGCAATTAAAGAACCATTTTAACTGATTTTTTACAAAATAAAAATTACTGGGATCTGCAAAAAAATGATATTTCCGAAATCAAACGAAAACAACACTGTGTGAGATAAAGACACGATTGTTGTTCTGTTTGTTTTACTTATGCATGTGTATTATTAAGTATTTTTAATTAACTTGATAAGCGCTCGTTACAGTAGTAATAAAATTAATAAGAGTCGTATCAGATGGTTAAAATAGCTGCATGCGGATGCGCGGACCCACAGGCTGTCGACTCCTGTACTGGGCCGAGGCAATGTTGCTCAAGACACTTTAGCCCAAAGACAAAATCAGCATAAAAATGACCCGAAGGGTTAAAGTAAGAATCTATTTATTCATGTTAAGAGTCAAAATGCTGCTTGACTTATATTAGTATTTCGCTTCTTGGTTTGACTGTAATTGATTCGAATATTTTGCAGAAACATTCTTGCCAATTAATTTAGAAGTTCCAACTCTATTCAAGCTATCCATATATTTTTAATATACTAACCTTATACGGTTTCTCCATAAGCATCATTTGCAACAAATTAAAAACACTTTCTTCCGACGCTCCTTTTTCAAACCCAGGCATAACTTCAGTTAGAATGCCACACCCCTCGGTGTTATTGCATCCAGCCATGTACGGAACCGCCGCGGAAGCGCTTCTTTGTTTAATCCGCTCCAGCGGGTGTTCAGGCACAATGTCCCCGTCAACGCTGATGCTAAACGGACCCATAGGCATCTGCCGTATTATGGAATAATTTAAACTTGAGCAAAATATTCGTAGGAACTCTGGTCGCCCAATGCATTTGTAGCCTATGTTATTCAGTTGTATGGAATTTACAAACACATGTAGCTATTATTGAACTAATGCAGCCTTGTCCTCTCTCATTGATCTCAAAGTAAATTTACACGATAATTTAGGTGACTGGAATAAATGTCGTTGCGGATCATTAATTAGCATTAACGTCAAGCGATAGAAAGTAACTAAAAAGGGCGAGTATAAGGGTGTGAGTATTTAAGCACATACTGTTTTCGATGCTTCCATATAAGCATCCATAAGTTGCTGGGCGGGTTTCTGTTTAAGTTCCGCAACCATGACATCTGGCTCCTTAGCAGTGATTTTTAAATGCTCCAAAACCAGATTCCTGAATTCGGTGTAATCAGATTTGCACATTCCTAAGAGAATATAAAATAAGGCCGTTTAACGTGTCATTAAAACTTAATATTGAATAAGGCATAGGCGTGTATATCCTTTACCTGACATCGTAGCAGTACCGCTGTGTGAAATTGCTCGATGGAAATATCCTCGTGAAAGCGGCGACAACATATGGATTCCAACTGACACGGCACCAGCGCTTTCCCCATAAATAGTCACGTTGTCGGGGTTTCCTCCAAATGACTTTATATTTTTCTTAGTCCACCTGTATGAATTTAATGTCTGTATCGTAATAAGTAGTTTTACCGCTTGAATAGTGAAACGCAAGCAGGGTCGTTACCACAAAGTCAATAGTCAAAGTACCTAAAGCGCACCGTCAGATTACCGGAACTGTAGCAGTGTGTTTTATATTATTGAGATTCATTGGCTTAATACGATACCCGCTGACCAAGAATACAACCGATTAGCCAACAGCTTAATAATATTCTAACATATTTTACTTTCCGAGAGGGAACTATTACCTTCTCAGCCAATCGACCAGACTCAATTTACGGCATCATGATAATTATAATTCAATGCTTACTCCAATGCTTTAAGTTGGTCAAAGAACCCCATGTTTCCCTTCCATTTTGTATCCTTTCCCGCAGTAAAGAAACCAAACACATTGACCCTATAATTCGGAATGACCACAACAACATCGTGCATGCTGCATATGGTTTGACCGTTGTAGCCAATAGCAGAACCCATGGCGAGACCACCTCCGTAGAACCACACCAACACCTATCAGGAAAAGTACATATGCTGTAAAGCACAATATTAATAAAATAGCAATACTATTCGTAAGCATATACCCTGCGTATTGTCGGGCAAACTTAAAATAAAGAAAAAAGGAAGGAGAGAAAGTGTTGCTCCATTGCAGCCATAGAGTGTTCTGAAATTTGGCATTTTTTAAATCAATTCCTGTCAGTACGCTTGGTTTAGCAAGTAGATGGAATGGTTGCTATTTATTGGCCGTGTGGCTGAATAGTTAGAGGAACCGATAAAAATATCGAATTGTGTACAAAAAACGGACTTAATAATGAGCCCATCGTGGGTTCAAAACACAGTTCGCTTAAAAATTAATTAAAAAATGGATTGAATTAGCAGATGCAACCTTTAAGCAGGTGCACAATTATGCCTTTACGAACGCACAAGACAAGTTCTTACCGGCATGTTTGCGTTCGGTTTTATGTTGTTGGTGTACACGTTGAGGTAAAGGCAGTCCTCTGTCATTGCGAGCATATCCTTATTAGGAATATCTTCGATGACGATGTACTTACTCAGCAGTTCAATAACTGTTTTATCTTGCATCGGTGACGGAATAGGCCGAGTTCCGTCAAGCACTCCGCTCCATGGTTCGGCACTAGAACAATCAAAATTACGTTAATGAATTTAAATTAATGTTATGAATTGGTTAATGTGATGTTTTGGGGGTATTGTTGTTTTGGTTTTATGTGTTATATTTTTGTTACTTTTCCACTTTAATCGTGTCACTTTTTATTTATCTTTAATAATTAGTTCTCGTTGTACCTTCCAACAAGTGCACAGTATTTTACTTCCTTGAGTTTTGAGTATCGTGGTTGAGTAGGCCTATATTGAGTATTGTATAGTGGTATCAAGTACCGCTATCGGATACCAGTTGACGGTTGTCGCAGTTTCCATTATTCTTTTAGTCGTGTTAATCTTTTACGTTTTATTAAATCGCCCTATCGTTATGGCGTATTGTTTGCATTAGACTAAGGCAGGCAGGTCTCACGATTGTCCGTTAGAACAGGGTTCTGGGACCACTATTCTAGGTTAACACAAATAAATGATGGCAAATCTAAAATAATAAACTGCCGTTGGACAGTTTTAGTCATGATTAATCAAGGTTAATATATCTCTTACTCCTGTGGGCGCTCAAATCGCAACTCTCCAACCGGGGGCTTTGCAAACGGGATCGAACTGAATTTATAAACTTGCTTGGAGTTTGGAAACTTAGACGATCCGACGACTTGTCCTCGAACGGCACCTTTGGCAGTTTTCACACACGGCGAGTCGCTCATAATGAAATGCTATTAGACCCCTTTTCTTTTACTAAAAATACAAGTAAATTTGTATTACTAATATAATGCTATATCTATAGGTAAGTTTAAACAATGGTTTCTACTAAACTGAAGAAACGTCTTACTCATATATAACACACTGCAATAGCTCTGCTAAAACGACGGTGGGCGCGAGGTGATCTGACGATTGTCTGTGTGTTAGCCCTTGCGTTTTCTTATTTACGGGGATAAATATGAATATCCTATCCTAACGCATTAACCTGTCAATTTGTACAGCGCATTCTAAGAGTAACACGCCTTTATGGACATATAGTTAAATGGTTCAACGCTTACCCAAACTTTAATACAAAGAAATCGTAATGTGACTTCTCCAAATATAGCCGAAGCACAGTCAATATTAGATTTTTTTCAGTGCCATAGGTATTATACCCGGCGAGTCAGGATTAGAATCAATATTGTCGTAATGTAAAACAAATAAGTTAACTGTTTATTTATCTGCAAGGTTGCCCATTTAAAGAAAACCTGTCAGACATTAACTCGTATAGCTGTTTGAGATATACTCAGTTATAGTTGAGCGTATTAGCCAACTTCTTGTCGTATTGTTAATGAATGCATGTCTATTTGGATGAAGAATAGTATTGGAATAAAATACACATGAGTAATGGTCCCATTTTACTTTCCTGTTTGCAAAGCCTTACACACAGTTTGATTCGAGCTTCGTGGCATTTAATTTACCCGTTTAATGCAATAATGTATGTATTTGTAAAATAAGTATTTCCGTTCATAACATGTGTTACTCGAGAGTACTTCGAAAGCAAGAATACAAAAGGAAATTTTTGGCGACAAGAATCAAGCACCAACTGTGGAGAAATAAAAGAGATTTTTGTAGCATCAATGGCAACTATAGCAACAGCAATAATAAGAATCCCAACACGACCAGCAAAAAAAGTTGATGATGTCAAAAGCCCTTAAAAAGTTCTATCCATGTGCAAGCGGACAACATATCCAAATTCTGAACCTGAGCGAAATCACACACCGTTTATCAAACGCCCCCATGTTTTACAAACTTACCCACCTTAATGCGCAAAGGACGTCTTTGAATCATGTTAATAAGTTAACAACACAGGAGAGATTGTTGCAATATTACTGAACGATCATGGATTTAGGGTTTGTGGTAGGAGACTTCCCCTCTTTAGAACCCTGAAAGGTAGGGCAGCTGACATCCTTGGTGAACATATTTTCTTTGGCGGGACAAGATTTCCGTAGCGTTTTAAATCAGAACTCGGTTATCGTTGTGAATGAGATCTTGAAGTTTCGTTTAAAAGCTGTCAAATCCGTTTTCATCGGTTTGTATTCGGTCTATGAAATCTTTAAATAAAAATCTCACATCACCTATAAATGTTTGGGTATTTTGACGCAATAAATTCGAACTTGTTCTACCTTCACACAAACATGTATATTAACCTGTAATTGCTAACTCACTTTATAGTTTGCATATACATACATCAAAACATGGGGTAGTTTGTACGTGTTTGATACCCTCTAGTTTCATATATTTTTTGGAGAAGACTTATGATTTTATATACTACAAACAAAAGTGTACATACTGAACACCTCTTGGGCCAATCAGTTTCACTAAAAGGAAGGTGGCTAAATATACAAGATCAACAGCTATAAATATTTTAATTTATTTGGAAACCTGAACTAACAAATATTTTTTTCTAAAATGTAATGACGATTACACTAACGTAAATTGAACATATACACATTTTAACACAGCTGTCGATGAATAATTACTATAGTGTCGAATCAAATCATAAAACGCGATAACAGATTAAGATTGATATTTAGTTTTGTGCCATTTGGTCTATGGTTTCTGTAAGAAGTTTGAAGTGATCTTCAATTAAGTTGCGGTCGCTTCCAAAGGGAACTTGGGCTGTGAGATGACGTTTATCTGATGACTTGTAAAGTGGCCATTCCACTGGAACTTCCTGACCTTTGTTCGGATTTCTAAAAAAATAATTTTCCTTTTTTATTCAGTTACCAAAGGACAAATTTGGTTAATATTTGTGATTAATGATTTGTGCAATTTGTGTACTTGTGTTAGGAAATCTACACGAATCTACATTTAATTGACGCTCCTAGTCCAACCGTGGTTTTAAACCGACAACTAGATTTTAACTAGAAAAATTACACAAATATACATCTATATATTCATAGCTTCTGTCACCTACCCTGTTGTAGCAAAGTTAACAATGTACGTCATCCATTGTTCCGTCATCTTATGTTCATCTGTTGTAAATTTGACTTTCGTGGCCATCTTTGCTGATGAGTAGGGAATTCCCCATGTAAATATAAGGTCATCGCCGTGGTCACATTCGCAGAAATCGGCCTTCATGACTAAAGTATCCGATAAATTATGTTCCTTGCTGTGGGAATACTTTGGGGCTTGCGTCATGTAGTAAAAGTAACAAGGGTGACCAGAATCTGCAAAATAAATCAGTTTTGCCTATTATACATACACAAATAGGCATTTATCTGTTACTGAAACGTTTTTAGTCAATCATAACATATCATTGTTTTTGGCAGTCAGTCTGAAAACCAGACTAAAGCTAAGTTTACCTGCATGACTTGTTGCTAGGAGAATTGTAGGAACAACGAACAACATATCTGCCATAAGTTCCCCTCCTACTTTACTCCATTTTAGTTTATCATCTTCTGAATACTTCTTCGCAAATGTCTCCATCATAAACTTCGCCACTTCAGTCTTTTTTTCTTCCTTTGTAAATTATATGAGTTTATTAGCATAAATCAATAAAGTGTCAAGAAAAGTTTTAATAAAAGAATGGGCTATGCTCGATGGTGTTTTTGAATGTGTGCAATCACAAGTTGATTGTTTTAAGGAAATGATTGTTATAAGACTTATAACAATAATTAACATAATTTACTAGCTCTCTCTCTCTCTCTCTGTTATGATTATATCATAGTGTGAACGCCAAACGTATACAAAATATATAGTGAATCATGGCGATCTTTTTATAAGTTCTAATAACTCAGATCAACTTTTGTAAAGTGACATTTAAATCCGACTTAGATACAGCTATTATCACCATATACTCACTGTATATGGTTTATCCATGAGCATCCACTGTAATAAACCAAGAACAGTTTCTTCCGACGCTCCACTTTCAAACTCAACTATCATGGGAGGGAGAATACCAAATTCCTCTGTGTTATTGCATCCGGTCATAAAAGGAACTGGTGCAGATGTGATCGAGTTATTGATCGGTTGTAACGGGTTTTCCGGTACGAATTCCCCGTCAATGCTGGCTGTGAATGGTCCCAGAGGCATCTGTAGGATAATAAATTCATTGAACCTCAGTCAAAATCTTTTGTCAGATCTTTCAGCATAATGTCATTAATCTCACAATCCTAATTCTAATACAAATCTTAAGTTTTTCGGATTTTTTACTGGGCAACTTCCCACCTTCTTTATTAAAGGTTTTTACATATCTGGACTTTTTTCTTTAACAATTCAGACAGCTTAAATTAGATTATGTGAACACATTTGATTCAAAAATGTTCTCTTGTTTGTACTTAAACAACATTGTTTAACGGGCGAACATTCCGTCTAATGCAATTTAACTAGGAGCTGGTTATCCAGCGCTATATGCTTAAAGGATAAGCCTATTCTATATATTTGTTACTCTAAGGATTCCATATGTGCTTCTCACTCAAAATTACATTTTTTTTGCATTTAGTTTATGCATTTCAACAATTTGCAAAGTTTTAATTCGATTTCATAACTGCGTCTGGGAGAAGTCGTCGCGATATGCCATCAAGCGTTTTGTGTAAAAACAAAAGTGAAATCAAAAACAGCCCGCTTATCCAAACTAAGCATATAATCAAATAGCAACAAGTATGAAGAAACTCCTACTTTCTTAGATGCTTCAGTATACGCTTCCATCAGTTTATGTGCAGGTTTCTTTTTCAACCTCGCAACCATCTCATCTGGATCCTTTTCAGTGATTTTTAATTCTTCAAGCATCAACTTCCTAAACTCGTCGTGATCAGATTTGCACAAACCTTAAGGAAAATAAAAATAAATGAGAACCAAATTTGCTTTGAAACATTAGACTGCATTGGTATGTGTATTTATTACCTGGCATAGTAGCTGTACCGCTGTGTGTAATTGCTCGATGGAAATATCCACGAGACACTGGAGACAACATATGAATTCCAACTGATGCTGCACCAGCGCTTTGCCCAAAGATAGTTACGTTGTCGGGGTTTCCCCCGAAAGACTTAATATTCTCCTTGGTCCATCTGCATGGTTCCAAATTAGAAACAGCATTAGGATAATAATTAAACACTGGCATTTACTCCAATGCTTTATGTTGATCAAAGAACCCCATGTTCCCCTTCCATTTTGTATCCTTTCCGGCAGTAAAGAAACCAAATACATTGACCCTATAATTTGGAATGACCACAACAACATCGTGCATGCTGCATATGGTTTGACCGTTGTAGCCAATAGCAGAACCCATGGCGAGACCACCTCCGTAGAACCACACCAACACCTATCAGGAAATGAATATATTATATTATACGGTTAAAATGCATTATGTCGGTCCGGCAGCCTGTACACAGAGCATTTTTAGGGGAGTAACCTGGAATGCTTTATTTTAAACATAATCGAAGGTATGTGGTTGAAATTTTCTTCTTTTTTTATTTTATTTGCTATTGATTTTCTTGACTTTTTAGGTGAATTTTATTTGTTTGCAGTTCCCGCCCACCTTTCTTTTCTATACTCATTGTTAAAGTATTTAAGTATTGCCCAATTCCAACGAATAAAGCAGTCGGTTTTATGTTTTTGGTTTAACATTCCTTTGGTTACGAGCCAAGAATGGATAGCGTATATATAAAATATTCAGTACTATGCTTTGGATCGAAACGAGAAAGCTTGACTTGACGTCTGGGCTCTTAGTCACTCATGTAAGCTTTAATAAACTACCAAAGTAATACCTTACCGGCATGTTTGCGCTCGGGTTTAAGTTGTTGGTGTACACGTTGAGGTAAAGACAGTCCTCGCTAATTGCGTGCAGATCCTTTTTGGGAATATCTTCAACGACGATGTACTTACTCAGCGAATCCGTAAGTGTAATATCTTGATACGGTGACGGAATAGTACGAGTTCCGTCCAGCACTCCGTTCCATGGTTCGACACTATAACACACTAGGAACTAAATAATAACTTGCCAACAGTTAGGTACTTTATAAAGTTTATCTTTAGAGGAAAGTTTATCTTTTATATTTATTTTTTTATAAAAAAAAGTTTTATTTAACCAAATAGAAATCTCTTACTCTTGTGGACGCTCAAATCGCAACTCTCCAACCGGTGGCTTCGCAAATGGGATCGAACTGAATTTATAAACTTGCTTGGAGTTTGGAAACTTAGACGATCCGACGACCTTTCCTCGAACGGCACCTTTGGCAGTTTTCACACACGGCGAGTCGCTCATAACGAGATGCTATTACTTGCTTAATTTCTAAGATAGGTAGCTGTACACAATAAAAATATTTTTAACAGTATCCTGGCAATTCCCAACTGTGCACTCTAAATTTCAAAGTAGTGCCTAATTCCCAACGACATCCTATTTATACAATGCAGTCTCACCATATATGTCCCCAACAAAATCATCCAGACTCACCAAATCTGACCCCGACAAAAGCATAAAGTCAAGAGGAGATTTACCTTACGTACCTAATATGGCGGTGTCGGTATTATGCGTTGTGTCTAATGGCTTGAATCAATATGACGTAAACATAAATCCTACAATGCCATTCATATTGGCCTTTTAAGGCTAAAGCGCCTACGTCACGCTTAGTTAAACTTTAACTTATTGATATAATTGCAGCTTAACAAAGTCCAGTGCGTTAACTACAACCACTTGGTTTTATATTAATAACAAGCTGCAAAGTTTCATTTTTAGTTTCTAATCTAATCATTTTTTTCCTATCCACAATTTGCAACTAAAACAAACCATAATATAGGAACACGAAATTATAAAACAAATCGTAAGTAAGATGTCTTATCGGACAATAAAAATTACTAGCGTGTTCGAAAACACTTATCGCAGTTTGTACAACCTTTCCTTTTGTCGATGTGCGAGTCAGTTATGTCCTTGGCCAGGGTATTCAGCGGAGCAAGTGGGTTAATGGGTTATACTAAAACTAAATAAAAAATCATTATAATGTAACACACTATAATGGTTTACGCGTGTAATAACGCTTCCTCGTATTCGCAAGGAAATCATTCTTACGAGTGTTATCACCATCGTTGCTCAG
The DNA here is from genome assembly GCA_000149265.1 of Ciona savignyi. Taxonomy (NCBI): domain Eukaryota; kingdom Metazoa; phylum Chordata; class Ascidiacea; order Phlebobranchia; family Cionidae; genus Ciona; species Ciona savignyi. The sequence goes on along the minus strand of CH002141.1, from coordinate 512,135 downwards.
TTCACGAAGATAAACATGAATATTAACCATACCCCATGTTTCACATATTTTTTATTATACTTTTTTGTACAATCCTGTAATATTTTGTTCCTTAAACAGCCGAATTTCGTTTTATTTCACAACACTTTTATATTCGTTCAGTGAGCGCTTTATTTTTTCTCATTCAACTTATTCGTGGAATAGCATTGAGATTTGTCCGGCCCGTTAGTCTAATGTCCGGCCCGTTAGTCTAACGGTTAAGTGCGTCGCCTTTCAATCGAAAGGTTGTAGGTACAAAACTGGTCGCTATAGCTAGTCGGTTGTGTCCTTGGGCAAAGCACTTTACGGACATTGCCTGAACCCAGCAGATTAATGGGTTCCACCAAATTGAAGATACGTGTATATCATATAAAATACACGGCAATAGCTCCGGAAACCCGACGATGGGCGCGAGGTGATCTGACGATTGCCCGTGTGTTAACCTCTTGGTTTTCCCATTCACGGGAATAAAGATGAATATCCTATCCTATATCCTATCGCTATATCCTAATGTCAAATTAATATGTCACTTCTAATTCTTATTAAAATGTTTCATCCTAAATTCCTTGCATTTATAATTTGTTTAACCATTTTTTTCGTTTTGGCATGCTTTTAGTTACCATCATATGATTTTTTCAGTCGGGAAATAAGTATTATTAAAGTGCGTTATGTTATGTACAGGTAATTCAATTTCAATTAGTTGATGATTTATTCCCTGGTAAGTGTGTTTGAAAGGGATAAGTATTTAACATATATTAGTGAAATTCATTTATTTTTTCCGCTTTGGTCCACTCGCTTTACAGACCACACCTCCTAAAGCAACACCCATCAGTATTAGCCACACTTTACTGCACCCTCTCCTTTAGGTCTTCATATTGCTACATATTTAAATAATTTGCATTTTATACTAAAACCTTTTTAATTCAGTTATATTTTGTTGTAATTTTTAGATTTTATTATATAAGGTTTAAAAGTAACTTCAGTTATATATAGTAATTATGGGTCCCAATTGAAAAATTGGGACACATATTGTTTTTGTCCGTTTTTTTTCGTTTTTTTTCGTTAAAGGTTTGACAGGCATGGAATGTCGCCCCGACATCTACCAGAAGGAATAATGGAATCGTAATGAAACTTAGCCATTTGTTAGACAACATGGTCTAGATATGCAGAAACCAAAAATTTGGGTGATAAATCAAGGGGAATTCCCCTGGGAGGTTAAAAACCAAAACGGTATTTTTTATTAAAAATTTAGCTTTTTGTGGCATAGCGCTTAAACGGCTGCTTCAATTTAAATAAAGCTTTGTCATTTGTTAGACAACATGGTCTAGATACGCAGGAGCAAATTTGTGGGTGATAAATCTAGGGGGACTCCCCGGAGACGTTAAAATCCAAAATGGTTATTTTTCTAATTAAATAGCTTTTCGGAACATAGCGTTTAACCGGCTGCTCTAATTTTGATCAGATTTGGTGGAATACTAGATCGTTAGCCACCCTGTGTCGCTTAAAAGAAAGAAAATATTTACTTAGAGTAACTCCCTTAAAAACGAAGATATGTTCCTGACTCATGATTGTGACAAGCATGCCACATTGCACTGACATCCCCAACAAGGATTCGTCAAATCGGATTAAAACTTTAAGAATTGATAGTTAACACGCGTGTGAGATTTTCGAACATTTTACCACAAATGTTTTAATTTAAGCTTCTTGTCACGCGCTGTAGTATAATGAAGGTTAATTCCCAAAACAGCCCGATTGAGTTTCATTATTTCGGGGGAATTCCACTGGGCTTAGTGATTAATTTCTGTTTTTACATATTTGAGTAATGTTATCAAAGTTAGGTGTTTGTTAGATAATCTAACAAGCAGTTTTAATCCGCTTTGGCGACTCCTTGTTGAAGATGTCGGCGCGATATGGCATGCCTGTTACAATCATGGTTTTGAAACAAGTCGTAATTTTTAGGGTATTACCCTAGGTATTGTATTTCTTTTTGCCAATGGTACAACGTCGGATAGGGTACTAACATTTTAGCCGACCAAGCGCTATGCCCTAAAGAGCTTATTTTAGAAAAAATACCGCTTTGGTTTTTCAACTTCCAGGGGAATTCCCCTAGGTATTTTACCCAAAATTTTGGTTTCCGCATAACTAGGCCTTGTTGTCTAACAAATGGCAAAGTTTCATTGCAATACCATTACGTTTTCTAGTAGATGTCGGAGCCACAATCCATGCCTGTCACAATTATGATTTGAGAAAAAAATCTTACTTTTTAGGGTATTTTCCTAGTTAATTTTTTTAATTCTTTTAAGTGTTTTATCAGTGGCCAATGCACTCACATTTGATCAAATATAGTTTAAATTGGAGCAGCCATTTAAGCGCTCTGCGCAAAAAAGCTAATTATTTAAAAAAAATACCGTTTTGGTTTTTCAACTCACAGGGGAATTTCCCTGGGTATATTACCCAAAATTTTGGTTTCCGCATATCTAGAACATGTTGTCTAACAATTGACAAAGTTTAAATGCAATTTTAATACTTATTCTGTTAGATGTCGGGCCACAAGCCATGCCTGTCACAATCATGATTTGAGAACAAAATCTTATTTTTTAGGGTATTTCCCTGGGTATTTTTTAAATTTTTTTAGGTGTTTTATCAGTGGCTAGTGCACTTATATTTTATCAAATCTAATTGAAATTTAAAGCAGCCGTTTAAGCGTTATACGCAAAAAGATCTAATTTTTTTTTTAAATCCATTTTGGTTATTTACCTCCCAGGGGAATTGCCCTGGATATATTACCCAAAAGTTTGTTTTTTTTGCATATCTAGGACATATTGTCTAACAAATGACAACGTTTTATTGCGATTCCATTACTTTTTCTAGTATATGTTGGGGCCACAAGCCATATGGCATGCCTGTCACAATCATGATTTAAAACAAAATCTTATTTTTTTAGGGTATTTCCCTAGGTAATTTTTTTAATTCTTTCAAGTGTTATATCAGCGGTTAATGCACTTACATTTCACCAAATTTAAACAAAAAGAGAGAAGCTGTTCAAGCGCTATGCCTCAAAAAGCAAAATTTTTATTAAAAAATACTGTTTTGATTTTTAACGTCCCAGGGGAATTCCCCTAGATTAATTACCCGAAATTTTGGCTTCTGCATATCTTAACTACGTGGTCTAACAAATTACCGAGTTTCAATATGATTCCATTACCCTTTCTGGTAGATATTGGGTCCACAAGCAATGCCTGTCAAGCGTTTGACAAAAAAAAAAAAAAAAAAAAAACGGACAAAAACAATATGTGTCCCATTTTTCCAAATGGGACCCATAATAACTACATACACAGTGTATAAAATACAAAATGTGGTTAGGGACCCTGTAGCATGAATATATGGCATGCAACATGTGTTTTACAAATAGTGGTGGTTAAACACGTAGTTGACACTCTCTAAGTCTAGTTATCTTTATCTTTTTAATTGCATAGTGTAACTGCAGTTCGTTTTACAGGCTTTTCGCCTTGGTCCGATATGTTTTGTCTTAATTGATGTGACGTGAAATTTGGGCGAAAGAAGTAAACTAAAGCCTGTTTTTTGGTAATCACGCTTTAAGGCATTAATAAGATTGTCCTTTGCTAGATAAATGTCTTCTGATTATAGATGTTTCAACAGCTCATAAACGTTTAGAGTATTAGCTAACCTATGGTAGTACTGAGAATAAATATATAGATTTCTATTTGCATGAAGAAGGGTGTTTGGATTAAAATTCGCTTAGTCATATCCCACTTCACTCTCCTACTTGCAAAGGCGTAATCCAACAACCTACTTTGATATCAGACTGGGTTTACTGAGATTTTTTGGACTAGCTTTGTGATTTTATACACCACAAATCTAACTGTACCTGCGAAATTTCTATTGGGCCAAACACCCAACCAATCAAAACGAATGTGTAGATAAATCTATAAAGACCAGCATATTTGGATATTTATCTTAAAAACTAAAAAATATCAGGTTGTTTTTTTATTTAAGAAATTCAATAAGGATCACACAGTTACGTGAAATAAACATATCCGTTTGTTTTTGGATAATTACTATAATGTCAAATTATAAACGCGATGTCATACTTAGATTGGCATTTAATTTTGTCCTATTTGGTCTATGGTTTCTGTAAGAAGTTTGAAGTGATCCTCAATTAGGTTGCGGTCACTTCCAAAGGGAACTTGAGCTGTAAGATGACGTTTATCTGATGACTTGTAAAGTGGCCATTCGACTGGAACTTTCTGACCCTTGTTAGGATTTCTAGAAATATAATTTTTTTTATTGGTTGTTTTGTTCAGTATATTACCAAAGGACAAATTTGGATAATATTTGTGATTGATTTGTGTCTTTTTGTTGGGAAATCTACACCTACATTATTAATTGATGCGTTTTATTCGTAGTTCAGCGTGGTTTTAAACAACTGACATTTTATTAACGCCTTAAAAGCGTTTTAATGTACGACATTATTAGCTGATATATCACAAATGTATTTTAAATCCTTGGCTCATTTTTAGAACTACTGCTATAAAAGTTTCTATGCAAAATTACATAATTAGATATCTATATATTCCTAGCTTTTTACTCTTACCCAGTTGTAGCAAAGTTAACAATGTACTTCATCCATTGTTCCGTCATTTTTTGTTCATCTTTGGTAAATTTGACTTCCGCTGACATCTTGGCTGATGAGTAGGGAAATCCCCATGTAAATATGATGTCATCGCCGTGGTCACATTCGCAGAAATCGGCCTTCATGACTAAACTGTCCGATAAATTATGTTCTTTGCTGTGGGAATGCGCCGGAGTCTGGGTCATGTAGTAAACGTAACAAGGGTGTCCAGAATCTGCGAAAGAAATGTGTTTGGCTTATTTTATATTAAAAATTACATTGATATGTCTTTTTATATTTCATTTTTGACGTTTTTAGTGAATCGTATCATATGAATTTTTACCCTCTTTGATAGATAGTCATTCTGCTCGGTTTACCTGCATGACCTTTTGCTTGAAGAATTGTAGGAACAACGAACAACATATCTGCCATAAGTTCCCCTCCTACTTTACTCCATTTTAATTTGTCATCTACTGAATACTTCTTCGCGTATGTGTCCATCATAAACTTCGCCACTTCAGTCTGTTTTTCTTTCTTTGTAAATTATATGAGTTTATTGGCCTAACAAATTGTTTTTAAGTTGTCAACTCAGAACAACTTTTGTAAAGTGCCATTTAAATCCGACTCAGATACAGCTATTATCACCATATACTCACTGTATATGGTTTATCCATGAGCATCCACTGTAATAAACCAAGAACAGTTTCTTCCGACGCTCCACTTTCAAACTCAGCTATCATGGGAGAGAGAATACCAAATTCCTCTGTGTTATTGCATCCGGTCATAAAAGGAACTGGTGCAGATATGGTTGAATTACGGATCAGCTGTGACGGGTATTCAGGTACGAATTCCCCGTCGATGCTGGCTCTGAATGGCCCCAGAGGCATCTGTCGGATATTGAATTAATTAAACTTGAGTTAAATTTATTTTTTTAGATCTTAACATAATGTCAAAAAATCTTACAATCCAAATTTAAATACAAATCTTAAGTTTTTCGAATATTTCTCTGGGCAGTTTTAAACTTTCGTTATACATTTGAAGTTTTTAGATATCTAGATCATATTTATTTACAATTCAGACTAATTAAGTTAGATTTTATGAATTCTTCTGGCTAATAAAATTTTCGTTTATCTTGTGCTTGAAAAATTGTTTAACGGGCGAACATTTCAACCAAAGCAATTTAACTAGAAGCTTGTTGTCCAACGGTTTATGCTTAAATGAATAAACGTATATATTTTTAATGTAAGAAAACCCAATGCGCTTATCACTTAAATTACGATTTTGCACATTTAGTCAATTCTTTCCAACAATTTGAAAGGTTTTTAGTTGGTTTGTTAACTGCTTCTTAGAGAAGTCGTCGCGCTATTTCAACAAAGCGTTTTTTGGTTGAAATGAAAGCGAAATAAAAAACATCTCCCTTATCCAAACGGGGCATATATATTAAAATAGCATCCAGTATAAAGGTGTAAAAATTAAACTCCTACCTTTTTTGATGCTTCTGTATACGCTTCCATGAGTTTATGTGCAGGTTTCTTTTTTAACTTCGCAACCATCTCATCTGAATCCTTTTCAGTGATATTCAATGCTTCAAGAAACAGCTTCCTAAATTCGCCTTGATCAGATTTGCACAAACCTTAAGAAAAATAAAATTAATTTAAAACAAAATTTGCCTTAAAAACATTAGACTGCATTGGTATGTGTAACATCTGTGTCGTAATATGTTCATATCGTTTGATAATTAATTTTTTTTTAATATTCATTGTTTGCCCCTGCTGCTGGACCCGGTGATCCCAATATTTTAAGGTTGTTTGTTACGTCACAAAAACTTGCCTAATTTATCTTATTGACTCGTGTCATTGTACTTTCTATTTGAATAAGTATTAAACGTTTAACAGAAAGTGTTTTAATGAAGCTAATTGAATTAATTTACTGATTAGATACCTTCATCGATAACCAGTTGGTAAGTAGAGTTTTTGTCACTTTTACTGATCGTAGATATTCTTGGCGCTATATTGATTTTTCATTTTGTTTACAAAAAAGTATTTTATACCGGAAAGAAAGTGTTGTTCGCGTTAAAACTTGACAATTGTGCTGGGAATTTCCAGTGCAGCCTAGAGTAGCAATTCTCGGCGAAGGCAGGTTCGCTAATACAGAAGAACATATCGTATGTTACTACCTGGCATAGTAGCTGTACCACTGTGTGTAATTGCTCGATGGAAATATCCACGGGACACTGGCGACAACATATGAATTCCAACAGATGCTGCACCAGCGCTTTGCCCGAAGATAGTTACGTTGTCGGGGTTTCCCCCGAAAGACTTAATATTTTCCTTGGTCCATCTGAATGGCGCCAATTTAGAAACAGTATTAGGATAATAATTAAACTCGGGGATTTACTCCAATGCTTTATGTTGGTCAAAGAACCCCATGTTCCCCTTCCATTTTGTATCCTTTCCCGCAGTAAAGAAACCAAACACATTGACCCTATAATTCGGAATGACCACAACAACATCGTGCATGCTGCATATGGTTTGACCGCTGTAGCCAATAGCAGAACCCATGGCGAGACCACCTCCGAAGAACCACACCAACACCTATCAGAAAATGAATATATAATAAGGTATAAAATGCATTATATCAGTATGGCTAACAAAAATTCCGATTTTGTCTGTACCCAGTGAATTATTTTGGAGAGTAACCTGAAATGCTTTATTTTAAACTTAAACGAAGGTTTGCCGTTGAAATTAATTTATTTTCTTGTTTTTATGTTTTATGTGCATTTCATTTTCTAGCTTTTTTTAAAGTGGTTATTTCTTTTTACAGTTCCCGACCAACTTGCATATTCTCATTGTTTTAGTGTTGCCCCATTTCAACCGATATCGGTGTTATGTTTTTTTGTTTAATAATCAATCAGCTATCAGACATGAATGGATAGCATTTATAAAATATATAGACTTATGTTTGCGAGAAAGCTTGATTTGACGTCTGGACATTCTCACACTTATTCATGTAAGCCTATAAATGAACTTCCAAGGTAATGTCTTACCGGCATGTTTGCGCTCGGGTTTAAGTTGTTGGTGTACACGTTGAGGTAAAGACAGTCCTCGCTTATTGCGTGCAGATCCTTACTGGGAATATCTTCGATGACGATGTACTTGCTTAGCATTTCAACAACTTTAATATCTTGCATCGGTGACGGAATAGGCCGAGTTCCGTCAAGAACTCCGCTCCATGGTTCGGCACTAGAACAATCAAAATGATTCCTAGTTGACAGCAACGGGTAATAATATACAACGAACATACAGGGAACACCATAATAACCTGCCAGCAGTTAGGCACTTTTACCCGATCAATATTTATTTAGATATGAAGAGAGTTTTAATTTACCAAAAAGAAAATTAACACAGTCATTTAATATATCTCTTACTCCTGTGGACGCTCAAATCGCAACTCTCCAACCGGGGGCTTCGCAAACGGGATCGAACTGAATTTATAAACTTGCTTGGAGTTTGTAAACTTAGACGATCCGACGACCTTTCCTCGAACGGCACCTTTGGTAGTTTTTACACACGGCAAGTCGCTCATAACGAGATGCTATTACTTGCTTAATTTCTAAGATAGCTAGATGTACACACACACACAAATTATTTATAACAGTATCCTGACAATTCCCAATTGTGCAACTTTCAAAGTAGTTATTCCTAACGATATCATATTTTAAACTAAAATTCCCACCATATTTGACTCCAACAAAACATTCAGGGGAGATTCAACCTACGTACTTGATATGGTGGTTTCGGTATTATGCGGTTGTGCCTAATGGTTTGAATCAACATTTCAAAAACACAAATCCTACAATGCCAATTATTATCTTTGTCTTTAAAGACCAAGTCTCCTACGTCACGCTAAGTTAAACTTTAACTTATTGAGATGTTAATAGCTTACCAAAGTTCAGTTTGTTAGCTGCAACTATTTGGTTTTATATTATTAACAGGCTGTAAAGTTATTTTTAAGTTTTTAGTATAATCATTTTTTTACTTAACAAACTGCAAAAAGTGAAACAAATCATAATAAAAGCAGAAAATAGTGAAATAAATCGTGAATAAAATATCACATTGGACGATAAAAACTACCTGCGTGTTCAAAGTTACTTTTCGCAGCTTGCGTAACCTTCGATTTTGTCGCTGGGGAGTCGGTTGTGGGGCAGAGTACTCAGCGGTCAAGTGGATTCTGGTGCTTTATATAAAAATTACAAATAATATTTTATTGAATACAACCATTTAATATTGTATTAAATGAATCGAATATTCATTGGCTCTAATTCAAGAATTGTTTGAAAACTTATAAATCCTTTTCTGTGGATTTTTCCTCCAACCAGAATACAAATAATAAAATCAACCATTTATATATACATCGTATGTTGTATTTCAATTCGATTACCGTCGCGATCCAGTTCTACTAGTTGGGTTAAGTAGAAAGCTTAAAATAAATAATACATGATCAAAGTGCAGACGGACGCCGGGTTTGTTACAACCGTTCAGGAAATCTCGACTGACGCCTTTTCTGACCAAAAAAACCACAAACTTTTGGAGATTTTGTTATTATGATTTAATTGGGTTTGCAACTTTATGAATATTCGATGTAGGTACAAAGTAAGTGTAGTTTTACTTTGTGGTTTTAAATTATATTTTTCACTTTTTACGGCGATTGTTCTGTCGAGGGGAATGGTGCTATATACTGTTACGTCATAATTGCAAGGAAAGTTTTGCTGCGCCTTGGGGCACTAAAGACAACAGACTATTTGTTACTGAGTTTCGAAGCTACAATTTATGTGCTTAATTGTTATATAAAAGAAATGAGTGCAAAATTGATTATAAACAATGATACTTTATAATAAGGTCTAAATATAGAATGTTTAAAATTGTTGAAATAATGTTTGAGGGAAAAAATACTGCAATAGTTTAGTTTCAAATTAATAGTCTTGCGACTGATGTACAGCGACTAAACGTTGGCCTAAGTTCGGCTAAAATGCTTCCAAGCAATCAGATTAGAGCTAAGTGCCCATTTCATGTTCTCTGTCTTTGCGCTAACGTAGTTAGGGTGTAACATTTTGCCCTTGAAAGAAAAGGACCTTTCTGAAAATTGGGTTTGTCATTTCGCTTACTATTCAACAGCGATTGATTTCCTACGTCGACTACTTCGTCACACCTGAAAGCCGCTTCCTTTTTCAGGCGAATTACCACGAATACAAGCTATATTCTGGTAAACATTTATAGATATTTCTGTCTCCTAGGAAGCATTTTAAAAGAAAATTTTATCAAAGCAAATATGGAGGTAAGATGTATTTTTTTGTAACATTACGTGAGGTATAAAATATCAAATTTGTTTTGCATTGGTTTCATCAAAATTATTTAAAATGAATTAGGTGCGTGCATTATTATTTTATATAAGCTTGAAGAATTATAGTGTGGGTGTGCATGTTTTGATATGTCGATTACTAGATGCTTATATGTGATTTTGACAAAAAATCGATAATGATTTTGATTGAAAAACGCTTTTTGATTTCTGACGACGATATCGTATAGTAGAAGTAAAAGAAAAGAGTGTTTTTGAATATTGAAAAATGTCCTTTTAGCAACATCTATGACATTTAGTATATATTGACGTTTTTGCTTGAAATCTTAAAAAAACGCATACACTATTTTCCGAAAATGACATGCTTGCTTCTTTAGGTGTTTGGTTTTATTCATAGAAATGCTCTGTTACTGTTAGTTTTAGCGGGCAGTTCCATTCAACAGATAGATTTTAGAACCATAACCGCTCGTTAAAACGTTAATTGCTGACTGTAAAATGTCACAAAAGTTTTTAGTTCGAAGTGTCGTGGAGCATAATACCATGCCCGCTGGTGCAGTCTATGCTAAAGAGGTGGCGTCCGTTTAATTACGGTTTAAAAAGGTGTGAAATAGTTATGTGGCTGGAGGTATATGTAGTCGAGTAGCGAATTGGTAATTCCGAAAAGTGGACGGAGGCATTTTTTAGTTAGAATTATTAGGCGAAGTAGCTTGCCGTGATCGCTAATTGCAAATTCTAGTTTGCACATTAGGGCCTACATGTAAATCAACATATTAAAGCAGGAAGCATTATCAAACATCATTTAAAAAAATGTCGTTGTACAAAATTAACTTTAAATCACCCGGTGCAGCGTATATCAAGTGAATCAAAATATAACGAACATCGAAGACAAAACAACATAAAAGCAATAGCGTTATTTTGTTCTGTCAACATCTGTGCTTATATGTTTCGCTTTAATTAGGCTTTTAAGAGCTAAGTTCGGATGGTAATCGTCTTATCAATTTGGAACGTCACAATCTTGATTCGCTTTGCTAAATGGCCGAATTGTGCGTCATAGGTTCATTATGATCAAGAGTGACGCTGCGCTTGGGCAGTGGAGTGCGTAGTTACGCCCACTGACAGGAAAATAACACTTTCGTCCGTCGTATTTTTAAGTAGGCCGAGTGGACATGGTATGTCATAACCACTCAGTTTTCTGTAACGGTTTTAATCTATTCTGCCGGTTGCACACAATCTTGTATTTTGTAAAGATCACTTGTATTTTTTATTACTTTGACGTAAAGGTGGATAACACCGGAGACATAAGATTTGACAGAATCAGTCGCCTTTAGGCACCATCGGTTAGTTTCCTTTCGTATTGAAATAGATATGAATCCGAGCTTATCTGTTTAACTTTAAAGTAGTTTGGATTTAGAGGTGAAAAGTTGGGGGAATAAATAAGCAGAACACGTAGCGGTGAAGAGGGTCATTCTTTTCTCAGTAGTCACAGCGCCTCGGGAGTTTTGTCAGTCTATTGTTTTTATCGTTTTGTTGCAGCGCGTAATTCTAGTCGCAGTGAAAGAGTATAATGCCATAATAGTGTCATCATTATTGCCTTGCGTGATAAAGATCACTCGGATAAATTGTACCCAGCGATACGAGGCCTCGAGGGCAAAAATTACAAGCTTAGCTATTTATTTTTTATTTCCGTAATTTACAGCAAAATCTGACCGCAAAAATGTAGCAGAAACAATTCAATGTTTGTTTTTAGTGTGCTTAAGGATCGCGAGAACGGTTTGCTCTTTAAAATAGTTGAAATAGGTCGCAGGCCTGCCGAGATTTAATTGTGTGGGTTATTTCGAAAATACAGGCGTGGACAAACCGCTAATCTGAAAGTAACAACCTATTTTAACAAGTTTCTTATCATAATTGCTGGTCAATGTAGACAGTTTCGGACAGGTTACAATTAAAACAGAGGTCGGCTTATATAAAACGCGCAAACTTCTGTTCTGGTTGTGATTAATTATAAGTCAGCGAACCGATAGCAATCTGCAATTTTTGCAGGTGACTTTTCGAATGTCTGTACGATCGATCGCGTTACTAAGATTTCGCAACAGGTTTAGGAAAGCGTGAATGATAGATCGATCGAAACCTGATAGAATGTTAGATGAAATGATTAGGTTTGTTCTTCAGATTGCGCCCAACTATTTTCTCGCTGCAAATGTGTAGCCTCTTTAAAGAATGCGTGTTTAAATCGATGAATGTCTGTTGAAATCGATACATTTTGCTGTATTTGAGGACTTATATCACTGTGTTTGGAAATATACAATTTCCTTTTAATAACAGTAAAAAAGGAAAATATCCATTTTACTTTTTTTTATTTCCAGATATTTTCGCTCAGTGAGTATGCCTACGAGAAATCCAATCATCCCGGGCACGAACAAGCGCACCATACTGAGGGCGCTGCACAATGAAATGAAAGAAAAGAAGATAATTACGCAATTTAAACCTACGACAAACTATTCCGATACTACGTCATCAGGTATCCATAGTAACAGCAGCAGCGAAGCGAGTGACGTCAACGAAGTGACTAGCTTCAAGAAAGCAGGAAACAGGACGAAGATGACACGCACGGCGCTAGAGAGCGACAACGAAGATAAAACGTTGGACGCTCGCGATTCTGTCGACACGGACGACAGCACAGGCACAGATGACGGAAGTGACGCAACAGACGAAGAGACTACAACTTCGAACAATGAGTCTTCCGACGACAACGAGCAGAAAGAGGAACGGTACATGCCGCGCACTTGGATCGTTGCAAACAACAAAACGGAAAACAAGGAGAAACGAAAGCGATACATTCGGCCAAGTAATGGGGTACCCCGGCCGCAAATGCCCAACGTTGACGCTGCGAAACAGTTTGGCCAGAATAACAATTCGAATACTTTGGAGGAGCTGCTCCGGAGGAGAATAAAACAAGAAGAGGAATTAGAGTTTAGCTTGGAGGAACGGAGGCAAATCACCGAGGGCTACAATAAGTTTGTATTGAACGGACCAACGCAGAAACAAGGAACCGCGTTTGGGAGTAAAAAAGAAGTGGCGAAAAAGCATCTTCAAAACGGGGATCCGGATATTGAATTTCCGCTAGAAAAAGCTGCATCCGGAGAAGAGTTGAAAGGCGTCCGGGAAGCCAGGAGACTGGAACAAGCGGCAAAGCGGAAAACGAAGGCGGAAAAACGTTCCGTGTCCGAAGCCAAGTTGGCGGTCGGGGAGGCTAAACTGAACGAGTTTGAAGCTAAACTTCGAGCCAGGCAGTCCAAGATCGACGAACGGCACGCCAAGTTATGCAGGAGGCACGCCATCTTGAAGCAAGCGGAGGAACGGTTGATGGCGCTCGAGGCGAAGTTGGATGATGATGAGGAGAATCATAGAGACCGGGAGAGGAGAGTGAAGAACCGGGAGCGCAGAGTCCGACAGGAGGAGGCAGGGCTGCAGATCAAGGAATCGTCGTTGAAGAAGCGTGAGGAGAAGGTCTCGGAAAACATTCGCGACATCGAAAGAAGAAAAAAATTGGTGGAAGAGAAAGAAGAGCTCTCAAATACGATGGAGGAAATAATGAAGAAACGAGAGAATCTGCACAGAACCGATGACAGCACGAAGAAACCTGGCGTGATTGGAACGTTCGGAAAGAAACTCATGCGCGCCAAAAACGAATTTACCTCATCCAATGACGTCAGACTGCGAGAGAATTCGTCGTCGCTCGTACGGAACCAGAATCGTCGCTCCACCGGCGCGTTGACGTCACATCCGGTGCCGGTTCCCCGCAAATCGCTAGAAAAGCGCGAAACGGCGGAGGAGCGAAGAGCGCGCTCGAACAGTATCAACTCCGATTCGGTTTTCGAAGAGAAAACGAGTAACGGAAAGAAAACCAAAACACAGAACACCAAGAAACTAGCCTCTCTGCCACGCCATAAAGAAAAAACAACTGTCGTTGGACTTTGGTTATAACATTCTTTGGCGCGAAATGACAGCTAAATTTACGCTAAAACACCTAGTTCCATGAAATCTATATTGACGTTTTAACTGCATGTGCATTTTCCTAAGATTATACTTAAAATACTTTCGTTTATACCGATAAGTATGCTTATGAAGAAAACATACACTACTGAGCAGTGAATACCAAAGACCGAAACTGCATATAACTAATTTCAGCTCTTTTTTTGCTATTTCTTGATATTAACTTTTAACTATTTTAGTCTTATTCTGATGTACATATTTCGGAATGTATGTGTCGTAGATTTTTTATTGTATTTTAATAAAAGGAGAAAAATGCAGAAAATATGGTTAGAAAACATTTACCAACGAAAACATTTACCAAAAGGCGCAAAGCTGGTACAATGTTTTTCCCTTTTTTCGCAAATCAAAATAAAAGGAAATAAAATTACAATTCACAGGTTTTTTTCAGCACCGCCGTCGGTGCCTACATTCTTTGGTAAACCATTGGATTTAAACGGGTAAGCAGAGTCGTGCATATACTTTAACAGAGGACCTACACCATAGTGTGTTAGGGTATATGAGGTTTAGAACAGATGATGTGATTACCGATGGATGTTCCATACGGAGGATGATCAATTTTACTACTCTACGAGAATTCGTACAACTCGTCACTTCTACGCAATCGAGGATGCGCTACGGAATGCGTCACCACGGAGACGTTAGTCCGTTTTCGCTTCAACGACAAAACAACAACGAGCACAATGATCGCGATAGCTGTGAGAAGAAACAGGGCGAGACAGAGTTTTTTCTTCCGGTATTTATGCTGCAGCTTCCCCGCCTTTTTAAGCATCTGGTTGCTCGCTTCAATGTAGTTGGATGCGAGGTTAACGTGATGTTCGATTCGATCAACTATCGCTCCTTGCTCGTGCACAAGTGATGACACCATGAGATAAGCTTCGTGCAGCTGGTTGATGCTTTTCTAACATAAAAATATTGGTAATGTTAAGGCTTTGGTGCACTACGCATTTGTAGGGTTAAGTCTTTCGTGTACTCTATACGTCAGCTAAGAATGAGCTTAATTGCAAAAAATAATGGCAACGAGGTCGCTTGGATAATTTGCCTTATCAGTAATTTGTCAGATGGACAATCGGATGGTGCCATGTTCAATACCTACCAATTGCTTTTCACTTGGGTAAGGGAACATAAACAGCCATAATAGATTATGATATGAGTGGTTCAAATTAAAGCAATAAAAAACCCACTGTTTAAAATAGCTTTCGTAATTGAAGTGATGGCATGCAGTACTGGAATTGTCCAAGTGTAATGTGCATTTCCCATGTAAAACATCACCATCATAATTTGTACTAAATCCTACTTTAAACAGTGTATGCACCCAATGTACTCAGATGAAACAACAACAAATACAGGCTGTAAAACTAACCTCGAGGGCAAGAATTTCATGTTCGAAAAATTCCATTTCTTTCAGCTTGGCTCTCATGTCTCTACTCACTTGCGTGTCATCAACTATATCACCGTGTAGCAGAGGAACAGTTTCCCCTTCTTCAATTGCTCTGTGTGTAACATGGGGTTAAAAAAATAGAAACAAATAGTAGAGAACACTTCATACCTTTCAATGTCCTTTCGGTCCATATTGCGACCAATTATCGACATTTGCCGTTCAATTCGAGTTTGGACAATTTGGTTGTAGATTTTCTGGGTTGTATAATACTCCCGGACCACCGACACCAGTCTACGTAGTAATGGTATTAAAATATTTGATTCTTTTTTTTTAAATAACAATTTGTGAGTGTTGAAGAAGGTTCAGTAAAGTATAGCTTTGTTAATATTCAACGGTTTGTATAAATACAATAGCTCATAATATCGAACAACGTTGACTAAAATAATTTGTTGACTGTAGACAAAGGGTTGCAGATTCGAAGGTAGTTGGTTGTGTCCTTGGGCAAGACACTTAACAGACATTGCCTAACTAAAACCAATGGAATAATGGGTTCTACCAAATTGAAGGAAGATCTAAATCATACAGAACACATTGCGGGAACAAAACATATCCTATGCTATCCTAACGATACAAAAATCAAATGGTTAATAAAATGGATCAAACTTAAGTAGAAAGGCTAGTAAATTGCTGTCAAGTGTTTTTTAGAAACTAAAGTAGAAAGTTTATTAACAGTGTAGAAAATTAAAATTTGCTTTGCGCAAGTACATCATACCTGTAGGAAAGCACACTGTGCAGAAGCATTTGCATACGTAGCTGACAAGGCAGGTATGTTGTGTCGGAAAATGGCATCATCGTACCGGATCCAAGCCTGTGCCACGACACCTTGAGGAGAGAAAATCAAATGTCAAAATGATAAATGTTTAGCAGTACTGCATTACTGTTTAGTTCACGAATAAGTGATCAAGTATACTACATAACTTTTAGTACATGAATAACAATCAAAAAGATGATTTTGAATTACTTTTTGGTACATGAATAAATAATTAACTAGATGATAGATAGATGAATGTTACGGTTTGGTTGAAATTCAATAAATAGTTTCAAATTAAAGTGAATTTGTGTTTGTACATTCTCTCACTAAATTTAAGTCAGAATCTTTTATATTCAAGTTAAATTTGCTTTGTCTGGGTAATGGTTAGTATCGCTCAATGAATGTGTGTTGAACCACTAGCTGCAGTATTAAATGGGAGCAGACTAGATCCATATGTATTAATGGAAATTAGATTGTCTTTAGTCTAAGCCTGATGCAAAAGTCTTTAACACATGTTTCTTGATACCAATGGATTAATGAGTGAAACAACCATAAAAACAACTAGCAATCTCATGATTACACGCCACACTGCAACAGTTCAATTGCTTTAAATAATTGTCTTATTTTACTGCATTTCCCAAACCTGGGATAACCATGACACGAAGTATTTCATGTTATGGTCATTAGAATTTTGATTTTGAGTTAGAAACAAAAGTGTGACTACTGTAGAACATTTCATTTCATTAGTATGGGCGGGTCTACGGTAGCCCTGGAACCAGGAATTTAGGCCAAAGAAGGCACATTACTCCAGCGCCCTGAGCTAACATGGATCCAGGATATAGCGGTTAAGTCGGCCCTGGTCCTGAATGAAGATGAATAAATGTAGAACATGAACAAAACATCAATCTTACATGATCATGGTGAAGTTTGGATGACGTGCGCAACTTAAACCACTTGGAAGGTGTCTACTGACAGAACAACATGCAGATTTAAAATCAAAGAAATAATTCGTTATTATGATCAAGTGGTTAGCTTATTGCAATAATGGTGTTAGTGAAAAATGGAAGGAATTGATTGGATAAAAAAGATGATTGGTTAGATGTAATAGATATGTTACTAGTAATCAGTACACATTAAAGCATGCAGAAATTTTTGTAACTGTATATTGATGAAAAATCAGTAATAATGAATAATTTGGTAATGCTTTGTGATAAGAAACAAGAAAAAACATCATATAGGCCTAATATAAAGAATGGATACCGATTTTTTTAATTAAATGACATAGAAGTAATGTAACTTTGTAGAATGAAAATTTTCTTTGAAATGTTATGAAAAATAATTAAAAAGAAGATAAAAAAGAAGAAAAATTGCGAGTTTCAGTGATTAAGTTTACATTCCAACTAACCTGTACAGAGGACGTAGTCTGCTCCCATTTTACGCTGATGTCATCACGACTGTCGTGGTTATCAGACTTGGAAAGTGACGAGTAATGAAGCATTTCTTTGTCACTTATCTCCATTCTTCTAAGAATTGTTTTGGTTTTTCTCGCAAGCGCACTGAATCGGTCCATGGTACGGGTTGTCTGAAGAGATAAAAATAACATATTGCAAAAATTGGCGGAAATTATATGAATGGATTTTGTCATTTATCTTCAGGTGGATAAAAAACCTGTGTTTAAACGCCACAAGGAGAAAAATCATTTTGGCATTGGGAGGTTTTCCTTTGCCAGGTTGTAGGCTTAAAAACAGCTGTGGCTCATTTCTTGTATCTGTGGCTCATTGTTGGAAAAGGCACTTAGTACACATGGTCTAAACTATGTGACAATGTGTTAAACTAAAACAGTAGATCTGTTGCAAGCATATACAACATGTTGCAACAGATTTGGTAACTCAACAATGGGTAACCACAGCACAGGGTAATCTAGCAATTGTTAGTTTGATTACGTGTACTACATCAGCTTCCAGAAATAAACATAAATATCTTATTAACAGAGCTATAAAAATAAGACTAAAACTTTAAAAATAATACAGAAACGTTTTTATTTTCACATATTAAGACACTTAGTCTTGTTAATACTAAAACATTTTTAAGAATGCGGGTGCAGACAATATTTCAGAATGTCAAGTGACTTGCAAGTGTGAGCTGTATCTAATACGGTAGGGAGCTTTATTTAAATGTCATAATGATAACAAATTAACTTTATATATATATATATATACAAATTACCTGTTCTCGATACTGTTTCTCGTTTAATATATTTGATCCAATGTCTTTATGTTTTCTAGTCATCTCTTGGACCATAGCTTCCATGTCTTTCAAAAACTTGATAACCTTTTCTGCCTTCAGAACAAAACAAGTTAATTTAGGTTTTAAAATTATATCCACTAAATAAATAAATTACAGGGCCTGGATGAATCTGCTCACACAGTTTCTTTTGCTAAAAGTCAGTGCATACTTCATAACAAATAAATACAAAACACTCCTAATTCACCATCTTTATCTTTGTGTCAAATAAACGAATAAATAATAATTTTTTCTGTAAAAATTATGGAAAAATATATTTTTTATACCCACGACTTGAGTCCGCGTATATTTAAGTCAGCTTGGAAATAGTCCATGGGTTAAAAATGTTAAGAACCACTGATATATATGAATATATAAGTGAATAAAGATAGTGTTACAGTTAATTAGGGCTGCTGTTATACATCATGTGTTTAGGTTGGTGCAACATCTATCTACAAAACCGCATTGAAAAGTAAAATAGACTTCACAAAAAGAATTAAGAACCAACAAGAAAATTTATTTCTGTAAGCTCTTGTAAACCATAATCATTAATCATTCCTTATTATACCACAGGAAACTTTTAAGTTTAATTAAAATGGACCATTTAGAACCACTAGATTAAGGCTAATGCTCATCATTTTAAGTCTAAGTGATGTCTGTTTCCCAATAAGCTATGCATTTTAGAATCAATAGTTCCGAATCTACATTTTTAAATTGCTCAAAAATATGCTTAAATAGCAAAAACTTGTATACTTTTTTAATCAAGAGAAATAATAGCGCATGTTTGTTTGATTAAAACCTCAATTTTCTATTAAACCGTTGACACTCTTAATTAAAAAAGACGCATAAATCCTATCTATAAACGATGGATGACATAACCATTGCACCATACTGCGAGACTTCTGTATGACAAAGAATCATTATTAATACTTCCTTTACATAAAAACCATGATGATGAAACTTAGAATTTACACAAAGCAAACACGATGATGGGGGTGTATGAATTGAAATTTAAAATCCAAAATTGCTGTTTTTTTATTTCTTGAAATAAAAATAAATTTTTAATGTACAACAAAAACAATACTGAAGCAATCTGCCATCCTAAAATGGTTTCAAGCCAATCACTGATATTGTATTAGCCTAAAATGTAACCATAACCTTCTGTATTTTTAATTATTTTATTTCTTCCTTTTTATTTAAACCAGTGATCTTCCATGTTTTTTTTTGG
>CH002141.1:470519-492276 GCA_000149265.1 Ciona savignyi | reverse complement strand
TTAGTTACAGAATTAGAGTTATCAGAGTGGCATATCAGCTCATAGCCTTTAGGGACAGTTTTCGCTTTTAAGAGAACGTTGTTTTCTACTCTAAATACAGAGTCATTTTATTTAAAACTATTCTAAAATGGGATTAAAAATTCTAGTTCTGAATATACTATTTTGGAAAAGTGTATTATTCTACTTAATACATCTACACAAACACTTTGACTTACCCTTTGAAAAAGAATAACAAGTCCAGGTTCAATTGAAATTTCTTCATGATATTCAGGTTCTTTATAAAGCGTTGGATCATTTTCAGCCAACTTAAGTAGGTCAGGTAAACGGTCGCGTATCATCACACTTTAAAACTGCAAAAAATGTAATCATTTAGCTGTCTGTATATCTTATCCTGTTCAGGCTCTACTAACTTGTTAATTATTAGCTACTAAGCGTTTTTAATAAAGAAAACTTTCCCTCTTGGGGAATAACATGCTGTGTCAATACCTCTCTAAAAACTATTTTTTCATATTGACTAAACCGACAGACAAGAATACGATAACCTAACTACAGTGCAAACTTATATTTCCAACCCACGCTGAACTTTTGAGTTGGAGTGAGAAACAGACTGCTACAATCAATCTATCGCAGGAAGATCTCTTGAGTTGCTTCCTGTTCCACGCTTCCCCTAATGCCTTATGTTCCTATAAACTATAAAGGAACATCATTCACACATTTCAATGGTTGGCGGTCACAGACTTCTTCCCTCACTACAATTTTTATTTTTTTATACATTAAATCACTAGTGTGATTTATTGCATTTTAAAATATTAAAAAATAAGGCGATGGACTGGGTCGTTATAGCACTTCCCAGTACAGTAACAACTTAAGTCAGAAAAGTGTCTGTTTATATATATAAATCAAAGACAGCTAGTTGTCAGTATTCTACCGTTCGTGAGTAATAGTCTGATTCCGGAATTAACTACTAGAAAGAAATATTTTAAACTATAGTTTATATATATTTATATGTAACATTTGTACAGCCAGACTATGATAATTTTACTAATAACTATAAATCTTTGCATACCAAAGAGAGAACTGCGCATACACAGTTATAACTGGATATATATAAATATTTTGGATAGTTATTAGTAAAATTATCATAGTAAAATTAGCCTATAAATATTTTGGATAGTCCAGGTAGATACATATATGCGATGTTTAAAAATATTCCTAATTTTTAACAGAACCCAAAATATAATGAAATAGGCTGGCCATGAAGACAGCTCTAATACTTACTAACTAATATTAAAACAATAAAACCATAAGCATAACCATACATATTTTAAATAGGCCTACCCACCAATCCTAACCCTTAATAATTTGAAATTCGAGTAGCATATATACCATACATATATATATGATGACATCTGGCCGGATTTCATTACCCGGTATACATATGGGGTATAAACTATGTGTATGCAGATTGCAGAATAGCTTATGCTTTAACAAACAGAGTTTGAACGGAGTTTTACAGCTAAACAACCATAAATAAACAGTAGTGTGGGTTTATTTTATCATACATATATACTACAAATATGTAAAAATACATTTCATTTAATCAATTAATCACATCTAACCTTGGGTATTTATTTGTGCGAACGGTTTAACTGATTGTTCTTTCGGTCATATGGAGTTGATTTTCGTGATTTTTCATCCCGTATGCTGATTTTTCTCCTCGATTCATTACGTAACTGGGAATTTTGATTCGTGCCGTTGCGTTCGTTTTTCCTGGAGCTGTCTCTTGTAGTCTGAGCAGATTTGTGTTTCGTGGAAACGACACGATGAGAATGACCGACACTCGCTAAAGTGCGATGCAGGAATTGTTTGTTCATCTTCGGGACTGTACTCTTTCTCCTATTAATGCAATGTAATATTTAATAAAAATTAATGAATATTCCAAAATGTTGCCACAATATGTTCCTTTTATCAATTAAACCTACTTTGAAAATAATTTTAAGAATTTGGGTGAATTTATAAAAAAACAGGAATGGAGCCATAAAGAAAACATGCAACATACCATCCACCAGCACCCATGGTAGACGACCGCTCTTCACCTCGTTTAGCTTCACGCAATAATTCTTGTATTGCTTCCTGCTCTAGTCTTTTCTCATCTTCATTAGGTTTGGACACACTCTTTGACGCGCCACTGGTATTTGACATTTTAAAATGTTTTTTTTTTAAGTTAGGCTTTATACAACTAAAATAACCATCTTTGTTATAAAATCTGTAAAATCAAACAACAACATTTATAAAGTTAGATTTTTGAGAATTAATCAAAACATATGGTAAAAAAACACACATTGTGGGTGGATATTGTAGGAGTGTAGGTTTAAATGTTGACAGTGATATTTAGTACTAAAGATATCAAAGGCGAAATGTTATTAAGATCAAAAGTTTTATAGGTCATATTTTAACATCGCAAAATAACACTAAAATGAAACTGCCAACAATAAATAAAAATAAAATCTGGTTTATAAAATGGCCAATCTAGCATAACGGTTTCACTTGAATTTGCATTTAGCAGCACAACTATAAGGTGGATACTTTTATTTAAATATTTATATTCCATAACATTAACAGCAGAATGTTACAAAAAATCAATAACGTTTACCATAAACCAAAAGATGTTTTCGCATAAACATGAATAAAATTGCCTAAAGAGAATAAATTACGTAGTAAAAACACTTAAACAAATAAAAAAATATGCATAAACATATATATATATAACACTATCAGTACTTATATAGGAATATATATATATATATATATCAGTACACTGATATGCAAATAAATCATTACATTTGTAATATATATTGAACAAATATCATAGCAATTGTAAGATCATAATAAAAATAAAAAGACAAGAAAAAATAAATTCTCCAAATTTTAAAGAATTATAAAATTCACCACTAACTAAGTGAATGCAAACACACTACTGCATTTCACTCTAATATCTGTTAAAAATTTTAGAGTTAATTTGGTAAAAGCCGATGGCCCACATACGAAGACAAACGTTGAATCAATTTCGCAGTTTGAAATCATTTCTCGGAGCATTGGAATTGAAATGCGGCCTTTAAAACCATCCCAGGCTTGATCTGGGTCTGACAAAACATGATTAACTAGGAATCGCCCACTAAATTGCTTTTGTAATGTTTCAAAATCGTCTTTCCATAAAATATCACGTTGCTGCTTATTAAAAAGGCCAAGTTTGACCTTTTTGTTAGTCTTGAACAGGCAATGATGGAGTATTCTAATCATTGGGGTGAAACCGGTTCCAGCTGCCAGCATAAATACCTGCTTGAAGGAAGAAATCATTTCAAGGTGAAACTTCATTTCATACGTGCCGACTGGAATCTCACTGCCAGGATTCAGATTGACAAATACGTTGCTCAAAGCACCAGTGCTATACACCTTGATTACAGCATAGAAATTTTTTGAGTCTATTTTATAACCTCCATCAGTGATGCTTGGCATTGCAACTGTGTAAGGGCGCCGGATAACAACACCATCAACATTAGTTTGGAAAAATACATGGGCACCAATTGGATGGATCATATGAGTGGAGTCTGGAAAACGGAAGTGCAAAAGCAAGGTGTCATGGGTGACATTTGATTAAGAAACAAGTGTACATGGGCGGAATCTGGTTTGAAATGATCGATTCTGCATGAGAAATCCAAAATTATCCCAATTAAGTCCACGCTTAGATTTTTTCAAAATTATTTCAATTGACTGATTTTTCTCAACAGAAATTGTGTTTTCGACTTGGTGTAGCAAGTTTATAGTGTAAGATAAGTTACTGGTTATCGATACAATATCAACATGAAGACACTTTCCATTTTCAGTTATATCACAAACAAAGTTTTCCGCTAAGACATTGGCTGAATCACTTTTAAAAAGAATCACAATGGTATCTTCATTCTGCCTAAAGTCAGTTTTAAAAACTTGAAGCACATTTCTAAACTGGGAAATCATGTTAGAAGTGCGAGCTAAATTTCCTACAGGAACAGTTAAGCTTGAGGGGGTTTTCTTTATAGTACGACTGGGCAGTTCTTGGATTAATGTTCCTATAAAAGTAGATTTTAGCATCGATTCAAAGTTAACCCAACGGTGAACTTCTTCAAACAGGGAAGTTGCATCTTTTCCAGCCCCTCTCATCAATTCACTCTCTCCACCAGGATGGTATTCAATGTACCTGTATACACCAAGAGTGTAAGTAACTTTTATGATGTCAGTATACTACTGATAACTTTTAAATGAAGGAAGGGTGATAAGAAATCATGTGTTTTTAAAATATAATAAACTCTAGGAGTTTGAAATGACCAATGTAATAAGATTTTAACAAAAGTTTTATTGTAATACAAAATAAGTTTTGTAAAACTTAGCTGTAAGTAGTGTATTTTAATTTCCTTACTCAAGAAAAACACACCGCGAGTATTTTTCTTATCATGCAGAATAGATAATATTTCCTTTGCACAACAAAAACCAACCTGGTTATATTAAAAACATAGCCTCGTATTGCTATCCACGCATCATTTGGCTTATCATGTTTCTTTAATTCTTCCATTGAAATTTGTAATGGTTTAGATCCTGTGCCACGCAAGTCCACACCAGATTTACTCAATCGAATCCAATCCATTAAAGACCTTCCTCTCTGAAGAGGGACCTTGGTATTGTTTAATACTGGGGCTGGAACCCCTAGTCGTTGTGCGCTATTTGCAGCGGGAAACAGTTCTTTTGGCATGATTGAAATTTTACTGTTGAATTGTCCTATTGCTAATTTCAAATCTAAAAATTGAAATTGGTCATAAATTAACTACATAGCCAAAATAAGATTTTTAAATACATAAGCTTATTTTGTTAAAAATTTTATAACTTGCCGTTATCTTAGGTGGCCTTGCACAAATTCTGTCAGTTCCATACCGGTTCACACTTTCACATTAGGCTAAACAGCCGTGATAAATATACTGGCTTCCTAAATATTTACACGATTGTTATGAGTTCTGTCTTGATAGACCTTGTGAAATAGTGAGCTGATCACCTGACATCACTGGCATGCTGGCTGCTCTGTAGTTTATTGTGTCAAAAAATGTCGGGAGTTGACATTTGAAGTCAACCAGTCTTTCAGTTGCAGATTTATAATTTTATGCTAAGAGTGTAGGTAGAAGCTGCATGGCATCGAGGATCGAGCAATTCCTCGGAGAGAGTGTAAGCATAAAATTCCTAATAGCTTAATAGGATTACTCTCTAAAAAGTGTCATATAGCGAGACGCCAATTTTACAGAGACGACACGCCACTGTTTTCGAGACGTCACGCCACTTTTTTAGAAGCGTCATGCCAAATATAACAAATTGTGGGGTCAAACGTAGGTTTGTCCGGCCCGGTGGTCTAGCGGTTAAGTGTGTCGCCTTTCAATCGAAAGGTTGCAGGTGCGAAACTGGTCGCTAGCTAGTCGGTTGTGTCCTTGGGCAAGGCACTTTACGGACATTGCCTGTACCCAGCGGATTAATTGGTTCTACCAAATTGAAGAAACGTGTCTATCATATACAACACACTGCAATAGCTTCGGTAACCCGACGATGGGCGCGAGGTGATCTGACGATTGCCCGTGTGATAACCCCCTAGGTTTTCCCATTCACGGGGATAAACATGAATATCCTATCCTATCCTATCCTATCCTATCCTAAAGAGGAAAACTGCACACAACAATGAAAACTAGGGCATTAGAGACTCTAATTTAGAGTACGGGCAACTAATGTACGAAGTTTTTAAATATCGTGTTAAAGTTAGGGTAAGTTCTGGGGTTGAGATTGGTGTTTAGGTTTAGGGCATGGCTAAAATAAGTTTCAATAGTTTTAGTGAGCACTTTTCCTCCTTCGATCCCACATTTCATTATTTTAGTGTTGTTCCAAAATGTGGGGTGTCACATCTAAAAATGATGCGTAAGATACGCCACTTTTATTAACACGGCACACCACTATTATGAACACGCACGTCACATATTTTAGGCAAATCGCCACTTTTCTAAGGTAACATGCGGAGTTATTGACAACTTTAGGGGAAAGTGGCCTCTTAGGTAAGTAACAAAATTTTCCATTGATCCATCGATTAAGATTTATTTGACACGAAAAATTCAACTTTCAGTATCTGACAGTTGCTATACTACGTCAGACAGCCATTGTTCGGGTCCGGGAGAAGACGAAGTGGTTTAGTTTCCGGAGGAAAGCAACAACGGGCTTTGACTGAAGCTCGGATTCTTGTTTTTTTTCAGCACTTTGTGGTATTCCCAGAGTTGAAGACATCGGAATGCGGGACGGAACGCAACAGCTCTGGTTTTGGTCAGGAGCTAGTTTTTAAGCGAAATGAACTTTCGAAACGCAAACTGTCCATATTCGTATCGTGCTGTGTACACAATTCGCAGCGAAGCGTTCGGCCAGATGGCGTTTTGGGTTATTCTTGTTTTTCAATCGTAAACGTTTTATATCAAACAAACCAAACGTTTAAGCGGGTTTGAATAGCATTTTGGATTCAAATAAATGAAGAGGTTTAATCACCGAACGAAACGTTAACCTTGGGCATATAGTCACCGGGGTGAACATCGCTCGTTTTTACAATTTTGCGTTTTACCTTTCGGCCACACAACCGTGCGACACTTTTTCGAGTCGACACGCACTTTATGTCCTCCATATGTCGTGAAAAATTCAGACTAAATTCCACCATGGAAATTCCCGACCTACCTAAAAATATTAACGAGACAGCCACTTTCCCGCATTTTCGGAATTTTTAGTATTAGAATTTGACAGCTAATAATATGGTACTGCAGATGTATAAAATGGATCCAAATACCCAAATTTACCCAAATACGTCTCTTCAAATATAATTATACCTACGTAATAATGGTACTGATTTTGTTGTTGTTTTTTTTGCATGGATAGTAAGTTTGGATTTGTGACTCGGGAACCTATTAGTTTCTGCTTACAGAAACAAAAGATATACACACAGTATGAGATATACCAAGAGCAATAAGTTAGGTAAACAAGGAACCCGATCGTTGTCATGCAGCAGCATATATCCTGGCCGAATAAAATTGTTTGATTTTTAAATAGTGATGGTTAGCGCATGTTCGACACTCTCTAGTTTTTAACAGGGGGTTTGAATCATTGGGATGGGTCAGCAGCTATAACGATAACTGAAATTATTCCAGTCGTTTTTAACTGTGTTAATAATCCCCTAATATGACTAATTGGTGGACTCGATTAAAAAAATATTAAAAGGGTAATTGAGCAATAAAATATTTTTGACTGTGTTTCCTAGTTTCTTCCCGTTAATTTCGTATTTTCACCCCCGGCGGTTTATTGTCTCCCCAAATATGCGCTAATTTCAATTATTACCAAATGCAAATGAAAGCCCCTTTTGTAAAACAGCAAAACATACATTTAAATTATATTGCTAATATCTACACTCTAATGACATCGATAATCGACTAGGCTATTTATGTATAGACCCTTTCATGGTAATTGCGAACATTTAGTGTGATTTATATTTATCACTTTAAAACACGTTTAAATTTAAATTGATATATTTCGTTAAACATAGTTAAATTTGGTTCCTAAAATTCGAAGAATTAAACTTTAATTGAGCAATAAAAGGTCACCAATTATTTCCGTTTTGTATATGAACGCCACATGCATAGCTTTTGATAAACAACATTGACCAAATCAGTAATATATAGATGTTTACCCTAAGTGAGTCATTACTACGCCGTATAGTTTATAAACAAATGCATTTAGTGGACACTATTTTGTAAAAGTAAGTTTTGTTAGGTCTTTAAACGTAGTATATAGCCTTGGGCCAGTAAAAGTTTACACGTTACAAGTAGCTATGTGCAACACACTGCAATGTAATTGAGTAAAGACAGCTTGTACAAATCAGAGCTCGATACAGATGATTTTATTGTGTGTCAACTTAATTGTGAATATTTCGAGCTATTCGGTACGTGTTAACGATCAAAATAGCATCATCGATTGTTGATCATTTGAAGTTTTGTCGCCTATCTTAGTCATGTGACTATTGCAGCATTAGTAGATTCATTAATGGTTAACCTTTTCACGACTGGACGCATTCAGACAAAAGCGATAGTGCATGTTAACCAGCAATACCGCAAGTTTCGCTTGAACAAATATTTACAACCTAGTCCGTGGTATAATTGGAAAGAATAATAAAGTCGCATAGAGTTCAGGCGTTTTGTATATGAAGTGAATTAATTTGCACTGGTATTTAAACGCTCAAGAATGTAATCGCAACACTGACTTACATGTTATGTGAAGCGTGGTACGAGGATCTTTTCAGCGAAAACTCTTCGCTCACTGCAAGTGATTTGTGTTATATCAACAGCATTGTTCTAGCTTTATACATTCTTTTATAAGAAAGCATAGCAGAGGCGTCTAGTTTCAATAAAATTGTATTATTGCAACCATATGAAGACGTATAGTCTATGTCAAGCAATATATATTTGCTTTGTTATCTTAAATAAATTTATGTATAAAGTTAGACATATAGTCTTAGTCAGCAAATATTTATTTTGCTTTTGCTATCTCAAATAAAATGACGGTTGTTGTTTTTCTTCAAATTTGTTTACTTTAGATATTGCATACATCAATACAGTATGCCACACCTGCATATTCGGAGTCGTGAAAGCAGATATATTGTTTGTATCACCAAAGGATACGAAGAAATCGTGACGTGCAACGTTTTCGACGCAATCGAGTCATTTCACGATAACATAAACATTTCGAAACAAGCGTCTGGGTCTTCTAAGTGTTCAATGTTTCAGATAAAAAGCCCGCCCGTCTCGGTGGACTATGGCTGTGGTTACATCGCATATAAAGCCCAGTCTTTATCATATGATGTCTTACATGTCGTCCTGCTGGACGAACTGGCTAAGTGCGGTTGGAAGCTTTTAGAAAAGTCAACAACGGAAGACGATGAAAGAACGTGGTTATTTGGATTGACAAAGCCTCTCTAATAATTCAATTAAATCACCATATTGCGTTAAGTTTTTTTTCTTGCTTATATTCTATGCACGTAAACGTTATATTTTCGCGTTTGATGTGCACAGTTTCGTACAACGTTTCTCAACTGAACTGGTGGGTGAGTTTGATCCCAAAAGAGTTTAGATAAAAACCGACTTGCTAACCGAGCACGTCAAACTATGCACCCAAGCAAAAAATTATAAAAAAAAGTTTTCTTGTCTTATCAAAAATTACTTATATTATAATACCATAGAATTAAATGGAAAATATAAAGTTGTGTTTATAACTTATGGTACCAATATGTGTTGGTGAAATATTTTAAAATCGGTTTTAGTGACTTGAATCCCCCAAAACTGAATAAAACAGCTATCTACGTTTGGTTACGCTTTAGTGATTATCAAGAACAACAATCGGTCACCACAGCTTTTCACCATTTTAGCTGTTTCTTGTCTGGTTTAGATTATAGCAATACTGAAACTTTAATTCTGTGTATAAAGTTGGATTCGATTTTAAGGGCTTGGAAACAATTTAATACCACGGCCGCGTAATATACTACAGTGCACGTGTTTTGTTGTACTTAACTTTGCATGTCACCAATTCAGTCTGTTAAAATTTTAGTTTGAATAAAAGTATTTGTAACGCACGATCATCGCAAAGCAACATCTCCCAAACATAACCAACTGTTTCAGCCACCGTTACACAAGAAAATAATTATTTTTTCTTACGTACCTTTTGATGTTCTAAAATGCTAAATTCTGAAGTAATTTATATCAAACGACCATGTGGCTTTAGATCAACAAAATGTTTTTTTAAGGGGCTAAGTTTCGAACCTATGATCATTCATTCACTACAACTGATTTTTTTGTGTAAAATTCGGTAAATAAACCGTTCCTGCCATCCATTCGGCCACATAACCGTTCTAATGAAGTATTATTTATACAGGCATGCCTGAATAAGTGCTGTTCCTCGGCTTTTTCTAATCTCCTTTATATCTCGATTTTTCTCTTATTATTTTTCTGCTGTATCGCGATTTAACTGCAGGATAGCACGGGATACTCATTGGAACAGGTCGTTATTCAGAAGTTTTGGCATTCCTATATTAAGTTGAAATTTCCAAACTGTATTAAGCAATAAAAGGGGGAAATAGTGAATGAATAGCGAGTTATTCCTTTAACTCAAAATTTACAGTTAATCTATCAAAATCAACACAGACTGACTATAAGTTCTAAACCACGATGTAATTGGTGCTCGAATAGGATTTGTTTTTTCCTTCCGTCAGACGCAGGCAACCGTCAAATTAACTTGCACTTGCTTGAGTACTAAGTGTTGTGTTTATGTTTGAGACGATCCTTTAGTTACTCGCTAGCGACCAGTTCCACCTTATACGCAGAGAGACACACACTGAGCCACCAAGGTATTTGGTCGGATAACGGAAAAGCTTTAGCAATATTTCGACCATTTAAAACACAATCCAAGCTGAAAAAACAATGGTTTAAATCGAAAAGAATCGATTTTTCGGAAACAACTTCGGGTCGCTTAATGGACGTAACTCGATTGGACATTTCTTGCTTTTTAAGATGGAGCGTAAATTGGACACATCACTAGTTTTGTGGTGTTGAAGTTTGGGGGATTTCCAGAAAAAAAAATTCTCTATATATTTTTATTTTGGATTTTCACATTTTTTAGTTTTGAGTGTAAAATTCTTTAGTTTTGAGTGTTAAATTCTAAAGCAATTTAAGTTTCCTTTAAATGTCTAGCTGTTTTAATCATATGTGATGATACGAGTATCCGTGATTGCTTAAGTAAATTGTATTTATGATTGCTTATGTATATTAAATATATACCCCATGTCGCATTACGGAAGTTTTTACTTAATTAGACAAACCTTCGGGACGAAAATAATGGCTAGCGGCAATACATGCACGAGAAAAAACAGAATGTACGACTTCGGATGCAATGGGACCAAAAGTTTAGTTTGGACATAAATCATTGTTTTAGACAAAAAACAATATGGTGAACAGAGCATATACGGTTTTGCAAGGAATATGCACTGCACTATCAGGTGATATTGCTATTTGATTTTTCATTCAAAATGTGCGTGTACTTATGCCTAAATGACTCAAGTCTACTGTTGTAAATACAAATTTGAATAAGCGACCGTTTATGTTGCTAATTGGATCCAATAAGTCGTGATTATAACATGAACATTGATATAATGTATTTGAATATAATACTGTTTTTATAGCTAGATGGAGCCAGGAAGCGGTACGGTCACAATTCAGAGTTGCTTAACAAAAACTTGTACGGTCGTGTGGCCGATCGGTTTACGCGACCAATTCATATACCAACTCTTATACAAAAACACTCTTGGTATACAAATATAATATCAATGCAAATAAAAAATATGCTAAGAAAGCTCATAATAATTATGGAACCCCCTTTCTTCATACTTTGTACAATTATCAATAGTGGTTTCCTTAAAACACTTATTTGTAAAAAATGACAGTTGGTCAAAATACGACATATCAACTGTCAACTTATTGCACATATTGCAGCGTTGTGCGTGAAAGGGACTTTGCGGGTTTGTGTTAAATCTTGTTATTCACTGGGTTCAAGCAACTATTGTTAAAATACGTTGTACAAAGAAACCAGTTGCAATTTTCACCAAACATAAAGTAATTGTAAGGTGATCCTCTTATCGATTGTCAACGAAGTGTTATTAAAACCACAATTCACTGCTTTAATTATGCAAGTGTAACGTGACCATGTTTATACTTACTTCCTGCTGTATCGTGTATATGTTACAAATATACACATAATAACTGTTAGAGTCAACAATACAAGATCTCATATCAACAAGTTAAAATAGTAGGGAGCGAGGGAAAAGTTGACTGCACTAGGTGTTACTAAAAAGTTTATAATCAATTTAAATTTATTTTGCGTTTGACACAGTTTGAGCGTGAGCTGATACCAAAATAACTTAAGTCGGCTGCTGTTAACACATATTTGAGTAACGACTGTTTTGTTGCTAGTTGGAAACGATGGTCATAACATAACCACAAATACGATGTTTGTGCATGCGATTTTTTGAAAAATATTACTATTTCAGGATCCTAAGTCCAGTTTATGTTATTGTAGAGCTATAGCCAATCTTGGAAAAGAATACAATAGTTTTTACTCGCCATTTACGGAAGTAATTTTACATTTCTATTTAAAGCAATTAAATAATAAGATCTTGCACCTTATCTTTAGCTGTGGTGAATTTCGTGTTCGGCTATATACCACCAACGCCATAGATTGCATATATGAATCATTGCTTAATTGGTACTCTTTTCATCGCCTGTAAAACAATTTATCCCCATAAATGAAAATCCAATTTTGGCTATTTAGGTAGGTGGAAGGGGTGGGATATTCATGTTTATCCCCGCGAGTGGGAAAACCAAGGAGTGTTAACACACGGGCAATCGTGAGATCACATCGCGCCCAAAGTCGGGTTGCAAGGAGCTATTGCAGTGTAGAGTGTATATGATAGGTCTACACACGTTCATATATATTGGTAGAACCTATTGATCCGCTGGGTTCAGACAATGTCCGTTAAGTGCCTTGCCCAAGGACACAACCGACTAGCTAGCGACCATTTTACATAATTTTCGCAATGTTAAATAATGGAAAGTAGGAGTTAGAGTCAGTTGTCAGTTAATTCATAACAGTTCTTTGTTTGTTTTAAGTAAGTTTATGATATTGTTTAATTCGGCAAAGGAAAGCGCAAAGGGCGGTGTTTAGGTCAAAAGTGCGCACGGTGCCATATGTGTCACTAGCACAGTTTAGTTTAATTAAATTAATTTTTGCTGCATTTCGTGTTAGGTGCTTGCAGCAGTCTACAGCAATTCGTGAACAAAAATACACGAGCGGTTGTCAAAATTGTCTGCTGTTTTTGAAAAGACGACTGATTAAGCGTCTTCGGATGTTGCGAGTTGGCACGCAAAGTTCCTCATCCTATCACGTTCATTTGTATGATAGGTATAAATATGGCTTGAGGGTGCGGTTGCTTTGTAGCGCAGAGTAGTGTTTTATTCGGTATATTTATTATGTTTATACGGGTATTCGAAAGCTCAATGCAGTTTATTTAAGGCATATATACCCAACATTGGGAAGCTTATTCTGAAAACTAATCAGTGCTCCTTAAAAAACGCGAACGTTTCTGTTAAGTTTAACACTAGATATAAAAAAATAAAACATCGGCAAAAATGTATAAAGTATGTGGCAAGTAAGTCATATTGCTAACGTACAAACAATTACAACGGATCTTGCGCATGAAAATATATAATACGCGTAATTGTTTATTGAGGGTATACCGTGTCACTGTTAGTAATAAATAAATTGTATTATAGGGTATATTCCACCAAAATTCTCTTTCTTAATCAACTAGTTTGGATTGTTTAAAACCCAAAATGATTGAAAATTGGGAATATGGTAAACAAACGCCGGAGCAAGTTTTGAAGTGTTTGGCCCACAAGAGATTCCTAAAAGTGGACGACCGTAGTTTTTGCCAATTTATGGACGAAAATGATGAACTTGGGTTTTTGAGAGATTACTATATTACCCCGGAAGTCGCACTTAACGTAGGTAAGGAAAACTGCTTGATACGTATAGGTTTATCCCCACGGCCCTAATGTGCCCCAAGGTTTGTGTTAGTACTAATGGTATCTATACGGGCTGGGTAAAGAATAATGTTTTTTAATGATAGGCTATGCTAAATATGGGTTGATTGTAGGGCAATATTTATCGAGTCATATACAAGTAGCCTATATAGACTTTTTTAGCTGCATAAAAACCAATTGTTTTTGCTGTTTCGACCCCGTGGTATGCTCGTTCCGTTCTTCCTTTTTACGGCATGACATGTAAAAGTCTCCCTGATTAGTGTGCTTGAAACTGATTCTGTCAAGTCTGGTCTCCGCTTTCGGGGCCACGCCTTCTTTTAAAGCCGCCTCCTTTCAGTACTGCTCCCTTTTTTCTTTACATCATTTGACTATTATAATATTGTTTGAAAATTACTACTTAATACTATTGCAAAAAATAAATAAACTAAACTAATCCGGTTCTGTTTATTATTCGACCTTTCAATCGTGCCCTAACTCTAATTATAATTTGTTTTCATGAAGACGAGATGGGCAATAAATTCTATCTGGATTTCGTTGCTCAAACTCTAAGTTGGCAGCCAAAAAGATCGAAAGAGCTGGTTGTAGAGGTGAGTTTAACTCAATCGTACCAATCTCGGGTGAAGCGCAGTAAGTTGACACCGCTTGTCACAAATTGCGATTTTTTTCCCATTCGAAACAATCAAAGCTTCATTAAGAAAGTTTAACCCGATTGTATAACCCGTTCTACTCAATGACCTTGGCGACCAGACATGAAAAAACAGAGCAAAATAAAAATGTGTTTCCACGTTCTTTTGCAAGGCCTTTTATGGGGACTATAATCTGATTTAAGTATGTTATAGATGGCGTACAGCCGACTAAATTGATCCCTATGCGCGGCCGGATATGACGTGTGGTAGCCGCTGAGTCACCATTGTGGTGATTCCCCAATGGGGTATTTATATTTGCATAATATAATATACAGAGAGTATCTACAAATACCCGATTAGAAAGTATGACCTTTTGCAATGCAATGATCCACTAGGAAAACATATTTATCAGGCACGTCATGTATCCATATTTGGTTACCATAATGTATTAGTCGTTAACTAGCGGACTCGTGTTGCTGACCCAAACATTTCCATTTAGCTATTGTTAACATATTTTATAGGTGCTGGACGATTGGGCAAAGAACAGCATCCTAACCTACACACAGGCCAGCATAAACGTATTCAATGATGACAAGTTTGCGGAAAAAATTAGCCATTTGGTTGGCGCTTATCCAGAAGAGGTTGGTTTTAATTCATTTTTTGGTAAACACAAGTTTTGATTTATTTGCAAATCATGTTTGTTCACTTTAATTACTTGTTTAATCGATTTAAAATCTTGTCCTGAACAATATTATTCCAAAATATATCACCGAAAAGAAAATATGATTGATAGTCAAAGTCATGTTTCATTTTTCTGCAGTAAAGACTACTAATATCAAGTTTAGCATTAAGCGATACAATCGCTTTCCCCACGCATGTCGCACTTAAAGAACTTTTTCGTATGCAGGTTGCCATTATGAATACCTTGACTGTGAACTTGAACTTCCTTCTGGTATCCTTCTACATGCCAACTCCATCAAGATATAAGATTATCGTTGAGCAGGATTCCTTTTCAACTGTTACCCTGGCTTTAAAATCACAAATGGCCCAACGTGGATACGACCCAGAATCTATTGTTTTGCTCAAACCACGTGAGGTATATACATAAAATTCTATAAATCTAAATCTAAATCTAAATCTCAAATTACCCAAATCTAAATGTGTTGACAGCGACCCAAATCTAAAAAGTGTATTTTTTATTATAACTTAGATGATTTTTAAGAGCAAGTACCCATTTACCACACATAAATGGACCCACGCTGGTATTGTAACCAATTTTACGACTCTTTATGACCATTCTTTAAGTCACAATCCATACTCCGGGAACCGCTTTTTAATTCTTAGTTGCTATAGTTTTCCCTTTTTGAAAATAGATAATTTGAATTTTGTTATATTTTTTCTTAAGACAAACGCATTCTAAGGCAATAATATTTAATTAAATACAGTTTCGTGTAGGTGAATTAAGGGGGAAAATGATCCAACATAGCATGTGTTTGACATTACCTTGATTAATTACCTATATTATAAACGAGCAGAACATAAAAGCAATAGAGCTTGTCAAATGTGTACAATTGCCTACATGGCTCACCACCACTTAATTTTACATTTTCCAGGGTGGAAATGAAATACAACTTTATACGGAAGACATATTAGAAGTGATTGAAAAGGAAGGCGATTCGACTGCAGTAATCATGCTTTCAGGTGTTCAGTATCTAACCGGACAAACATTGGATATGAAGACCATAACAAAGGCTGCCCATGCTAAAGGATGTATGGTAAGATTTTACACAAAAATGATGGTTATGGTTGGCCATCGATGTCATAATTCAGTAAAATCACCTTTCAACTCGCCAATAGTGTCACAATTGGTCTTTTACGCCATCATGCGGCAAAATTAACAACGCGTAATTGTGACACTGATGGCCAACAACGGTCGATGTTTTTGTCAGCAAGTTAAAGGCGCGCTGGTAATTTATAAACGCGTTCTCAATTGGTAAACGCGTTGACAATTTTGCCGCAAGATGGCGTAAATAGTCGAATTATGACACCCTAGGCCAGGTGAAAGGTTACCAGCGCGCTGCTATATTGAGTGCGTGCACTTAAATTATCAGCGCGCTGATTTTACAAAATTATGACATTGATGGCCAACCATAGATGGTGACCATGTAATAGGCGACCTAATGTTCAAACCTTGTCAGTCTATCTAATTGTCAACCCGGTAGAATATAAGTGGAAATGTACCAGTGCTCTTTTATGTACCTATGCTTTATAAGTCACCCACGATTACCATTCGACCAGCTAAAGGATAGAATAAGATTCATGTTTATCTCTATGAATGATAAAACGCAAGGGGCGTTAACACACAGGTAATCGTCAAATTACCACGCGCTCACCGTCGAGTTACCGCAGCTATTTCAGTGTGTTATGATTGAGACATTTCTGCAATTTGATAAAACCCAATATTTCACTGGTTTCAGGCAATGTCGGTTAAGTACCTTCACCAAAAAGACACAACCAATTAGCTAGCGACCAGTTTTGAATCTGCAAACACGCTATTCGGTCGTACAAAAAACCCACTAGTGGGCCAATAAAAAAAATAACGGATGATAATCCAAATCATATTGCTATAGTATAAAAACAAATTATGCAATGCTTTTTTTAGATTGGTTTCGATCTAGCCCATGGTATCGGATGCATTGAGATCCACCTACATGATTGGGATGTCGACTTTGCGGTTTGGAATGGATATAAGTACTTAAGTTGCGGGCCAGGGTGCATGGGCGGAGCTTTCATGCATGAAAAACATAAGAACAATGGTTTTCCCAAGTTTCTCGGTTAGTTTTGTTATCCTGCTTTTATGTTTATCCCCATGAAATTAAATTGTTGGACATTTTATCACGGGAAATACCCAAAACCATCGGATATCTGGAGCAATTAATGAGTGTTGAATACGACGATGCTGTTGTTTTTTGCAACCCCAAACCAATAGCTGTGTTTTGGCGAAGAACACAAATTACTAGCTGGTTTCGATATCACCAATTTCGGTTAATAGATCGATGCGTTATGATTAAGGTAACTGGATGACAATATTGTCGCATTCCCCCAACCCATGTAAAGAGGCAATTTGAATGTAGGTTGGTGGAGTCACAAGGTCGAGTCGCGAATGGATTTCTCTCCCGACATTGATTTAACCCCGGGAATAAACGGATATCGAAACTCTGCTCCTTCGACATTGAGCATGGCATGCATTGCCGCAAGCTTGGAAATCTACGAGAAAACCACCACCAAAGCTCTACGAACCAGAAGCATTCTTCTCATGGGGTAATGCTGGAAAAAAAATGTCAGATATTTGTATCGTTTTATGTTATTGTCAGCAGTGAAATTTATTAAAGGCGTAAATCTAAATATTCAGTGATGCGCAACTTACTAAATTTTCTGCTGGTTATTAATTGGAATGTGGTATCTTATTTCTGAATGGATGTATTGAATTGGATTATCATGGTGGTGATATAAAGGCATACATTTTAATCTTTATAAGAGGAAATTCTTTATTTTCTTTTTATAAAAATGGTTTATTTAGCTATGAATAAATTTCAAAATCGGTTTATCTAATTCTAAAGTCTAACACTCATTAGTTTCTGCTTGCAAAAATATGATATATATATTATATGTGATTTTAAATAGTTAATAAGGGACCAGAACTTATCTGCTTGTAGAAACTATATAGTATGTAGTTAAAATTGTTTATTTTTTACAAACAGTGGTGGTTATCATGTGGTCGAC
Source organism: Ciona savignyi (assembly GCA_000149265.1). NCBI lineage: Eukaryota > Metazoa > Chordata > Ascidiacea > Phlebobranchia > Cionidae > Ciona > Ciona savignyi. The sequence goes on along the minus strand of CH002141.1, from coordinate 474,134 downwards.
ACTTGCTATTTGACATTTTTATCGGTGATAAAACAAACTGAAATTTTGCAAAGCTGTATCCTCCATTGTGAACTCTCGTTCATAAGCGTTCTTTTATGCAGTTACCTTGAATATCTTATGAAGCCGGTGGTCGCTGAACATCGATTGGTAGTTGCTACCCCAGCAAACTTTGCGGAGCGAGCTTCCCAGTACACATTACGTGTGCTACATCACGACCTTGATACGGTAAGTCAGTCTAAACGAAAGTTGTTCGTTGTGTGTTTTATTTGGTCGATCTGAAAGGCAGTTAAATTTCAATGCCACGCTGCTGGTATTTATAGAAATGACAAAAAGATACTTACATGCAAACTAAACATTCTAGATCAAAGAGGAGCTCGCAAATCGCCATGTACACGTTGCTTTCCATGAGAATTATATGAGAATTGCCCTAAATCCCACCTACATTCGATTCGCGGAAGTACATCGAGTTGTCCAAATGATCAAAGAAGTACTCGTCATCAGCCGTAATTAGTCAACAAAAGATGTTTGTTTTGACAGAGAAGTTGTTGAAGATAAATTTAAAAGTTCATTTGTTAATGGCAATACCAATTTCATTTATTTTGCTCTATTAAATGGCTTATTCACTAAACTATATATTGCTGTTTAATTTTACTTCTTTATAATGAAATATATAAAGTTCAATCAATTATATATTGATCGTATGTTATATGCACATTATGATATCGCCACACCATTTTGTTCGACTGAAATGTAGGCCTTTAAAACACAACAACGCAATAATGGAAGCTGCAGTTTAATTTTAGTCGGAAAACTTTTGCAATTGTCAAAAATACCATTTGTATCCTTCGGCCGACGCGGAGCAACAATGAAATGTAAAAGTTTTTTGGTCAATTTAATGAATTTTTGAATGCTACTTACTACCAAGTTTTCTAATTCTGTTCTATTATTTCGTTTTACCATCTTGGTAAAATTTGACAGGTTATCAAAATATTAAACAGGAATCTTATTTTGTATGATTTCCATTGGAAAATGTATTAGTTTAATTTGATATAATAGTATGACAGTCATTCACAGTGCGTAATAGATATACTTTATATTGTCGCAATTGTATTATAACACACTTTTGCATAATCGCCATAATGTATATGCAGAATAAAATGGTACGAGTTCATATGGTGTTGGAAATGGTAAAATATTTACGTTTTAAGGGCAACCAGTCCAACCACAGTGGGTAAAACCTCAATAATTTGCAGATTGTCGGCAGCACCGCATAGGGAAATATTTTATTGTTCTGACCGAATATCTTGGTTGGTTAGTGCCTCGCCCTTTAGCCGAACGGTTGCAATTTCAAAACAGGTCCCAAGTTAGTCGGTCGCGTCAGTCCTTTGTCAAGAGACCTAGAGGACACGGCCTAAATCTATATAATAGAGTTCTACCTGAATTAAAGGAACGTCTCAATCATAGACATCATACTGCGATTGGTCAGGTAACCCAACGGTGGGCACGATAGAGGTAATCTGTCGATTGTCTGTGTAATAACGCCCCTTTCCCCATTTACGGAAATTAAACTGAAAATCCTATTGCATTCTATCTAGATTTGTTATTTAATTTTTAAAAGATCTGTTATTTGAGTTTGCTGGATTAAGGCCAAAAGTACCAAGTTAATCGATTAGTCGTACAAAGGAAAAAACTCTAGTTCGATATCCGATCACTATAATTGTATGCAAGGGGCCACAAGACAAGTTATACTCAAAAGCTGGAATGAGATGTTTGTTGCAAATGCAATTATCGTGAAATCTTAACGCCCAAGAGGTGTGGTAGACAAGTAAAAAGGCCTGAAGTTTCTAATCCTTTTTATCTTGGTTCTTCAGCGATCAGTATCCAAGTCCTAGCATTTCACATTGCATTGAAATTTTTCACATTGCATGAAAATCAGTTAAAAATATACAAAGTATGTGATTTAAGCATATTAAAGAAGCAGTTTCGAAATATATAGAAGGTTTACACGATACGTCTAAAAAAGACAACTTTATAGCAATTTTAAATCGACTTGATGTAAGGGTGCTCAACGTCTTCTGATGATCGTCTTAGCAAGCGAACAAATTAGCTTCTGATCATTAGACGAACCAGCATGAACCGAAACACGAACTAGAGCACGGTGTAAGAATTCGTGAATAATGACTTTACTTTTGCATGCAGGCTACCGGAAAGTGCGTGATATGGGGCACTATAATGTGCGTGAGAGGGCAGTAATGCGAATACTCAGGGTCAATGAAAGTTGAGAAATATAATGTTAATTTTATTCTATAATGTTGATTACTCGTCTGGAGATTGCTCGTGGACTTGCCCGCACGTTCACATTCAATGGGATAGAACAATTAAATAACATATCTACTCACCGGCAAAGCATTCGCAGCAACAGCAATATTTGGTAACGTGAAAGACATCTGTGAGGCATCTACAAAACTTTACTATGCAGCAGCAGATCGCAATTAGCAATACAGCAACTAAATGAAATTGGAATAAATACTAGAAACACATGTTGTATGCCATATATTCATGCTACAGGGTCCCTAACCACAATTTGTATTTTATACACCGAGTATATAGTTAGTTTCTGCAAGGAATAATCGAATCGTAATGAAACTTAGTAATTCGTTAGACAACATGGTCTAGATATGCAGAAACCAAAATTTTGGGTAATAAATCAAGGGGAATTCCCCTGGGAGGTTAAAAACCAAAACGGTATTTTTTATGAAAAATTTAGCTTTTTGTGGCATAGCGCTTGAACGGCTGCTCTAATTTGAATCATATTTGGTGAAAAGTAAGTGTGTTCGTGACTAATTTAACACTTAAAAGAAATAAAAAAAATTACCTAGGGAAATACCCTAAAAAAATCGATTTTGTACTGAAATCATGATTGTGACAGGCATGTCATGTCGCCTCAACATCTACCAGAAGGAGTAATGGAATCGCAATGAAAATTGTACATTTTTTAGACAACATGGTTTAGATATGCAGAAACCAAAATTTTGGGTAGTAAATCAAGGGGAATTCCCCTAGGATGTTAAAAACCAAAACGCTATTTTTTTCTAAAAAATTAGCCTTTTTTGGGCATAGCGCTTGAACGGCTGTTACAATTTGAATCAGATTTCATGGAATGTAAGTGCATTAGTCACTGATTTAACACTTAGAAGAACTAATAAAATTACCTAAGGAAATACCCGAAAAATAGGATATGTTCTCAAATCATGATTGTGACAAGCATGCCATGTCGCCCCGACATCTACCAAAAGGATTAATGGAATCGCAATCAAACTTTGGTATTTGTTATAGACAACATGAGTTTAGATATACAAAAACCAAAATTTTGGGTAATGAATCCAGGGGAATTCCCATAAGACGTTAAAAACCAAAACGTTTTTTTCTAATAAATTAGCTTTTGGGGGCATAGCGCTTGAACGGCTGCTCTAATTTTGATCAGATTCAGTGAAATGTTAGACCATTAGACACTCTGTGCCAATTAAAAAATAGAAAACATTTACTTAGGGTAATTTCCTTGAAAACGAAGATATTTCGGAATTACGATTGTAACAGACATGCCATATGGCACTG